>BRZM01000086.1:335409-525468 GCA_033238685.1 Lates japonicus | reverse complement strand
TTTCGGGTTTCTGCCATCTTGACAGTTCATTGTAGTGTTCAATTACAGTGCATTTTGGAAAGTATTCAGACCCTTCACTTTTTCACATTTTGTAATATTGCTGACCATATGCTAAAGTAAAAGTTAAAAAAAAAAAATCCAGCTACACTCAATACCCCATAATGACAAAGCAAAAACAAACAAACTTATTGAAAGGGGAAAACTGAAATATCACACTGACATAAATACTCAGATCCTTTGCTATGACATTTTAAATTTAGCTCAGGTTCCTCCTTTTTCTCTTCATCTTTGAGAGACGTTTCTACACCTTGTCCAGCTGTGGTAAATGCAATTGTTTGGACATGATTTGGAAAGGCACACACCTGTCTATATAAAGTCTTACAGCTGACAATACATATCAGAGCAAAAACCAAGCCATATACTATTAAGTAGTGGTCAAAACATATTTTGAATTCGTACCCTGCAGTGATGCCGAGCTGTTGCTAGGTGGTGCTGTGCTGCTGTCTTCCAGTTCATCCAGGTAGAGTCGGTAGCGATGGCCGCTGTCATCTTCATACTCCACATTTTCATCATCGCTGTCCACCTCTGGAGCCACATATACCACCTCAAACTCTATTTGTCCTCGCTGACAGATACCAGAATAAGCACTTAAAGAGACATAGAAAAACAATGTGGAGCACTATGTGCATATGCATGCACACCTATGTTACCTGCTGTGACAGAATGGTGACAGCCTCTTTGTGTTTGGCATCTCGCAAATTGATGCTGTTGACAGCAAGTATGGCATCTCCGACGTGCAGACCTCCACATCTGTCTGCTGGCTGACTTGGATGGATTTCTGAAATTAGAATGGGGACACCGTGCTCCTTCCCACCCTGACAGAAACAGATATATAAGAGTTAACTCAACTCACCTGGAGGAGTGTTCCTACTTTTAGGCAATTTAAAAATTGCCTTCAGAAAGTGAGCAGTTGCTTTTCCTTTTGTCACCAAGCAACACATATGCTCTATATCGGCAACAGCAAGGCACAACTCCCCCACTACTACTGGCCTGTGGGCTGTGGCTTAAAATGGTAAAAATTGTTAGCTATGACACAATTTAAACAAGTTTTGCTATTTAATAACATTACATTATTTACTGGTCCAGACCAGATAGTCAGACTGATGTTGATCCAAGATTGTTTCTCATCAATAATATGTTTGTCTACTTCTTGTGAGGATGATATGATTCAAGAAACTCTGATATCAGTAAAATTAGCTCCTGTGTGGTTTATGTGGTTGCCATAGTCACATAGAAAGCTGTAACAGCAAGTTAAGAAAGCTTAACCATACAGCTGTATGCCAGTCTGGGCATCCATGGGCAAATTACATACTTTGTAGAGTTTTTAAGTGGAAAGGTGTAAATACACCTCCTGCTACAAACCTATTCTCAAAAGTTATTTCACTGTTATTTTACTTATTTTTACTGATTTTAAATTTGAAAATTTGAAAAAAAATAAATAAAATAAAAATGTGATAGTCACTACGGCATGTGACCGCCTCATGATGCTGAGTAAATTCTCCTAATTTCCACTCTCTTAGTTAGCTATTCAAGCACATCTTGAGAACATTAGAAAAGTCAGTTTAGATGGAGCGGAGCACAAAAGCTGTGTATATGATATGTATGAACACCTTCCCTGCCATCTTTTTCTTTTCACAAAGGACTTCACAATGCAGCACACCATTAAAATAAGCCCAAGCCTTAGTTTATTCCCTGCTGCCTGGCCATCTTACTTCAAGAAGGCAGGTTTGCATCCAAAGGCAATGAATAATTGGCTGCTTAAAATACATCCAATGAGTCACTTCATGAGGCTGTCACAGCCACTTTCAAGGAGGGAAAAAACAACAGCTGTGACTTCTTACTGTAATGGAGATTCCGAGCCCCTCGTGATCATCTTTGACTAGCACCACCTTTCTGATAGGGCCCACTCCCTGGGTTTTCTTCAACATGTCTGGGTCCTGTAATCACATTAACACATTCAATTTTGAAAGCACAAACAGAGATATAAGCACTTTCAATTGCTTTGTGGTTTTATACTCACATGCCCGACAGGAGAGGGGAGAGGTTTCTTAGGATCATTGCGACCTCTACATGCCCGGATGACAGTCTTATGGCGATGAAGATGAATCTCTGCCTCAAGCTGGTTCCACAGCTTGTCATGTGCTGGCCCTTTCATATCACGGCCTAATAACTGGATCTGCTGCACCCTGGAAGACAAATCAAAAGACTATGCTGTCAATTCAAATTTCAAGCAGCCCATCCATTTTTTTCCTGCTCATCCAAGAAATCGATTTCCTTGACAACATGACAAACTGAACAAGACCTGAGCCCTCTGCACCTATCAGGGACTGAGCTGTATTCCCTCTCATTCAGTGAGGTGTACTGTGTTCTATGGCTGAATAAGAATTTGATTCACCCATTCAGTAATTCAAATACTGGGCTTTTTTATACTATATATTACATAACAGTCCAGCACATCCTGCAGAGCAGGCACCCCATAATTTTGGCCAAGTATCAAGGCTTTTTTGTATGTTGAAGGGATAAAAAGGGAGAGATAATGTTTCAACCAAAACACATAACTTATGTAATTATGTAATTTCAACCTACCAGTCTATGTACTGATAGCTTGTGAAGAGGATAAACACTTTTGTTTGTTGGAAACTATAGTGCCAAACAAATCGTCAGGAAATGGATGTCCACACTTATAATGTGTACCTGCTTTTCTAAAATCAAGAGCACACTGTATACATGACCCCTTAACTGGTTGTTGATAATATCATCAGTTGTAATGTTGTAATACATTATGTTAACAAACAACTTTAACTTACAGCTGTTATGAGCTCAAACTCTTTACCTGCCAGCCAGTTCTTTGTCCAAGTATTTGGCAGCCAGTCTGGCTCCGTACACTTCGGCCTGTAATACTGCCATGTGCCTGCGAAGGGCCTCGTTTTCTTTCTTAAATAGTCTCACTTCTGCCTCCAGTCTTGCCTCTGCCAATTTCTCCTTCTTACTGGCCTCAAGCTCCTGTTCCTGGAACAAGCACATCACATGTAAGCATGACACACAAACAAGAAGCACTATAAGCAAGGTGAGTGGACGAGTGAAAAATGTGTTGCCAAATACAGTAACACTTAGGAGAAGTGGTTTCCATACAAGTTATAACTTTCATTAATATATGGTATATACAAGTAAATGTACATTTTAATCTCAGCAACGTTTATGTTGAGAAATTTCAGTTGACACATTATTTGCTCGAACAGAATGTCTTCCTGTGATTTAAATGTATTACTTACATGGAAGTGAATCCCTGAGAAAACTGGGAAAAATAATGGGGACAAACAGCTGCAGCTGAAAAGCTGATGCAGGTGTACTAGTACTGTAATAGCTGCATTACCAGGTCAATATTTGGCTTTGACAGTTGCATGGTAGGGTTAATAAGGTTTGCAGAATATGTCTTTGAAAACAAATGCAAGTCCAATATTCACCCTCTTTTAAGCTCTGTTTTGGTCTCCACCAACTCCTGAGAAAAATATCTGACTCCTTAGCTCCTACATGCTCTATCATGTTCACCAGCCAGTGACAAACTTTGTCTATTGGCTGTTTGGTTTTGGGTTGGTAGTTTGCAATGGGTGAACCAAAACAGTTAAGTTCTACGCTGTAAAATCAAAACAACTTTAAAGGCTTCGTGGGGCTGAGGGGAACTGCAGAACCGGTGATACCTGGTTTGTCACTACGAGCAACATTACACACAGTCAACTGTTAATGTAAAAATATTGAATAGTTCTCTCGCCCAAAATGTGTGAGTCCAGCACACTACAACTCTAGGCAGCAAATGGAGGGGTGTCTGTGAGTACTTCCAGGAACTGTGAAGAGCAGTGTGAAGTTATTGCAGGGAACAAAATTATTAACTTTTTTATTTTAGGAAGACACATCACTGTTCTTTCAGCAGCAAGAAGTCTCAGTCATCAGAAATCTCAGAGACAGATAACTCATAACCTCAGCAGTAGAACGTTAGTAAAGCACCAGTAGATATGCTAGAAAAAAATGCATTTTACGTAATATGGATGTATGAACAGTTAACAAGTTAATTTATGTGATCTACAAGGGGCAGTGAGCTGCTGTTTCACATTTTGTTAATAATTTGTTTTAACGAGTAACCTAATTCATGAACTCTTAATTACAGTCTACAGTAGCCATATACATTAAGGGCTGTCACTTTCTGTTAAAAATTCAACCTTTCAAAAAGTGAAATATTCAAACTGTAATGACCTGAATTTTCACAGTTCATATGTACAACAGACTGTCTGAAGTAGTTTGCCATAAGGTTCAGCAGAGTGTGCCCTTAAAATTCAGCTTTACCTGTTACTGCCCTACTGACCTATCAGTAAACCAAGCAAATTAAAATGGAGGAGGACACAAGATTGGACAATCACAACACAGAACCCTCTGTGGAACAATTCTGTCAGTTTTTCAGCTTTGTAAAAATGGTAATCAGTGAGGCAGAACTGTCAAGCAGCAAAGAAATTCTGTGTCATTGAATGTCATGTTAAAAAAGGGTGAGTCCAAAAAGACAGTCTTACAGGGAAAGACAGTCAGAGAAAGGCTTTCCATCTTCTCAGATCTGGTCGCTTCCAAGAGCTTCACAGGGGAGGTATTCAAAATTCCTTCCTCCAACTTGGCAAGGAAACACTGTCCTTGGATATACACGGAAAGAACTTTGTACTAAAAACGCCTGAGCTCGATTCTGACATGTATTTCTGTGAATGACTGCATGACTTCATTAGTGTGTCCCAGTGTGCTCTGGAAAACATATACATTCTTTGCAGCCTGGCCACTTCGGTATTTTTGGGAAACACTAGAAACGTGTCACACAAGTAGACACTTGAGTACATGGAAATATTTTAGGTGTGACCCATGGACAACTGAATGTCTAACTGTGTTTGTACTGGAAGAAAGCGATAATTACTGTCTCAGTCCTTTCTTCTCCTGCCTTTAAGTATCATTGAATCACTAGTGTAAAGTGTAGCTATCCAATCTATGGTAAATCCAAACAAATTATTTAAAAAATGTTTTTCTGTAAAACACACCCAAACACAAACTTACCATCTCTTCCAGTGTTGGTGCAGGCTTTAGGGGAAAAGAGGCAGAAGAAGAGCAGAGAGAAGTCGATGATTAGGGAAATTCAGGGGAAAGAGACTGTAAGTTAACCATTCAGTATAAGTGGAAGATACATTTTAAAGCAATATGCAATGTGCAAATCAGAACTAGAAAAATTAGACTGAAAGCATTGGAAGCAATGGGAAAGCAGGAGTAGGGAGCACCAAGCAAAAGCAGCCTATACCACCCTGTAATGAGCACTTTACACAGATAACTGCAAACAAATTCTATTTTCCTCTAACTTACATGTGTAACTTCATTGATTGTGTATTGGACTATAAGTGTTGTCAAAACACTAATGCACAGCAGAACTGCTGTTAACCACCAACCAAAGGATTGAAGCTTCTGCTGATGCTCCACTCTCATTACCTCTCATTACCATTAGCTGGTGTAGAGAAAGTGCAGACTTGGCACCAGAGTTGTCTAAAGGTATTTGGACTTGTTGAAGAAGGTTTAGAGCAAAGAGGTGGGAAAAAGGGGCACTTTTGTTCATCTCATACAACAGGCAGTGTGCGATGAACCTGAACTTGTATAGAGAGAAGATGTGCAGACTCACCAGCAGCTGCTGGCTTTATTTCTGGTTTACGTTTTACTTCTTTTTTCATTACCTCAGCAGACTGTTCACCAAGTCAATAATCAATATATCCAGACGTCCCTAAATTTGAGCTGAGGTTTCATGCAGATACATGGTACACTACACAGGATGTACAATGAGAAAATAAATAGAAGTAAATTAATCAAACATCCATATACCTTTCTGCATTAATATATTATTAAAGAGCTTATTTTCAGTAGGCACGTGTTCCTCCTCCCCTCGATTACTTTCAATGTTTTTTAAGACCACACTGTAAAATAAGCCAGACCATTCCTATTATTTATGAATACAACCATGAACGGCGCTTAGATTAAGCTCTGTCTAGCTGAGTGAAAAACCCGAAAAATTAGAGAGTTCTTTCAGGCAACATTTCTTCAGCCTCCCAGTTTCATACTTTGGTAAAGTCAGTATTTAACTTCATCTACACATCCCACTGTATCAATGATTCTAGGCTTGCAGAGTGCAGGATGTTGCCCAAAACATCATCATCAACAAATTTAACCATATGATTTTCCTTTTTCCTGGAATTTGTTGGCAAAGCTCACACCTGCTCCATGAGATGAATATACCCTACAGTGGCTTCAGAAAGTGTTGAAGATGGCAGTTCACAGACACTTCCCTCAAAGAGTTCCTTGGACATCATGGCTTGGTTTTTGTCCTGACCTGCAGTGTGAATTGTGGACTGTAAAAATGCAGACATGTGCCTTTCTAAACTGTGTCTAATCAATTCATTTAGCCACAGGTGAACCCCAATCAAGTTCTGGATACAATGCAAAGATAATTAAAGCAAATAGGATGTACCTGACCACAGTTTGGAGTTCCACACCAAGGGGTCTGAATACTTTTAGAAACCAGAGATTTCAGTTTTTGATTTTTATGTGTTTTCACTTTTCATTATGTGTTACTGAGTGTAGATTGACAGGCAAAAATATAACTTTTATCCATTTAAAATCAAATCTACAACACAATTAAGTGTGGAAAAAGTGGAGGGCACTAAATACTTTCTGAAGCCACTATGTGTATGATTAGATTTTTTGATCCTTTCAACTGACTACAAAAACCCCCAAACAACTTTTGTTTAACTTAGTTTTCCCTGGAGCGACCAGGTTAAGATGCATACCCTGTAAATGTGACATCCTCAGATCAACTGTGACTGTGGACCTGTTTTTTTTTTGTTTGTTTTTTTATGTATTTAAGTATTTTACCTTCCCTCTCACCCGGAGTTCATTTCTGTATTCCTATTGTTTCTAACAAATAAAGGCGAAATGCAGAGAATAAACATAGTTAAGAAAATTGTTAGCCCTGTAAAACTTAAATGTACTCATTTTGAAGGTTGTGGACAGCATCTCCTCCGTCTACCTACCAGTCTGTCTTTGATGGTGTCAGACTCCTCAGCCTGGCCTTGTTTGGCATGAAGCTGCAGCTGGAGAGCATGAAGCTGCAGGAGCTGGTCATGGACCTCCCTCTCTACCACTGCCCGCTCAGCCTTAGCCTCAGTCAGCTCAGAACGCAGGTCCACCAGCTGAGCCTGGAGTGTGGAAGAATGAGGGTAATGGGAAAGTCACCGGAGGTAGATATGTCAAGTCAGAGTTAACGCTGCACTGGATTCAGATAATATATAATCTTTTTCTATTTTTGTCACTCTTGTCTCTTGCTGCTGTAACATGTAAATTTCCCACAAGGGGGATAAATAACGTCTATCTTATCTTATCTTATAACAGTCCCAGCAGGATCTCCTTTGAGGGACCTCCCACTAGAACTGGATCTTGCGATGGGAGACAACCTGTCTTTAAGGTGCCATTCAGTACATTCAGTGTTACTCACCAATATCCACTGTGTGTATCTTTCAGCTTTTACAAATAAGTTGAGTGCATTTCCCTCCTAGTAAAAGCAAAACTGTGTACATGTCACAAACGTGTGCAAGATAAGCTCTACAAGGGGTGACTCCACAGGGAACCTTAACCGCCAGAGTGCCCATTGATGGGGTGCACACAGGTCAATGACAACTGTTAGTTGTCTAACACATTTGAAGGAGTCTTCCACAAATGGAAGACTGACCTAACACAACCAGACTACCAGAACATCTAACTATAATCACAAGGAGTCAACACATACCACAAACAATTCAACATGTAAGATCACTGTTGGTACACTGTAAAGACAGCTATGTCCTAAGAGTCTGCCAGTGGACACCTTATTCTCACCTCATTCTCCATCAACAGTTTATTGTATGGTAAGATATAGTTATGACATAGTAAGATTATATAGATTATATATGACATTCAGATAACAGCCCTCTGAAATAATGTTGGATGCTTCTATTATTCTATTAGTTTTGTGAAATGGAAGAAACACACACACAAAAAAATGTGACTAAAGGCATCATTAGCTAGATGCAAAGAATCAATGTTTGTCTGAGAAATGGTGCAGCTCCTTAAATAAACAGCATCTGTGGCAAACTCTTTGAGAATGACCAGAGGCCTGTACTACGAAGCGAGGTTACTGGCTTATCAGAGTAACTTAGTGATGTCGGGTGTAACTTCCTGATCAACCTGTACTACGAAAACTGGATAGGTTTCACCCGAGGTCTGCTGCCATGGTAATTTATGCTGTGTCTTTAAACTGCTCTGTGCAGGTCATGTTGGTGGTTAACTGAGTGTTATCCTTTACCAGTCCCACCCCACAGGTGGAAGAACCAATACTGACATTGGCACAAGGACTGAGAGAGGCTGACTCCGCTGGAGTCTCTTTTTCCCCAAGTATTTATTTCCTTGCATTCTCCCTTTCCTAAAAGGAAAAACGAAAAAATGGTAGGTAGTGGATGGTAGAGCTGCGTGGATAAAAGGATGGTGTTTTTTATGCTCCAGTTTTTCAATTTCCAATTTCAGTTGTTTTAATTTGTAACTTTTTTCTCACAGTCAAGGGCTTACACTGTAAAACACACTGAGAAAGAATATGGCAGAATATAGCATTATTAGCGTAGCATATTATCAATATGAATAATCTTTAAATGTCGGGACGGCGGGGCAGGCTGTTGTAAGAGTAGACTACATACCACTGAGGCTGCAGCTGAAATTACTGTTAACATGAAGTTAATACTTAACATAACAGCATTATATTCATACAGTACAGCCTGAGTGTTCCAGGCAGAACATCATTAACAGTGAGTAACAGCTGAGTCACAACTGTGACCCAGGTATTGACTATAATCCAAGTACCCTAATAATTATTACATATTTTACGTGTCCTTACATCTCATTTTACAGATTAAGACTCTGGAGAAGACTTGACACGTCTCCCTGGCTTTGTTGACAGCCGCGGTTTTACATTTTGTCGTTAAGAGTCGTTAGAGAATTAACGTGCGCTCCTCATCTGAGAAATACGGTGCACGCTCGGATTAAGTTAACACCGACTCAATTGACCGACATCTTAACCACCGTCGTTTAACAGCAGTAGAGGGAACTGAGGTTTGTCAAACCTGACTTCCCTTGATAACCCCGAGTTAACCCAGCGCCAGGTTAACCCAGGTTAAACTCCCCTCGCAGTACAGGCCTCAAGAGTTTACATAGAAATTCGGGATAAAAACATTGCACCTTGGTGGAGTGATACACAGCAGCTTCACACTATTCCTGTCCTACGGGCAGCGGTGATGCACCAGGAACCACTGAGCAAGCGAAACCAAGTAAACATGAATGTAAACAATTCTGGTTTCAAACTTTTAGGACAAACCAGTTTAGCAAATGTTTACAGATGAAGGAAAAACATTGATCACATTTGGTAGACCTCAAGGATAAACATTATGCATTCTGGTGAGTAATACAGGGCCACAGGACACCTTTAAGGCATTACGATTTCAGGTCACGTATTCTTTGTTCTGTATATGACTCACACAACAGGTCTGGATCAAATATGAAATTTCGCTGGTACCTAAGAGAAAATTCGACAAGTACGAGAAAAGTAATAAATAATTATTAGAATTTCGAATTCAGCAATGAATGATAAAATAAATTCATAAAATCAAATTGAAATGTCCTGTCTGTGACTTTAAATGTGTATATGGACAACTATGCCCTTTTGCCGTTACTTGATAGTGACAGTTGAGATATACGGGATACAGAGAGGGAGAGCAGAGGAGTGGTGTGGCCGGTCGGGAGTCGCGCCGGGGACTTCCTGCCCGACGCTCACGCCCATGTGGTACCATTCGGCCATCGGGTCACCCCCAGATCGGCTACTGACTGATCTATACAGTGTCGAAACACTACTCCTGCCAACACATTCAGTTCAGCAGCCTCTCTCGTTATCTCTGCAGAGTAAAGCTGAGTATCCCCGCTGTCCATCAGCATGCAGTGAAGGTTCCTCCTTTACATCAGCCACAAAACAAGGATTCAGAATAGAATGGATGTGAGGAAACACGGTCTGGCAGTTTTTCTCACAGTGACAAATTAATTATGTAGAAAGGCCCAAATTTCTCATAAACTGGTGAATTTCTAATGAATTGTATTTATTTAGTCTTTGTAATATCAGGCATTAGAGGATCAAAGACATTAAGATCATCCACGTGTATTTATACATACAGACAGATGACAAAAGCTAAAAACCTGAATAAATCGGCGGAGAAACGAAACAAAATGCAGATGCTTCCACACAGGTGCACTGCATGGCACAATGAAGCAAGTATAAAAATGCTGAGCAGGCCCAGCTGACTGATTTTGTATAAACATGGCAAGAGGAAAAGATCTAAGCAACCTTGAAAGAGGGTTCACTGTTGGCACGGATGGCAGAGGCTTCAGTCACAAAGATCTGATCTAACTGAAAGACATTAGTAAAGAGGGAAATAGTGTCCAACAGCGCACATTTGAGGACCGTGTCATCAAGAAGAGTCTGTCATTACAAAGGTTAATGCACATTTGAGAATTCAGCGGTGCAAAAACCCTAGCCACGGGTCTACAGAAATGTAGGGGCAAAGTGATATGGTCATTAACATATTCTCAACAAATGGACGAGTGCATAATGTGGCATACACAAAGAGAACAGTACAGACCTGAATGCTTGATCCCTACAGTGAGGGGATCCAGTGGCTGTTATGCTGTGGGGGGGATTTGCTGGCATGGTTTGGGTCCACTTGATTAAAATTGTGAAGATCTCTCTGTAACCACTGATAAAATATTTACTGGATTTTCTATCATTTATAGCAACCTAAAATGAATCCTATAAAAGCGGTTGTCATCAGTAGTGACAGTAGTGGGATCTGACAGTAAGGAACCAGTGGACAGTGGTATGTGGCAGAGGAGCACCGACATACAAATTTCATGTGCTATATGCCAGTGGAAAAGCGGCGATATACCAGTAGTACAGGTGTCATATCACTGAGGATGGGCATAGGTCGATGGCAGTGACAAACCATCGCTGTATGCTGCTGGACAGTAATTTCTGCCTACTTAAAACCAGCAGCAGCATTTGCCAGTGAGTCGTGCCATATGTCGGTGGAACATGGGTGGCATACCGAAAGCACAGGAGTGACAGTACCAGTTTAAATCGCCAAGACAGGAATAGTACAGTTATAACGTTACCAACACTCACTTTCCATCTCGGCACGATATCTCACTTACAAGTGACTCAAGTGTAACGTTAATCGTAAATCACAGAAGAGTTACTGACCTCTAGTTTATGGTTGAGTTGAAAAACCGTCTGGGTTTTGTGACACAGCTGAGCAAAACAAGAGCTTAGGCTGGTCATCTTCTGCCGACCCTCGTACGTAATGTCGACTTGATCTGGGTCTATTTCTCCGAGTAGCAGGTCCACGTCCACAAAGGCCTTATCAAACTCTTTCTCCAGCACTTCTAGCCAGCGAAACATGGACATGCCGGGGCCAAGGCCGGAGCTATGGCCCGCCGGGGAGCATCCAGCCGAGGCGGACATGGCTAAACCACAGCAAAGCCCTAACGTTTACGTTAGCTTACTAGCTAACTCTGATGACGAGTAACGTTAATGTGATCAGACGGTCTGTGTTAACCACCGGTGAAATAAAGTCTAAATAATGCTGAAACCCGACGACTAAACTGTGTATCGGGTTAGCGGAGAGAAGTCTGACAAACTGCGTTTTCTAATTCATGTGGAAAAACACTGTCTGACCAGGAAGTCCCACATCCGCCTCCCGATCGCATCGGTGAAGCAGCTACTACAGTCTGCTTGACTGCAGGGAAAAGCAGTGGATAGCAGAGCCTCTGCTTCTTGCTGATGATGTTTGTCAGTTACCCTGCGATGGACTGGCGACCCGTCCAGGGTGTAACCCCGCCTCTCGCCCAGTGTAAACTGGGAGTTTAGCACCCCGCCACCCTTAAAGGATAAACGGCATAGATTATGGATGGGCTGTATTAACTGAATAACTGTCTTTGCAGTCAGCTGGTGGTTTGCTTTATTGTAGAAAAAAAATCTAATAATCTTTATACAATGTGTTCCATTCAGTGTTATATTTTCTACATTTAAGAAGCTGGACTGTCAGGACTACCATATTCATATAAATCAAATCAATATTTAGTTAACTCACAGTGCCTCAGCCATGGTCTGCTTAACTACATCCTCTCAGCTTCCAGAATGACAAATGACTTTACATGTATAAAAAGCCCCCACCTCCAATGTGCTGCTCACACTGTGCTTCCTGTGTATATTGTAGAATAATACAGCACTGATGAAAACTTCATCACAAAACACTGCAAAACATTGCTTAAATGAATGTATTATAATCAGTTGCATCTTCATAGTTCATAGAAGAAGAATTACAATTTGTTTCAATCTGGGTCTCATTGTGGTAGTTTTAGCCATCATTCTTGTCAATAATACAAATAACAAGTAAATCATTCAGATCTGGAAATGTTAGGCATAAAAGGGGGTTTTAGTGAGACATGTCAGGTTAGTGGGAAGTGTCTGGTTATAATGGCTTCAGCAGTGTTTTTCAGACTGCTCTGCGTGTTCTCTCATCAGCATCTTGTCCTCCTTCAGTTTGGCCTCAGTGAACTCCTGCTTCACTCTCTGCAGCAGCTCTGGGCACAGCAGCACATCCAGGGCTGTCATGGCTAGAGCCTTTGCTGTCCTCAGGGTGAAAAACTGAGCTCTTTCATCACCTACAACAATGACACAAACACATTGTCAGCCATACAAATCCAGTTGCAAGACACTGATGTTTTTCAAACTATAAAAAGGAAAATACTTTGCAGAATTTGAATATCTTTAAATATTATAAATAGTCATATGTCAAGTTAAAAGTGTTGACTGTGAGAAGTCTAAGAGGCCCTGCTAGCAGGCTCTGGAAGCTACAGAGTGTGAGTGTGTATGTGTGTGTGTGTGTGAATGGTGTGCACACCAGCAGCAACAGTGTATTCCTCTGTGTGGTTGAGAGCATTAGAACCAATGTAGAAGTACGGATGGATTCCAGGAACTACAAATGTCACATTTCCGAAGTCTGTGGAGCCTGAGGAGAGCACAAAAGGGGCATCATGTTCATATGTCATCGATCCATCCCCATATTTAAATAGTTAAACATTTAGAGAAATATTATTATTGCTTATTACATAGTTTAGAAGAAGAAAGAACCCCAAACTAATATTTAGAAAATGGAGGTGTGTTAAGGTGCTGCAGCTGCTCCCTAGATGGTTGCATAAAACTGTGACCTGCATAGCTTACAAATAACCTAAGGTATCTTCAGACATATTTTTAATCATGCTATTATACTGTAGTGTGGAAATTGTGTGCTCATTTGCTTGCATATGACATTGCCCACTACCACGTACTTTAGTTATTCCCTCACAGAGGATGTACACGTACCAGATTCATTAATGAGAAGGTTTTCATCTGTGAAGTCCATCCCCAGAGTCTTTCCATTTCTCATGTACAGCTCTTCCAGTGCAGCACTGCGCAGCATGTTATCATACATATTTCTTGCAAACTCTACTTCAACCTGAAAGACAGTTGTTGTTAACTTCTTAAGGGTGCTATTTGTAAGGTTTTGCTATCAGTACACAGTCAACAGAAGCATTGACAACTGTATACTTACCAAGACCTTCAGTCACCATTGCATTTATGAGAGGTTAGAATACACTCTTTGGGCAACACTACTTCTTCATCCTCTCATGTTGGACTAAGGGCAGACTGGATGCTACATTGACTCACTATCACAAAGTGGAGATGCAAATTGCAGTTTAGCTGAGCTCATTCAAAATTACAGTAAAGCTACTTAGATGCTTAGTGACACAGTAACATCACCTGTATGGATAGGAGCATGTCTAGTATTGGTGGTAGTATAAAAAAGACACGCTGGCAGATCTCTATGGATGTTTCCGCTTCTACTGGTCACCCATACAGGCCAAAAAAAAAGGCCATTACTTACTGTCCCAGTGAACATCACTACATTATGCTTGCTTACCTCACACCCAGTTGCCACAGCAGCTGATCGAAAACATTTCTCAGCTTTTGCTTTCAATACAGAAAGCTCAGAGCGTGAGGGGGTTCTCAGATAGTACTCCAGCTCAGTGTATGCAGGGATGATGTTTGGTTTCATTCCACCGTGCTTTATAATACCTGCACAGCACAACATGATTGAATATCAGAGCTCACTAAAATCCCGAGAGCAACACATGAGAATAGAGGAGATCAGTTGTTCACCATGAACTCTCCAGTCTGGCTTCATCTGCTGTCTTAGCATGGACAGGTTGTTGTAGCACAGCACTGCTGCATCCAGTGCATTGATTCCCTCCCAGGGGTAGGCTGAGGCATGAGACGCCTTTCCATGGTACTTTATAGTTACACTGGAAAACATGAGATAAACCCTCAGGAAAAGGGAAAGCATCAAAAATTGTGACATAAGAATGCAGTTAAGTGACAAAAAGTAAGAAGTAGACCACTAGAACCACTTTAGACTGCACTTATATAACATACACTACTTATATATATATATATATATATATATATATATATATATATATGCAACACCATACAGTAATATAGTTCAATATAGTTCATTACCCAATGGTCAATTATGTATTCTTGGAATAAAATGTTTGAGTTCAGGATCTTTTCCATTCTATTCTAGACTGGGTCAACAATATGGATTGTACACTTATAACTAACCAGTTACATAAAGCACAAAGTACTGGATCACATTTCCAGGCTTGCAGTGAAGAACATTTCAAAGTACAAAGCATACTACACACCATGCAAAAAAATATTCATACAGAAAATTTGTATTGTAATGAAACTTACTCATGTTCAGCCAAACAGGGCAAGTATATGGCATCCTCTTTTGATGGGTGAGCCATGAACACCACATCCAAACCCTCAAATGCTCCCTCCCTTATCATGTCAATTTTACCTCCACCATCTTCCTCAGCTGGAGTCCCCAGCACTGTCACCTGTGGAAGAAAGTCCAGTTTGACAACTGAATACCTGTACGGTGCATCAACAAGTAATACAACACAATACAATGCATACAATACACTGCATAAATTATCATAAAGTGACACTGTATTGTACAAACAGTCTTCTGCTCTGACTGAGAAGACTGTCTGTACAATACAGTCCCTTCTGGTAGCTGACCTTGTAGCCCTGCTGCTACTGTCCCTCTGCTGTATGAACTGGCGAAGTGGGGGAGAGCCAAGCATCTTCAAAATTAAATAAATAATACTTTTGTATTATGTGTCAATGATGAAAACTATTGGCCTGTCAGTTAAGTGTTTTAAGGGTCTGTTTGTAAAGGGACTCAACTGGTTTCAGAGTCGTCATGTTTGTTTGTGACCAGCTACTGAACCAAGTACAGTCTTATATGCCTAAAATTCGCTAGGGATAAAATTTGACGGTACCGTTTTTACTTGCTTTTTAA
The DNA here is from genome assembly GCA_033238685.1 of Lates japonicus. Taxonomy (NCBI): domain Eukaryota; kingdom Metazoa; phylum Chordata; class Actinopteri; family Centropomidae; genus Lates; species Lates japonicus. Next base: position 509,806 of record BRZM01000086.1, on the reverse strand, counting down.
ATGTCAAATTTGAATCTAGAATGATTCCAGAGTATTTAAAATCAGACACCACCTTGAGCTGTCCCAATGGAATACATGGACTATGGCTGCAGTAAATTTGTTTGCAGCTTGTTGTTTGTTCTCAGTACAAACATACAGAACTGTGTCATCGGTATATATTTGTATGTTCACAAACAAAAGTCGAGTCATTAATGTACAAGATGACCAAAATAAACACTTTGCCTCCTGTTAGTCAGGTATGATCTCATCCATTTAATGGCTTCCCTAGAATAAAGAGGCAGAAAGAGCAGTTAGCTGTTTCTGTTGAGTGATGAGATAAGATAAGATAATCCTTTATTAGTCCCACAATGGGGAAATTTACATTGTTGCAGCAGCATCAGAGATTGAAAAGAGAAAAAAAGGCATAAATACAAGTAAAAGACAAGGTATAAGCAAAATAATATTCTAAAAAATATAAACATAAGAACAATATAAACAGGACAATATGCTAAAAATATGAACAAAGGAGCAATATACACAGGACTATATACATAGAGACAGACTGAACTAAATACAGATATTGCACATTTTGAAAATGGTATTGCACACAGTGAGTGACTGATAAGCAGCTGTTTGTTAGGATGGATTAAAGTGCAGAACCTAGTGAGATGGTCCATGTGAGTATGTGGTGTATTAGGAGCAGTGCTGGTTGTAGAGTCTGACAGCAGCAGGAAGGAAGGACCTACGATACCTCTCCTTCACACACTTTGGGTGAAGTAGCCTATCACTGAAGGAGCTGCTCAGTGCTGTCAGACTGTCCTGCATCAGGTGGAACTCGCTGTCCATCAGGAATGATAGCTTTCAGAACAAATCAGAACAAAAACCAAATTGCACTGGATGTAGTGGAATGTGGCCTGTCTTCAGTTTAGTGGTTAGATCCTTTATTACCCATTTCTCCTCATGGGTCTGTAGTTTCCCACAGCTGTTTGGTCATCAGACTTGAAAATGGGTGTCGCAACCGCTGACTTCCAGGTGCTTGGAAAGATTCCTTACTTAACTGACAAATTAAATGAGCAATGGGGCAGACTATAGTATTTTTGTGTGATTTTAAAAATGTGGTAACCAAACCATAACCACCCTTGGATTTCGAGTCTCTTTTGATGTTTACCACTGCTAATTCAGATATTTAGGCAGACTGTCTTGTGTCTATCAATGATGTTATTCATCACTGATAGAGGTGCAAGCTATGGAGCTAGAAGAGAAGCTTTGGGCCAACCCTGCCTCTTGCCCAATTTAGAATGGGATTGGCTCAAGCCCCCTCACAACCCTTAAGGATAAGAGGTATAGGGATGGATGGACATTTAGTCCTCCTTAATTGAGGGAAAGCTGAACGCTAAAAGCTGACATTCAGCACTATGAGCAATGACATGGCAGTGCAGCCTAAATAAAAAATGGACTACACTACCTGTGATTCTCTGGGGTTTGGCTCAGTTCCCAGTGGCCAGATTCTGCCCTTTGGACCACCACTTCTTAAGAGGAGACTCTCACTTTCAGGTGTTATTGTTTAACTGGTCTTACTTGTCCAGAGAAACCAAACTACAAGACTTCATAAAGAATGATAATGATTGAATAATAATTTAAAAAACAGGTCTAAACTTGGATCAATTTCTCTGGTTGAGTGACAAAAGTGTGAGCACTTGAACATTGCATGTTGTGTGGCTGTCCTACCTGAACCCGGACAGGGAGGTTCTTTGTGTTTTCCAGCACAGCTTTGAGCCCCAGAGCCGCAGCAGCTCCAACCTCAGCAATCAGGTTGTGTCCACATGCATGTCCAATACCAGGCAGGGCGTCATACTCACACAAGAAACCCACATTGACCACGTCTCTCTGCTCACTTCCTCCAGCTCCCCAAGTGGCTCGAAATGCAGTCTCAAGTTTGAAGTGGCTGTCGACCTTCCAGCCTTTTTCCTGCCTGAAAAACTCTACCAGTCCGTCATGAGCCTTCCTCTCCTCGTAAGCCAGCTCTGGGTGGCTCCATATGTCCTTACTGAGACTGTGCAGTTTTGTTTTTTCTTGGTCTATCCGGCAGCTAAGTCTCTGTTTCAGCCCCTCCAGCAGCTCTGGTCCGTCACACATTCTGTTCAGTTTAGGGAAGTTGTAGAGTAGGCTCCGCTCCCAGGTTAACGCCACCGTCAAGACAGGAAATACACGCAAAAAATACAAAATAAAATCGCGTAGACACTTCCGGTGAAAGCAATTTGTCGTTTATTTATATTCAGTTAATTAGTCAACATTGGTCAACTATTAATTTGTTAAATGTCGCGTCACAGGAAAAAGCAAATCCTACCATAAAACACCAGGAGCTAACGCTAGCCACCATTCGGCAATTTGTATAATCTGACACAAATTAATAGCGGTAGCTGTTTTGACGTCGAGCGTATGCAAGACCCATACATTCAAACTTTTTCTTACCTGTTTTGGATAATACAAAAAGTCACCTATCGCTGTCATGTGTGGCATCTTTGGTCCAGCGTAGCGAAAAACAAACACCCAGAGCACTTAGTTTCATCCTTTGGGGGACGTAAAAGTTTGTCCCGTTATGAAGTTACAACGTAGACAGGATGTGCAAAATCAACATTCACGCTACAAAGAATTATATTACAAAGTTACATTGTCGACCAGTGTTGTTTAAACGACAAAATTGCTTCCAGCGGAAGTGTCTATTTCTTGTCTGTTTATTTTGTATTTTCGGCGTGCATTTCCTGTCCTGACAGCTGAGTTGACCTGAGAGCGGAGCCTACATTGGAACTGAACCCAAAGTGGATCCCTGCAGGCAGACCCTTCTCCAGTATGAACCCAGCTTCCTGCAGACTAACTATCAAGTTGCTCTGGACATTGCCTAAATTTGTAACAGTCTAGTTTCAAAATAGCCCTCATACATGTAAACTATACCTGTGTCAGAGAAATGCCAGACGAAGGGGCACACCGTATACACAACAGCTTACTCATCATTAGGAGCAGTACTCTGTGAGGGCTGTCAAAACAGTTGTACGATGTCTATAATGCAGTTCCTAATAATGTAAAACGATCTTGAGACTTAATGAAAAAATTATTAACAAAACAATGAAAAGCTTTCATATCCAGCTGTTTGTGGTAGTGAGTGATGTGAAAATCATCTGTATACTGACTCATATTAGAATTAGCAGCTCCAGGTCTCATCATCAGTCATTATCACTGTCATCACTGGGATTGCTCATTTGGATACAAAGATGTATTTGGTCAATAATTCATAGACCATAGTGAAGACCCTGTGAAATTTACATTCAGAGTTTCTCACCAAAATACATTGGGTATAAAAGTATTACAGGATTTAGTTACAGAAAGATATAGGAACCTTTAAAGATTTGATGAGAAAAAATGAAAATCATATAGGGTTTTTGACCAGGCTATGGATATACTGTACATACTCTATACAATTAAAGAAATTCATGAAGAATGCTTTAAACTGTATTATCTGGTTTTGTTCATGTCCCTCATAAAGTTGTGTAGAGACTTACAGTCCTCATCAACTAAAACAAGAGCAAAGTGAATAAAAACAATGACATGCACTATATAAGCATTTATTCTACACAACAACAAACTCTTTTGTCTTTTTGTACATCTTGATTATTCATCCACAGATCTTGTCAGGTCTGTTTTGACCATACTTCCTTCTTTTTGTTCCCTCAGACCTGCCAGGTAGATCTGAGGTTTGGGCACGTTGCTCTCACCATTTCTCTTGCTTTGACAGGCAGCGTCCTTGGGCGGCCAGGTCTGAGTGATATTTTCCCGTCTCATGTGACTCAGATCAGTCTGTACTGAGTGTGTCACTTTGGTCAGAAGATCAGCCTAGAATTATGAAATACAAAACATCAGAGCCAAAACAGATGATTACAGTTACAGTTTTAATGTAGTGTCAAGGAATTACATCTGGGATCCAGAGTGAAACCAGCCCTGTGTTAAAACTGGGCACTTTGCTGGGAAGTCAAGTTGGATTAACAGATGAATACATTTAAAAGCTTATCAGACACCAACATACTGCACAACAGTTTGTCTAATCAGAAACAGAATTTTACAACTCTGGAAAGCTATCACAATGACAACTTTTTAAAATCTTTTTAATACAACAATCACAAGGTAAACAGAAGAAGTACAAAGTAATCCACCAGGCCAACACAGCACCAGATGACATTGCGCTGCATTGCATTTTAGCAAAAGTTGAGCAAGATTCAACTTTTCTGCCAGATGACCCTATGTTGCTCTAACAGAACACTCTACATTGGCAACCTGGCTGCACAGACGGACTAGCTCTATTGAAATGAATGCAGGGCTGTGTTTTTTCATGGTTTTTCAAAGTTCTCTTTCCAAAACTACATTTTGACTACGAACAAAAAACATCATGTGAATTCATCAGGCTCACCAGTTTGATAGCTTTTCGTCGCAGCTCCCACTCATTCCACTCATATGACCTGACAATGTTTGTCTCCATTGGGTGGATGTCAGTCTGTGTGATGCTGTCACACTTAGTGTTGGGCTTAACCAATAAACTCTCTGCTGGCTGCATCTGCAAAACCACAAGTCAAAAATTACAGTCAGAGTTATTCTTTATACCACCACAAGATAATGCCAAATTGTGAAATCCTACAAATAGTGGTTTAAATGAAATATACTTGTATTCTGAATGTTTCCCAGTCACTCAGAGAAAACTGCTCACCTCAGAGTATGGACTGACGCAGGAGAACTGTTGGTGGAGTCTGAGGAACTGAATAAGTTCAGGGGAGAGCTTGGCCTTTTCTGCAACCTCTGCAATAAAGTCATCTGGACTGGAGGCAAATTTCAAGGCAGCTTTTTTGGAGCTGAAAACATAGAGCTTCTCTTTGTATTTCAAGACTCCAATGTGTGGATTACCTGCAAAAGGAGTATGAAATATTATTGTATCCCTTCAAACAGAATTTACAGATTGAGAAAAATCTGAATGTCATATTACATATACATGGATAAGAATTGACAAGTGTGCCTCATAAACATTTGTAAATTCTTAAGGTTTGAAGTCTTCTTTCTAACACTACAGTCACAACTTCACTTTTTGTGTGTAGAATCAGGCGCAACACCATAAATTCCTTCATGGAGAGACTGTACAAAAGTGTTCAACATTCTCCACATTTGTTCACTGTGTTGAGACTAGAAGGACACACAGACTACAAAGACAGAGAATTCTTGAAATAGAAATCAGGGTCTGGCTGGCCAGCATGACATTTCTTATATTTTTCAAAGCAGGTGGTGGGTGTACTAAAACGATCAGGGTATCATGCTACTCAGTTGCCTCGGAAAAACCTACGCCAGGGCACAGGAAGGAAGGAGTCATTCAAGTTTCCACGTCTAATCTACATGTGCTTTGTAGATTAGATGCAAAAATTGATGGATAGAGATCAAGGAGGCAGTGGCATGCAGACAGAGGTGTAACGACAACCAGACCCCACCTTCAAGTGGCCATTCAGAACTGGCCAGATGACTCTCCATGAAACCTGATTTGTTTAAAGCATGCTGAGGCTTTTGAATCTGACAAAGAAGGAACATCCAAATATCCCTGTTGTTTTCATACTGGTTTATAATGAGAACAGTACCTGGAAGTAGAAGCCCATCTCTGTTCACAAGTGTGTAGCCACAGACTCCATTATACTGCAGCAACAGATCATTAAAACTGGCTGTTCTTTCAGGCAGGAGCCATTCCTGTGTCTTCATCTCACCTGGAACAATACGCTCATCTGAAAGGCATAATGAAGAAAAATTGCATTTAAGCTCAGCCCTTGGATAAGCTTGGATCAGAGCCATTTTTCTCTCTGGAGTCCAGTTTTGTAAAACTTGTGAAACATGGAATTTGTAACTTCAGAGATTGACACAGTGTATTGGTTGGTGACGTAAGCCATACCTGAAGACTCAGTCATTCTCTGTTCATCGGTCTTCACCTCTGATGCCTCCAGCAGGCTGTCCAAATAAGCTTCAGAAAAAATCTTGGCCTGAGAAGCAAGGAAGGGCTGCAGATTGAGCATGATGTTACTAAGGATATTCAGCAGCTCAGCCTCATCCTGAAGTCCAAACCACAACTTTGATAAGGCCTTGAACAGTGGCTGAAAGACAACATGAGAAATGACAAAAATAAGGCTGTAAAAGCAACAAAAACTAAGACAATTATTTATTTAGGTTTTTTTTTTTTTTACATTTTATATGGCACATTAACCAAAAATGCAGAACAACATTATGAACATTATGAATTATGAAAATTATACAAAGAGAAGGACATGAAAGTAGCTGGAACGTATAACCAAGTGAGGTACCGCTATTAGGAATCAGGCTAACCACATACTAATGCCAGCTCCGTGCTGAACACACAGACAGAGGACTGATATCAACTAACACTCAAAATGAAAGCAAATATGTGTATGTGTATTTCCTAGTTGAAATATTCTTTTAAGAGATGATATGACAAGTCATAATAACAGTAACAACACAATTGCAGTAACAGAGGCACTTACAAAAACTTTTGCAGTGGGTACAGCTGTCTTTGACTGCACAGTTTCTTTCAGTAGCTTCATCTGTGATGAGAGCTCCGTCTGCAGGAATTCAACATGCTTGGCACATAAATGTGCATCAGCCTGGTGGAAAAGGGAAATACAGTTATTTTTTAAACATTTCACTCAGAGGCGTAACACATGACTTGAAACATGAAATGTTCTCTTCTACTTAGCTGCAAAACATGGCTGTTGTTTATATTGAAAACTGCTGTGAGCTACATGGAAATACCACAATTTTACAAAACTGGAATTACCAGTTACCAGCTACTGTTACCTTACCAGTAACATTTTGAGGAAAGCTTCATGCTGTCTGATGTTGTAGAGAGATTGTTTGAGCAAGACGGTAGGCATGTCACATTCTTCAGGCTGACTTTCAGAGTCTGTTAGCTTCTCCAGCACAGCTGTGTATTTCCACGCCAAACTCTGTGATACACTCAGCTCCTTCTCTATGTTTTTACTAATTACTGGAAGAGCTTCATTAAGAAGTGCAGGCACTGCAGAGGGAATGTTAAAGGAAGTATTGTAATCATTAAACAGTATTGATGAAGATAACCTAGTTTGATGATGTAACTGAAGACACAGAGTATGTGTAACTTCACAGACCTGTTTGAAAAAACACTGCTTGTTCTGGACTGGATTTATCATATTGTAGAGATACTAACAGCTCCTCTTCACGGGAACCTAAGGACTCATAACCTGGACTATATACTGAATGCTGCCAACCTGGCTGATGACTTTAAACCTGCTCAGTTAGCAGTTCCTTTATGATCTAATCAGAAGGTGGTATTTTTGCATAAAAACTTCTTGTGGCTTTAATGTGAATACTCTGCTAAGTGTCTTTTCTGTTAAATATGCTAATGTGTCTTAGCATATTACATTGTCTTACCACATCTAACCTATTCAACTCCTCCCTCTAAGAATCAGTCTGTTAACTGATTGATCCTTGGACAGTTTTTCCCCACACATGTGCAATAATCTCATATCTATTCTGTAAATAATTTCATCTGCACAATTCAATGTAAATGTCTGTAAATATTAATAATGTATATAGTGTCCATTTTGAAGGGGTATATTTCTTTATATTTTGAAGATGTGGTTATATCACTACGACTATTATTTATTTTATTGTTGTGTCATTTTATTCTTAATCTGTACATGTGAAACAGAGCACTGCAAGGCAACAATTCCCCACAAAGGATTAATAAAGGATTCCAATTCTGATTAATAGTAATATTACCACGCATATAACACTTTTCAGAACAACAAATACAGTGCTTTTATACCATAAGGCTAGTGTACTGTACTTAGGTCATGGAGGTCAGTCTCCTCTGTTCCCTTCTTGCTGGCTTTGTTGAAGAGTTGGATCCCTGTGACAATCATGGTGAGCTCATTGAGCTGCTGCTCCTTGTCCCTCTTTAAGAGCACCATGAAGGCTCCCAGTTCAGTCTGAGGGAAGACACTCTGCAGGGCAGCTGGGACAGAGAAATCAAGTCAGCATCTATTCATTCATCCATCCATCCATCTATTATCTATGCCACTTATCCTTTAAGGGTCACAGGCAGTTAGAGCCAAACCCAGCTGACATTAGGCGAGAGGCAGGGTACACCCTGGACACATCGCCAGTCTATCGCAGGGCTGACACGTAGAGACAAGCAACCATTCACACCCACATTCACACCTACGGGCAATTTAGAGTCACCAGTTAACCTGCATGTCTTTGGACTGTGGGAGGAAGCCGGAGTACCCGGAGAGAACCCACACAGGCACAGGGAGAACATGCAAACTCCACACAGAAAAGCCCGGGGTTCAAACCCAGAACCCTCTTGCTGTGAGGTGACAGTGCAGAGGTTTTGGATGGAGTTGAGGTCAGTTATCTGATAAGACGTCACACAAAACTGGGAAACCCACTTCTTTATGGAGCTGGCTTTGTGCACAAGGGTATTGTCATTTTGTCAACAGGAAAGAGACAAACACACACAACTGACACAAACATGAGTATGTCCATAGGTCTGTCCACAAACTTTTGGTCACGTAGTCTTACTTGTTTGTCAAGAGCATGTCATGCTGTTTGTTGCAGTGGGGGAGAACATGTTTTGTAAATACCAAACTTTCAGGGACTTCAAACGTCAATGTGATAGTTCAGTCAGTGCATTTAAACGTAAGATTGCCACCAAATAAGTCTGAAAAGGGTTCATACCTGTTAGTGAAAACTACAAAGTGAACTTTACTTAGTAGTGGCTCAACAGCACAACATTGACACCTCATTTATTGTCTATGATGCAGGCTGTCACTTATTTTAAGCTCAGTGGCAACTTGATGTTTGGTTCACTGATTGATTGACACTGGGAGAGAATGGCTGGGTACAGACAGCAAACGCTGCTGACTGGGAACTAGAACATCGGTGGAGTTATTATAATGGGTAGCTGTCCTTTATCCTACATTCCTGAATAATGCTGTCAATGTAATTTTACTGACTATATGGTTCCGAGAAACAATGAAAATTGGTTAGTGTAAAACCTGTAGCCTCTTACCCAGTGTTGACATCTATGGGTGAGCCATGCCAGAGCGCAGCAGGATGTGAGCCGTTATTTTTATGGTACAGGCATCTAATTTCTTCCGTGTTTCACCCTGCTGTCGGTGATCTCTCTGCTCACTAGGTTGAGCCTGGACTCCACCACCCGGTGGATTTCCTCGAAACTCACTGCACAGACACACAAAGTATTTGCTTGTAACAGATTGTTTTGTACTTGTTTGTAAATATACTTCAACCTTGATTTCAAATCAATTCTAAACTAGACAATAATCAATTAAAAGACTAAAACCATGTATAATATCGCCAGTTTGTTAGATCTAAAATCTTATAGCTTTGTGCATTCTTAATATATATCATAAAACTGACAACTTTAGGTTATTGGGCTGCGAGATATTAGAGTTCAATTTAGCTAAGGTTTAATGTTACAGGATGAGATGGCCTCAGATGGTTCCTGCCCTTTTCTTTGCTCACTGGATACACTAGGTTGGACAAGGCCATTCTCAGATGTGACACCATGGCATGGGGAACTTATAATGGCCACCACAGATAGCAGATTAATTGATAATGAAATAACTGTGTCACAAAAGTACTTCTACAAAGTATATATTCATAAGATAAAAAAATAAAACACTTTTGCTTCAGTCACTCAGTTTGGGTTCAAAATCAGTCTAAAACTGTCATTTTAGCAACAGAAGACCTTAGTATGGATATAGTTTTTGTACTTACATTGAAGGTATAATTCATATCAAATACACTTGCATTTTGATAGTGTCGAGGATGGAGCTGCACTTCTCAGTAGTTTATCAGACACGGCTGTTAGAATTGTACGGATTGATTTACATTGATTAAAAACACATTGTTTATCAATTTTATCAATGCAGGGAAATCTACATTCAACAATTCCAAACCTTTTTTAAACTAACCTGTTTAAATTTATTCCTTTTAGACTAGCGATAGAAATAAAGTCCAGCATTTCTCACCCACAGTCTTCCCTGCACGGTGTGGAACTTTTAAACTAAATCTACATCTTTTTATTTTAAGATTATCATGTTGCAAAATAAAATTAACAGTCAATGTGTGTCCAGCAGAATGACAGAACGCAAGAAAAAAAAAAAAAAAACACACACACACACACACACACTGCAGTGACAGTAACTTACCTCTATCAAGTTTCTAACGGACATCTTGTTTGGTGGTGTCGATCAACATTAAACCCATTTCTTGGTCCCAGAACAACAGCTTTCACCTGAAGAAGATGTTTGAAAGAAAAGCGTTTCTCAGACGGAACACAGTCACCCAGAGGTACCAGTTTGGGTGTAAGAAGGACGCGATATTCAATTCAAGTTCAAAATGACGCTGGCTGTCTGTTTGTGTGTAATAATAACCTAACGCAACAGTACAGCCTGTACACAAGTTATAAATTCCTTATACCCCTGCAGCGTGTATAGGAACTATGGAGCATAACATCTGGCGTTAGTTAGCCAACTAGCTTGAGCAGCACTCATATAGGGTTACTGACCATAGAAAGCCACCAAAGTGTCCGACGGCATGTCCCCTCACAGCACTCCTGCACTATTTCACGGATAATTTTTTGATCAAAACTTTCTGCGTGGGCCCAGGGTATTTCTGCTGACAGAAACGCTATGGAACTGTTTATCTAAAATTAGGTTTACCTGCTACTGGAAACAGCTGGCTGGCAAGAATTAACATTCTAGTTGCCACGGTAACAGATTTAACGACTGTGTCACTAGGCACGCTGTTAAAGATGTCGGTGAAGTCCATAAGACAACAACTACCTAATATGTTTATAAATCGGTAAATACATCCAGGAATTTTCTCATTTATTCCACATTCTTTAACAGTATAAAACCTTCCACAAAAGTCAAATAGACTGCACGATCAAACACTTAACTATTCTTACTTTGTTACAACATAGACTACAGATGATAAATGGGGTAAGCAATGCAATTTTGCATACAGTGCTGTTTTTCCTTTCTTGATTTAATTTTCATTTGTGAATTCCTAAACGTTTTTGTTTGTAATTACTTTTAAAAGGGCTTTGCCATTTGGAATTCTCTGCAAGTCCATGTGACATTCTTTTCTTCAAGTCAAAGTCAACTGAAATATATGACGTGCACTGACGTTGTACGTCAAAAAGGGCTATTTAAGTAAACGTAGAAGAGGCTTTAGTGAGCGGTGCTGTGACTTAACCCATGGCCATTGCATTAAATATGATGAATAGCGACTGGTATCATATATTCAAAGACTGGCACCAGATACATATAGATAGGCTTTTAAAAATCCCTCCCAAAAGTATTTCTGTTTAATATTTCCTCCTTAAACATTTCAATATGATCTCAAGACTGGTTAGTTCTTGGATGACTGTACAGAGGCATTTGGACTTTGTTTCATTTCTTTCTGTCTCATTTAAGATAGTTTAAACCCATTTATGCAGTCAAGTGCATTCAGTCATTTGAGAAGATATAATACAGTTTTGGTTTAAATCATCAGGTGTCTTTAATCATGGACTGATCTCAGTTCATTTAGTTGTAGTCTAATATTAAAATCTCATGTACCTATTTAATTATATAATATATAACTAAAGTCCTAAATAATATAGGCAGGCCCATTTATTATTTTATTGAATAATCTTGATCATTTAAATATATTATATATATTATATATATATATTTGATCCTCAGTGTGATCAGGATGGCATCTTCTTGAGGGACAGTAACAGACTTGCAGGAAATTTAGACCCACCAATTTCATCTTCGCCATATTGGGAGATCTCAATACATTAAATACATAAAGCAAGCAGCAGGTAAACCGAAACCCACCGGTGTCAAGTAGGGGTGCACAAGTCGAGATCCACACAATTCAATACATTAGACAAATATTTAATGTTATAATGGCTCAGACCAATTCATGGCACTGCATTAGAGCTTTGTCTATATTGCACTTGGTGACAGAAATTTATGTGATACATTACAAAGGAGTCAGGCTCACAGACTCAGTCTCAGAAGCACTTCCTAAAGACAATTTGTGGGCCGTACTCCTCATATTCATCCTGCCCAATCCATGCAGAGCTGAAGGTGGGCAGGTTGGCCAGCACTGCCCCTCCACTCCACACTGAGAAGTCTCTGTCTTTGGGGCTGGTGACGTGAACACACTCCCCCATGTCAGCAGGTACCAGGCCTTTGATTTCAGCCTGGAGCCGCTCAGGCAGGCCGGGTAACAGAGTATTCCCACCTTCAGCAAGAGACAAAAAACCTCATTCAGTAAAGATTAGACCAAATAAAATCAAAATGAAAGCATAAAGTGTGACAACCTGTGCTTTTCAGTTACTAGCACAGCTGGAGTACATCTTTGAGTCAGACTGTTGTGTAACATTTAACAAAAAACAAATGTTACCTGACAGTACAATGTTTCCCAGGAAGCTGCGCCGCAGGTCAATGTCTGAGCTGAGGATTGACTTGAAGATGCTCTCGTGCAACCCGTAATGGTCCTGTCCAATCAGCTCTGGTTTAAACACAATCTCAGGGGCCCTGGAAGAATGGGGGTAGACTCATTCTTACAACAGTCTGCCATAACAGGTATCTGCCCTGTCTGAAGAGTCAGCTCAAGGCACAGACAGCTGGTCTGTCATGTATGCAGCATGTTTCTCTGGTACAACAAGAGTAAGGGTGCTTCTCATTTGTCTTAAATGTCTTCTCATTTCTCTTAGTCCCTCCCACATGAGACAAGGAAGAGATACAAGAAAAAGATGTGTGGACAAAGGAATCCTTTTCTCTGACCCTTATTCTAATGACAGCTCACCTGGATCAGCCAACAGGTGTTATGAGCTTGGCTGGCATTTGTATTTGCACAGATGTCATTAGTTTTGCAGGTATTTGGTCAAAAACCAAAGTACTTGACAAAGTGAAATTTTAACCTCATAATGGCACTAGATAAAAAGGTCAAGAAATTGAAGTGATTAAATTCATCCTGAGGGCAACACAAGTTTCTATACAAACATTTTATCAAAATCCTTCCAGTGGCTGTTGTGATATTTCAGTCTGGACCAACTGACAGGTTACTTTTTTTTTTTTTTAACATGTTAATTAGTGAGCTTGGGGTGCAGCCAGGCTAGCCATTTCCCCTGCTGTATAATTTCTGGCGGTCTCAGGCGTATTATAGACCTATTTTTCCTTTTATCAAGTAACTCATTCCCCATCATCACAGCTCATCAATAAAATGTGTCAAAACATTTTTTTTTAAAAAACCAAAAACATAAAAAGTTCTCAAATTTCCAATGTTAATATTAATTTCCTGTATGGCCCCCACTTCAGTGGATTGAGCGTCCAATCTAAAGCAGGACATGATGTGCAGTTACCTGAACCGCTCCGTGCTGAGTGTGACAATCTGTCCATCTGGCATGGTGTAATGCATCTCCCTGCAAGAAGCACCCCCCTGAGCCAGCTCAGCTTCATAGTTTAGAGCCACACAGCAGCACTTCTCCTTCATCTCCCTCACTATCTCCATCTCTGCTGTGGTGCGCATGCTCACCCCCTGTTCCTGCAGAAGCTTTAAGCACATCAAATTCATTTAGTCTTCGCACATAAAGTAAAGAAACCTTACCCTACAGTGCACTAACACAGAATTAACCTACAGGTTTCTCTGACTGCACAATATAATCATATTGTATGGTTTTTATCCCATTCTGATTCACAGGTTGCTGCTGTGTACTTGTCAGTAATGTTAAACAGCATGTCCTTACTCTGAACAAAAGGTAACTGTTACAGTTTCAAGTAACTTGAATTCTTATCAGTTTGTGCAACAGTGCCTTAATATTCACTTAAGACCAAGGATGGTGCCATTCTGTATTTTCTTTAGTGTCAAAAAAAAATCTTCTCTACCCTGTCTGTCGCCCTAAGCCCACTGATTCCTACTGACGACACTCATTTTTAAAAACAGCTCACAAATATATAGTTTTATTCATAAAAAAGCCTGAGTAATTTCCTAAAACAGCTGGACATTGCAGTTACAGACAAATAGGAGGAAATGGTGCATTTAATGGGGACTGCTTTCAGCAGCAGATTAATCCACATCCACTCTTGGTGCTCTAATGAGTATCTGTGGCAGCAGGACAGTGTGTGTGGGGTTGAATTATAATAAACTGCAACAGTATGACTTGTGTGTTCATATGTTTTGGACAACAGTGGAGCTCTATAGCACTGAGCAATAAGATGCTGTATATCAAACTTTGATACACAATACTGCTCTGCACATGGGATGTAGTGACAGGGAGAACAATAGACTTATTCTTTAAAAAGGTTCCATTTTCCTGATATTTTATTTGAAGCTCTGAGATCCATGAGAAAATATATTTGTGTATGTATATTTTGTTTTAAGTAGCAAAAAACATCTCCTCTCTCAAGCTTCTCTCTGGAACTCTAGCAAGAACAGGGCGTTTTGTATCTCTGAGCCTCGCTCTTGATTGGCTGACTGTTTTCACCAGTGGTACAAATGGTGTCAGAAAATGTTAGGCAGTCACCTCTGAAATGAGCTGAACAGGTGGTCAAATTTGGACAAAAATGGCATTACAAAAGTATATTATATTTATTTATGTATTAGTGGATATGGAAATCTCACTTTCTGCAATATGAAAAATACTCTCACCATGTCATTCACACCATTGTCCATACAGTGTGCAACAAGCAATGAGTTGGTGAATACCTTTTTAAGCTGCATTGTGACATCGGCTCCAGCCAGAGGGAAGCGCTGCACTGCATGAGGAAGACAGTATCCCTCAAATACAGGCACACTGTGGCTCACTCCGTCTCCAGAGTCAAATACCACACCTACAGGGAAGAGCGTTTTTGTTTTTTTAATCTACGATACAAAACCAACATGTACACACTGCAAAAGTAAAAAACAAAAAAAAGCAAAAAAACCATGTGACCAAATTACCAGTGGATCTGCCTGCTGCATAAAGTGCCAGCACTGCCTGCATGGCCACATAGGTGAAGGGAACATTGAAACACTCAAACATGATCTCCACCATTCGCTGTCGGTTCTCCAGGGGGTTCATGGCTGCCTCAGTCAGCAGAACAGGGTGATCCTCTGGATCCACACACAGCTGCTGGAACGTGTGGTGCCAAATCTAAAACCAAAACATTCACTGGTTTTAAGATAGGTTTGGTTTTATCTTTGGTGGGGACATTTTTCTCCGACAATAAACAATTGTTTATTCTCTGCAATAAACTGACAATAATTCAAGTCTGAGACAAAAATGTAGGCTATACTAAAAACTGACATAACAGATTCAAGAAAATGCTGCAAGAAAAATAAATATATAAAAACCTGTAGGTTTTTACCCACGATTCTACAGCGCAGTTTGTTGATTTGTGCAACACAGCAGAGTTTTCACCTGGTAGTCAATCAAAGCATTTTGAGCTCGACCCATGGGGGTGGCAGCACACATGCCACGAATATGTATCTCAGAACTGCGTGGACAGAAATTTACCAAAATTGGTGATTGCTCTGGGGGCGAGTATTAACCAAAATCCAAAGTGCTGTATTAATTGGTGCAAGTGGGCGTGGCTTATCACATCAAGATGCCTTTCAGCAACTCACTGGAGACATACACACCTAGTTTCGTTCTAATTGCTGCTTGCAGCTATATTTGAATATTACCTTACCTTTTCCATTTCATCCCAGTTACGAATGGTCCCATTCTTTATAGGGTGCTTCAAAGCCAGGACCCCTCTCATGTGCTGAGCCTCATGTCCAATGTAGGTCTCCCTTTCAAGGTTACCATTCATTATTTCCTGCAAAGACAAAATACAAACTTACAATCAGGAAGGCTAGCTCCAAACAGAGCCATAATACAATACAGTTCATCGAAAAAGTTGGCCTGATAAATAAGAACGCACCCTTACCTCATATTTTGGCATCCCAATTATTGTTGGAAACACAATGTTTGGACGGTCTTGATCTGCAAATCCTGCTTTCATCAAACCAGACCCAGTATCCAGTACTATGGGCGTCTTGAAATCCATCATCTGTAATAAAATGGAGAAGGAAAAAAAATCAATAAAGAAAAAGCTGCTACTCACTAATATGGAGTTTACTCATTTAGCCAACTAAATGAAAAGTTCATGATTTTAGAGAGTTCACTTATTTGCCTTCTTTCAAGGATAACAAAAATTTATATCCATCTCATGTCTGTGTCAGGACTTGGTTAGCTTAGCCTAGTGTAAAGACTGGAAACAGGGAGAAAAGAGCTAGCCTGGCTCTATCTGACACATATATCCATTTTCTCATCTCATGCTCAGAAAGAAAGTGAATAAGTGCATTTCTATCAAGTTGAACTAAACATTAAAAAAAAAAAGCTTATGCGTCACTACAAAGTTTCCCTATGACAGTTACAAATGACATTGACCCTGTGACTGATGTTAGTTTTAGGCATTGAGGTACAGTGAAAGGTCCAAATGTAGGATCTCAATTATCCGATCAAAAAAAAGCAGCTGCTCCATGTATTCCAGTAGATACTGTACCTCTCTCGTGTTAATGTTAAGCTGGGCCTGAATTCCAGGAGACCTAGAGCCTGATATCCTTAAGGCCTCAGAGCTCTGAACACCATCAGGCAAGTCTTCATTCAGCTCACGTCTACCAGTAGGGTCAAACTCCAGAGGCTGATCAGGAGGTAGCTGTGCTGCTGACTGTTGATGTGGGCACTCATCTGTAGGAGATAAACTTGTTGGGTGTAAATCTGTCTGTAGTAAGGATGCAGGTACCACTGATGTATCCTCTTCATTTTCAGTAGTTATTTCAGACAAGTGGTCTAATGATAGCCCGTATCTATCAGAGTGGTTATTGTTATTGTTGTTGCTGTGTTCCTTTGCATTTGGATTGAGAAAGTTGTGACTGATGGCTGGAGTCGCATTCTCTGGCAGTGATTCAAGTGATTTATCTTGTGAATGAAGTTGCACAAAACCAGGATCTTGAGTTACTGAAGACAAAGCTGGATTCAGCAGCTCTGTAGAATGAAGAGTTTCGTGTTCTGCAAGGTTGTTGTTGACAGGAAATGAAGCTTTTCTTGGCATAGGCACAAGAGGATGGAGTGATTTTCCACCTGGGTCAAATGCTCCATCATCCGGCCTCTTTTCAGGGGTTAAAGAAGCTTCTGGTTTGCATATTGTAGCATTTTTACCAGATCCATCTAATTGTTTCCCATAGACACATTGTTGATGTTTGATTCCCAATTCTTCAGAAGGTTGCTTCAAATCAGAGGTTTTTAAGGTAGTTCTATTACATCCAGATGGATCAGGCTCAGAGCAAGTGAGATCTTGACACTCAGGCACACTGTCGTGTGGTATAGCCTCTTCGGCAACACCAGCCACCACCTCTTGAATATTTTCAGTCTTGCATGTATCATTATTCTGGTCCAAAGATGTGGAACGTGTCCTCTGTGATCTGTTATCGTGCTCTGATAAAAGCTCATCACAGAGTGCTTGATCCTCCTCATTCTCAATTTTAGCCTTGTCCATTATAGAACATTTCACAACCTTTCTACCTTTGTCCTTGTGCTTCTCTACTTTACAGTCTTTGTCCAAACTCTTCTCAAGCTTCTCCACCTCCCTTTTCTCCTTTTCCAGTTGTAACCGGAAAGCCTCCCTCTCTTTTTTCACACTTGATGACCTGTTTGTATCTAAAGGTTTGCTCCCTTCAAGTTCATTGTTGGAGTTTTCTTCACAGTGTCGGAGCTCATGGATCTTCAGGTTCTCCTCCATGATCAACGCATCCAGAAAGTGAACTGCCCTGAGCTCTGTCAGCAGATCCGGCCTGCTAAGAATTGCTGCGGTACCTGCTTCTGTTGTAGTGTCGGTGCACTGCCCATCACCCTCAGAAGCCTTAGTTTCACTTGCAGATCCAGTTGATCTGGGCTCACTGAGGTTGTCATTTTCTACAGGGTCAAGGTCATCTTCAAGGCCAAGAACACCAGCTTCAGCCAACTCACTGGATGACATCTATAAAAATGAGCATAAGCAGATAAAGCATAACAAACAAACACTGTTTGGGTTTACACTGGTTGTATAAACTGTAGTTTAGTTTTTCTCTGGTCACTGAACTTTAAGCCACTTTATGAAGGTGTTTAATGTACGGTATGTTTATAGAGGAAGAAATCGTATGTTTGACAAATGAGACCGCTTGCATAACAAGCTACTGCTTCACTGTGGGCCACTGTGAAAAAGAAAACACAGGTAAAAAAAGATAGAAAAGAGTAACACTTTCAAGAATGCAGTTCAAGAGAAAAGATACTTTACTTATCAGCTGATCACTTTGGCACTTTGCAATATCAAACCCAAAACCAATAATGAGCAGTCTCCCATCATAGCTTACACCCTTGATGCGATCTGTGATTAACATACCATACCAAGCTGCTCCTCACTGTCCCACGCTGGCCAATGATTGTGCCTGTGGTCTGACCTCAGCAGAGCCTCCAGCACAGCCTCCTGAGCCAGAACATTTTCCTCTTCCTGCAGAAATGGACATTTGACAAGTAAGATATGAAAGCATGTCAACAGGTTGTTGTAAGTTGTGCTGGGAAACTGATGTTATTTTGCACGTTAAAGATTTCAGCAGTGAAAATTATCACTTGTTGCAGCTCTTCATGGCAGCAATCACCCACTCCCTTACTCAAATGGTTAATTTCTTACCTCCAGTATTTCATCAGCCCGGCCCAGGATCTTCTCCACCTCTCTCAAACCCTCCTGCTCCCTCTCATCCCAGTCCTTTTGGGAGATATCAATCACACTGTAGGGAGGGGGAGAGAAACAGAACTGCTATTTCTTCTAGCCAATCTAATCTCCTAGTACATACACTGGCAAAATTCTAAAAGCCATACGTAACATCCACATTCAACAGTCAGTTCCACTTAGAAGTTGAACTTTGTATTTTCTTTTTTTCGATGACGATAGTTCATGTAAAGTAGAAATGAACACATTCATTCTCTTACAGATGAAAGTTTAAACTGAAGCAAAAAACATGCTTTTGCTAAACTGGATACACTCCGGTACGACCAGTAGTACAGTAAAGTCCATTTGTGGATCCTGTTTCTTCTCTACTTGTGCTACTGCTACACTACGTTTTACCAGTAACTCCTAATTAACCATTTGTTAATTGTGTCTGTCCAATTCTGGCTCAGAAGCTGTAAGGTATGGCAGGCCTGTCCAGTTTTAGAGCTCTCAACATGTAGAAGTTAGAATACGTGACCAACTACTCTGCTTGATAAGGGGTCCTTCATGCTACAGTATTAGAGTTTAGGCTAATGTTAGCAGCTCTGTCATGATCTTTATAGATTTTGGGAGGGTTGCTCTCAACTCAAACCACATTCATTATCTGAGATAATGTTAAACTTGCTAACATGTTATTGCCTTAGCCATATTTTACAGGGTTCACACTAAAAACGCATCAGCTGGAGACAATTTTCAGTGAGTGACACCCATACAAGTGTTTCCGGTTATTCTGGCTGATCAGAGCTCAGGTTGAAGGTGAGCCAAACTATGCTGGGGTGTACATGAGGTCACCAGATTCTTTAACCTAATTAGAATTATTACATTTGTCCCACCCAAATAGGTGCAATGAAGCTGACAGGAGAGCAAGGGATATATCAATATAACAGTCTATACATTGTAACTACAACTACAGTAACATTTTTAACACTTAGCGATACACCAATTTCAAATTAGTGACGCTAGCTTGGTTAGCGACTTACATAGCTGCTGTGAATCCGGGTGCTGTCAGGTTGCTGGTGTCAGGGCGCCTACACTGTCTCCTCATGCCCTCAGATCCGCCTTGCACCCCCCTGCTCCACCCTCTTATCCAAATGTGGTTACTTCCGGTTTTTAGTTGCAAAATATCAAGATGGTGACGCCAATTTCCAAACTCAGGCTTCAAAACGCAGTTCACATCCAATGGGTGACGCCACGGTATACGGCCCATCTTTATATACAGTCTATGGTTGGAACACGCCCAACTCCAGCAGGAAATCCACGCCCATGTCATTATGAGTCAATACAATGAAAGTATGTGGATTCGAACGTCGCTTTTCCATCCTGTGTAGATGAAGCCACGCCCATTTCCACAGAGGGTTTCTGCATACTCAAGTGGGCGCGTGGTCTGATTTAAACTGGGTTGAAACTAGACAGATAAAACCACGCCCTCGGTATACCATCTCATTGAGGCTTTCGTTATGGGGACGCATGGTTTCATCTAATGCTGGAAAACGACGCCCATTTTCCATTGAGAACTCAGGTACACTTTTAGATAAAACCACTTATTTCTGCATAACGCAAACCCCAATGAAATGATTGTTGTTGTCTTATGGAAACCGTGACTTAGGCAGTTCCATATGACAAGTATGACGTCTACAGTATTTTTATGGATTTGGGCCATATGGGCGTGGTTTCATTAAATCCGGGTTGGAAAACGATAGAGGGAGCCTGTCTATGACTCGAAGACTCCGGCAATCATTAACCGCAAAAAGATCTGCGGAAAAGATTGTTTGCTATATCTGGTTCAGTTACTTTTGAACCCTAGCACAATGTGTTAAAAGGGTTTCCTGGCACAGTTCTTTTTTCAATATTGAAGTAAACCTACTGGTGGAGTTGACTTAGGGTCTGGGCTGACTGTATATGTTGTATATTCCCTTTCCCTACGCCAGAAGTTCGCTTGCCAAGACGTTTTATTTTGTGTTGAAAACCGGGTTATTTTCCATGCACCAGCGTCGTTGACATAGATGGTGCTGATGAGAAGTAGCTACGTTACACATCTTCCTAGCATCATTGCTGCTAGTCGAACAATTGCACACTATAGTATAAAGTTATAAATCACCTGTTTAGCTTTAAAACGTGTCGTCGACGTATTTAAGTTAGTTCCCAAAGGAACATTTTATTTGCGTCAGGCGTTGGTCTGCTATTAGCCAGTGGACGCTTATAACAGTGGGAAAGGCTAATGACATTAGCTAACGTGCTAGCAGTGAGCGTGCACCAACAACCCTATTTTCTGGCTAACTCAGTGTCGTCTGTAGTTGCAGTCATGTTGGTGGCATGCTGCTGAGACTCAGTACAGGTAGTCATGGTGGGAGACACGTGAAAGAGGAATCTGCAAGTAACTGACGTTAACGTTAGTTGAAAAAGCTGCATGTGGAGAGATGACCACGCCGCTCGGCAGGAACGGGTTAATCGGACCTGCTGTCGGAGCCACAGCTGGCTTAGGCTTCTGATTGCCTTCATATAATTTACAGGGAGGTCAGTAAGAGAAGATCCCAGACTGGTGCTGGGACCTGTCCAGCTCCCTCGGCTGTTTGACGGGCGGAGGAAGCATCACTGTTAAGGGAGACGTGCTGGATGCTCAGGGTGGTTGGCTCAGCTCTGCCTTTGCACAAACGAGAGAGATATGTCGCTATTCTAACTGCGTAATGGCTTCTATCGAAAGTACTTTATGTTGTTTGCTCGAGGTTTAAAATAAGCTTTTTTGTAAGCAGGATCTCCATGGTTTACCACCCCTAAAATGAGAAATTACTGTAATTAAAACATTGAGAGCCCAAATATTTATTGTGAAAAATTAAACTAAATATAAATAAATTAGATAAACAAGCCTTGCTTTTTACCTGTCACTGTGTAGCAGTGCACATGATCTAACACCTAGCCTTGCACGTAGCAGGTAGGTAGGTAGTTGGCTCCACAAAGCTGAAGCCTCATGTCATCCCAAATAGCCAGTACACCAATCAGTGAACCCCAATTTTGGGGTGGGGTACAAAACAGACTAAAGTGTGTCAACTCCAAACATGTCTAACACATCTCCCTGTTTCCTCCAGAGGCAGAGGCCCAGCAGGAGGCTCTGGCAGCAGTTGAGGCAGTGGTGCAGGGCCTGTCTCCAGAGCAGCAGCTAGAGCTCAGGAACCAGCTGGATCAGGTTCTAAACTGTGTGGCCTCACTGCGCTCAGAGGTGGCTGAGCTGAGGGGTGGTCTGCAGGACATCGCCCTACAAATCATCCAGGATGTCAAGTGAGTGATCCTTAAGGATCAGGAGGGGCTGGAGCCAGTCCCAGCTGACATTAGGCGAGGCAGGGTACACCCTGGACACATCACCAGTCTATCGCAGGCTGGACACGTAGAGACAAGTAACTATCTGCTGGACCCACATTCACACCCATGGGCCAGCTAACGCCAGTTAACCTGCATGTCTTTGGACTGTGGGAGGAAGCTGGATACCCGGAGAGAACCCATTAGTAACAGGGAGCACATGCAACTCTACACAGAAAAGTTCGGGTTCAAACCCAGAACCTCTTGCTGTGAGGTGACAGTAGAGGTTTTGGATGGAGTTGAGGTCAGTTATTCGATAAGACGCCACACAAAATCAAACCAAATTTTTATGGAGCTGGCTTTGTAGCACAAGTGGGTATTGTCATTTTGTCAACAGGAAAGAGACAAACACACACAACTGACACAAACATAAGTATGTCCATGGTCTGTCCACAAACTTCAGTTTACTTTAGAGGTCTTGCTTTGTTTGTCAAGAGTATCATGCTGTTTGTTGCAGTGGGGGAGAAATATGTTTTTGTAAATACCAAACTTTCTAGGGACTTCCAAACGTCAATGTGATAGTTCAGTCAGCATTTAAACGTAAGATTGCCACCAAATAAGTCTGAAAAGGGTTCATACCTGTTAGTGAAACTCACCACTGCACCACTGTGCTGCTCTACTGAACCTCTTACAAGTGTGTTACCAAAGAGTATTCTTTTGACCCTACAATCATAACCAAATTATATTATGTTGACAAAACACAGTTCAAATGCATGGTGGTTTACTTTACAGAGTACCTTGTTGTACCTTGTTCCTATGATCTCCAAAGATTCAAAATGTGTCACTCAGAAAAACACCTTCCCCTGTAATTTAGACTATCCAAATGAGCGTAGACATGATGTATCTTTAAATGTTCTATGTGTAACATTCTGAAAACGATTGATTAACATTATTAACATAGATTGACATTATTAATGACACTGATTGTAATGGAGTGAACTGCAGTCAGCATCCAGTAGCTAGCGCTCCCATGTGTGCTCGCACTCCATAGGTATGCACAAACAACCATTCTGGGCCTTGGCCAAAACAGTGACTTGATATACATGAGACTGAATGGGACTGACCGCATCATGTCAGTTGATGAGGTAATTAAGTCACACTGTTATCATAGTTTGACTGTAAACCATATTTGAGACTACAGATTATGTTTGACTCTTCAGCAATGGCATGGTGCTAAAAAGGAGTGTGGAGATATGTGAAGCCAGCTCAAAAGTCAGTTCCATTCCCCAACACCAAACAAAGGTTCCCACCAAAACAAATGCCCTCCTAATGTTGTTTGTGTTTGAGTCTGTGTTGTGCTGGGAGCTCATCGCTTGTTGACGTTAGTGGACTCCATTTTAAGCTAAAATTAGGTGATGTTGTGCAATGTTGGTGCTGTAGGGGAGCAGAATAGAGGCATTGAGGCACTCTAAGAAGAAGAGCATAAATGTCACATTCTTTGGATTTTCATGGAAAATTCACCCAGTCCTTTACATAGAAATCATTCCATAGGCTGTTATAGCCAACTGAGAAAGTTGAGGAAGGTCTCATTTTTTAAGTTACGTTAACAATCCATTCTTACACTGGCAATAAAAAAGTGATTATTACACATAAATTACTTCACATTCATATATATAGGACCTTTGATGCAAGTCAGAAGCAGATGCAGTTGGTTGAACTGTGTGGATTTTTTCTTTGGAAGCACTTTGTATAAAATTGAAAATTTCGAGGAGAATACTGGGTCTGAAATGGTTGTGTTGTTGTTAAATGTATTCAATGGGGAGTTAGTTTTTTGCTGGTTACTCTTCATATATGTCTGATTAAATAAACACACCATGTGGTGTGGGCATTGGCTTTAACTGAAAGCCACAGAGTGGGGATCAGATGGTCATAGTTTTTTGGTTCCTTGAAGGCTCTAGCAGCTGCATTTGCATCTTTAGAAAGCACAATGTTATAGTAAAGGGGTGAAACATCACAGTAATCCTTCCAAGTGGGGCTGGGTCCCCACATGGAGGTTGTCGGGGCCCATTTGACTGGTAATGTGCGTTTGTGTTCCTCCCCCTCCACATTCAGAAAAGGAGTGGAGGACAGTCAGCGGGTACGTCGCCGCCGTCACATCATCCACAGAGACCGCACTGACTCCACCAGCTCCAGCTCCATCTATTTCACTGCCAGCCAGGGCATGGCCAGCACATATGAAGAAACCAGCGAGGGAGGGTATGTTATGCTTTGGTGGTGTTAAAAAGCACTGCGTTCACTTATTTTTGTTTTGGCGTATCCTTGATCCTGTTTTTCTGGTATCACCCTCATATTACACTAATGATAGGACAGAGTGTATATGATTGATAACTAGTATTTTTAAAGCTGCATTGTTTGTTTGTTCTTCAGTATCCTTTTGCTCCTTCATAGTCAGTTGATCCATTGCCACTAAAAATACTGACGAGTGCAGCGTTGAAGTGTTGATAGTGTTATGGTCTTTGGTTTGTGGGGCAGATTAAGTGGTAAAAATCATTTGTCTCCTTGATACTTGAAAACAGACCTTGAGCAATGGTGTGTGAGTTCAGTAGTGCTCTGTGTAGGACCAGGTCAGGCTGAGATCCAGATAGTTTCAACTTGTGGGCCTTTTTGATAGGCTTTGAAATAAGCTTAATCAGCTAATTTGTCGGAGAAAATTAGAGAATTAAATAGTGCCATTGCTACGACATTCACATTCAATCCCATTGAAGGTTCAGAATGAAAATAGCACTGTGTGGAAAAAAGTCAAGGGGCTTCTTTGGTTGGGGTATGTTGTTTTAGGTACAGAGGAGATAATGTCCAGGAAGGCTGGTTTGAGTAATAGATCCAAGTTTGAAAGTTTATCAGATGCCGAGAGCACTTTTAACACAGTGAAAATCATTTTATCATCTGTTTTGTCTTTATTTGATTGACCAACACAGCACTTCATCAGATTATGGTGCATTATGTGTGTGTGTGTATGTAATACAAAAGTATTTCAAAACCTGGACAAATAAAGGAAAAACTATCTGCCTGGAGACTAGAAATAAGTTAGAAACATTTTGTTTTTTTGCTATTTGGGTGAATTAACCCTTTAAAGTCCAAACGAAATCATTAGTCATTACACTGTCATGTGAAATTCCAAGTGTGGTCTCTTGAATAAATGAATATAATAACAGATGATCCTACATGTATGTCCCAGGTACTCCACAGCCTATGCTGAGTCAGACTACACAGACCGTGACACAGACAGAGAGGAGGGTGAGCAGGAGTCTGAGGAAGAAGAAGACAGGAGCTGTGCCACAGTCCTCACCCTCCGCCAGGAAGACTCTCAGGAAGAGGAGGTAGATGAAGACAAAGAGCTGGAGGAGGATGAGGAGGAAGATGATGAGGGGAGGCTGCAGCTGGTGACTGAAGTCCCCAATGGGGAGCTGGCTCTCCTCCTGGCTCAGAGTGACATCCTCCACACAGGAGATGCCAGTTTAAAGGCAGAGGGCTTTCAACTACTGCTGGGCAACAGAGCAGAGGTGAGTAACTGGACTGTAACTGTTGTTCACTGGTTACATAAATGTAAAGTAGTCCTGAAACTTTTAATAATAATAATAGTCAAGACGACGACAATAATAATAAAGTTTATTTGTATAGCACTTCTCAGTGAATAGAGAATACTTTATGAAGGACAGGCATAAGGAAATAAATAACTGAAGTGAAAACTTTTAGATCAAATAGTAACAACAAATGACAAAATCCCATTTACACCTATATACAGCTCTGGAAAAAATTAAGAGACCACTGCAAAATTATCAGTTTTTCTGATTTTACTATTTATAGGTATGTGTTTGAGTAAAATAAACATTTTTGTTTCATTCTTTAAACTACTGACAACATTTCTCCCAAATTCCAAATAAAAATATAGTCATTTATAGCATTTATTTGCAGAAAATGACAAATGGTCAAAATAACAAAAAAAATGCAGTGTTTTCAGACCTCAAATAACGCAAGGAAAACAAGTTCATATTTATTTTGAAACATCACAATACTAATGTTTTAATTTAGGAAGAGTTCAGAAATCAATATTACCTACCTATTACGTACAATAACCTTGTACGTGGCTTGATTCATGCGTCCTTCGCAAAGACGAATCTGCCCGATTCCAGCCTTGCTGAAGCACCCCCAGATCATCACTGATCCTCCACCAAATTTCACAGTGGGTGCGAGACACTGTGGCTTGTAGGCCTCTCCAGGTCTCCGTCTAACCATTAGACGACCAGGTGTTGGGCAAAGCTGAAAATTGGACTCATCAGAGAAGATGACCTTACTCCAGTCCTCTATGGTCCAATCCTTATGATCTTTTGCAAACCTCAGCCTGGCTCTTTTTTGCTTCCATTGATGAAGGGCTTTTTTCTAGCTTTACACGACTTGAGCCCCTAGGAGCCTGTTTCGAACCGTTCTCACCGTGCACTTCGCCCCAGCTGCCATTTGCCATTCTTTTTGTAGGTCGCTTGATGTCATCCTACGGTTGCTGAGTGACATTCGAATGAGTTGATGGTCATCCCAGTCAGTGGAGAGTCGTTTTCACCCTCTGCCACCCTGTAGCTGTCCCCAACGTCTGCTGCTTGACCTTGTTCTTATGAACTGCCGTCTTAGAAATTTTAAGGATGGAAGCAACCTGACGCTCACTGTATCCCTCTGCCAGTAAAGCCAGAATTGAACCCTTCTTTTCCTCACTCAAAACTTTTCTTTTCAACTCTTTTGGCATGGTCAGTAGTTTTTGTTTTTATTCCAATTACTTTTGATGTACTACTAGCACTGTTTTTGCCATCTAGCTGGTCCTATTGCAAGAGGATAGTGATGACCACAGCAGTGGTTTTTATACTTTTCCTTGTTAAACAAGATTTGGTTCGGGTGATCACCTAATCAATACCTCATTAAGTAGAATGAGGTGTGCTTGTGTTGGAATTCAACAGACACTAGAATGGAATGGCTGTCAAACATGTAGAGATGCTGATTTCAGAAAAAATTGAAGTGGTCTCTTAATTTTTTCCAGAGCTGTATGTACACATGCACAGAGACATACACACACAATGTCACACACATGCACAATTCCCAGATTATGAAATGAATAATTAGAAAAAAGCCTTACAAGAAAGGTGAGTTTTGAAGAGCAACGTAAAAGAAGATACTTATTTGGAATCTATAGTAAGTCTGATATTTTCAGCAATAATTGAAAATTAATTGACAATTCAAATCACTCACACATTTGCTGGTTAAACCATCTCAGATTTTACTGTTTTTTTTCTGTTTCATATAAACTGAATATCTTTAGCTTTGTGAACTGTTGGTCAGACAGAAGGAACTTGAGAACTTGGGCATTTGTATTGAATTTTCTGTGCAGTCTGATGAACCTTTGATTTGATAAAATCCATAGCTGTATCAAAATGGAAACTACAACAAAAACTCTCATAGTGTTTTATTCAGATTGTTTGTTTCGTTTGACAGCTGGCATCACATGATGTTTTTCTGTAGTAATAATAAGAGTAATCGCTTGTCCTCTGATAGCAGTGGCTACTAGGCAGTTGAGACCATATCTGCACATTTCTACTTAAACCACAGCCATTTTCAGCACTCAGTAACCAGGATGTTCTAAGTTCAAACATGATTTTCATGACCTGTGTGGTGTAATCACCAAAAATGAAAGGGAAAAGTAATCAGATTACAGTAACATATGCTAAATAATAAATTACCCTGAACAGTGACTGGCAGTTTTCTGATTCTGTCTTTGCAGTATGGGGAGAGCAGGGAGTTTCTGTGGCGACTGGCTCGGGCCTATAGTGATATGTACGAATCCACTGAGGACAAACAAGAGAAAAAGACCTATGCGCAACAAGGTTATGGGCACACACACACACCCTGATATAATGATTATTAACTGTTTATTCAAACAGAGCATTATATCAAAGGAAAAAAAGATGCTTGTCAAAGAAGCCTAAATAAAATAAATTGTTCTCATTTGCATTTTTGCAAAACCTAACTGGTGAAAAAAAGAATAAAGAACACATCTGAAAGTGCTAACTGCTTGTAGACCCTGCTAGATCACAGTTATCCTACTAAAGAGAAATATCCTATAGTTTTCATCCACAACAGTTTTTGGGATTAAATGTAAGCTGGTGTTGCAGGTCGCGAGGAGGCAGAGCTGGCCCTGAAGAAGAACGGCCTTAATGCTGAGTGTCACAAATGGTAAGATGGTAAAAACACAAGGATTCACTGAACCTTTACTTAACATTTTGGGTTTCAACCACGAGTGACCATTTGGTTATATTTTGATTTCACAATTAATCTATGCTTTTGGCTGCAGGTTTGCTGTGCTGACAGGACTTACCTCCCAGCATGAGAGCATGCATGGCAAACTGAAGAGCAGCCACATACTGAAGGTAGTGCAGGCACACTTAAAGCCCATTCACACTGACCCAGTGATGCAGGTTTAATCTGTATTGGGGGAGGCTGTCTGAATAGATTGGTTAACTGACTGTCGTTCATGACCCTCTTCTAAATCGGTTCGATGCTGGCCAGCTTTGGTGAACTGGCGTTGCTACCAGGAATGGGGTGGGGTGATCCCAGTTAGTCTTGGGTTATCATGACTGATATCCTTTTATCCACCCAGGAGCATCTCGACCGTGCTATTGCCCTCAGAGATGATGACCCCATGTGTTTCTACCTGCTTGGCAGATGGTGCTATGAGGTGAGAAAAAGGGGCTGCTGGTATGACTCTGGTCCTATCAGATGGAAATTTCATCATCCCATTATCCATATGTAAATACTGCCAATTAAAGGCAACCACATTTAAGTTAAAGTGCCTCAGTGGTTTTTCTGTCTCTGCAGGTAACCACTCTGGACTGGTTGGAGAAGAAGGCGGCCGCTGCCCTTTACCAGAGCCCCCCCTCTTCCACACTGCACGATGCCCTTGAGAACTTCCTCAAGGTAGAGGTCCACAGACTTCCACGGCTTCTGTCTAAGGGTGTTTTCAGACTTATATTTGTCTGCTCTGGTCCAAGTCAGTGGATGAGTTGTTAACTTGTTTCACTTTCTGAAAAAAGTAAACTAAAATGCATCATGGAAAGCCAGTGAGAATGTTCACTCCTCTCATTGGTCAGATGTATATGGGCCAAAATGTAAAAGTAAAACAGGAAGATGGTCATTAAGAAGCATGTATCTGCCCATACATAAAGAAGGCGACATACTTCATTGTTAGTCCAGGTCAGACCTCAATTCCCTCTCCAGCTAGCAGCTGTCAACTCCACTCATTGCAAACTAGTGTGCAGAGCAGTTGGCTACAACAGCCTTTTAGCTCAGACTTATAAAATATGCATTGTAGTTTGAAATGAGGCTGAATCATGTTCCCACCACTAAAGAACCACACCACAATTTGTTTGTGACCAGACCTAGCAGCACTCCATCACTCTCCTTCTTGGTCAGATATCCCTGACGTAGCCTGGAAATGTGTTGGGGTCATTGCCCTGTTGAAAAACAAATGATGGTCCCACTAAGTGTAAACCAGATGGGATGCCATGTCTCAGAATGCTGTGGTAGCCATACTGGTTAAATGTGTAAATGTAATTTTGAATAAATCACAGTGTTACCAGCAAAGCACCCTTACACCATCACACCTCCTCCTCCATGCCTCATGGTGGGAACCATCCACTCACCTTCTCTGTGTTTCACAAAGACATGGTGGGTGGAACCAGAAATCTCAAATTTGGACTCAGACTAAAGTACAGATTTCCACTGGTCTAATGTCCATCCCTTGTGTTTCTTGGCCAGAGCAAATCTCTTCTTGTTGTTTTTCCTCAGTAGTGGCTTCTTTGCAGCATTGAACTGTGTAACAATATACCCAGTTTGGGAAAGCTTATTTGCAGCTCATGGCACTGGCTTTTATCTTAGGTTATGGAATAGGATTAAAAGTGTTGTGTTTTTAAAATATTATTTGTGGTATTTTTGTACTTTTTGTATTGATAGCATGACAGTATAGACACACAGGAAACACAGGGAGAGAGAACAAAGTTCTCAGCAGAATTAAACCAGGAATGTTGCAGTGGCATGGTACTTGTCTTAAAATACTCAATCACCCACAATGCAAAGGTGAAGTTGACATAATGTTTAGTAGATCTTCACTGTTAATTGGCTTTTTTCATTTTGTAGTAATATTCCACATGAGCATATGATTGTAAAACAGAATAATTCTGTTCAATCTTTGTCTTGTGTATTGTATGAACCTCCAGGCAGAGGAACTCAGTCCAGGTTTCTCCAAGACAGTGAGACTTTACATCGCAAAGGTAAAAAATCAGCTCCACTCATCCTGTAGAATCATGGCATAGATAATACAGTGGAATGACTGCAGACACAGGTTTGTTGGAACACTTCATTGTGTGATAAATACACTTTGTAGTGCTGACCATCTGAACATGACTGACACAATTT
Source organism: Lates japonicus (assembly GCA_033238685.1). NCBI lineage: Eukaryota > Metazoa > Chordata > Actinopteri > Centropomidae > Lates > Lates japonicus. The sequence goes on along the minus strand of BRZM01000086.1, from coordinate 479,102 downwards.
GTATCAAAACTGGCACCCATTCTTCTTAGAGTCAGTTCAGTGAATTCTGAACACACAGAACTCATACTCACACTGATGGAGTCTGTGTGACTTCTGTCAGTAACTTTCATATACATGCACTTAGAAATCTTCGAAAAACCTCAGTCATCTGATTCAGACATTTTCCTCAGTACCCAATCAATCCAGGTGATTGTTGTTTGCATTCATTGTTACAGTGCTGCTGCTGTAGCATGGCTTTTCATAATTCAGATTTGTGACTGTAGACAAATAGAAGCTAAAATGCTTGAATGAATTCAGTTCAATTCAATTTTATTTATATAGCGCCAAATCACACCAAAAGTCACCTCAAGGCACTTTTCATATAGAGCAGGTCTAGACCATACTCTTTAAAATAGGTATTTACAGAAAGAGACCCAACAAATCCCACAACTATGGAAAAGGGAAGATATTGAGTTAGTAACATGTAACATGGGGATATGAATCCATAGTGATGGAGAGAGAGAGAGAGAGAGAGAGAAAGAGAGAAAGAATGAAGCCTACATGTAAGTCATAGACTTTTTTTGTTTTCATTTGTATGGCCCAAAGCATGATGGGAACTGTAGTTGAAAACATGTTTATCACAAATAGAAATAAGAAAAAGGACAAGAACAGGATGAACTAAATCCATGAATGTTAGCTTTTTACATTTTCCACTATCTGTACATTTCTGACATTACTAAGGATCAGTGTCCTATCAATATGGTTCTCATATCTTTGGGACACAAACACTGTTTATTCATATATAGAAATTTCATATATATTTTATGTATTTGTATATATAATATTTGGACATTTAGGCAAAAAAAAAAAAAACTAAAAGAGTGAAAACTGAGCAAAAACAGTGGAGGGTTAAAAGGGTTAAAGGCAAGCAATAATCAATGAATTATAATAATTTCCAAGGCTAACCTATCAGGGTGTGTTTTCTAGCTTTATCCTCACTGTGACATCGTCATTGCGTTGTGACTGTAAAGACTATAAGACTAATCGTCACGTTGTTTGGCTCGTAGTGTCACAAGGAGCTGGGAAACATCTCTGAGGCCACAAACTGGACTGAGCTGGCTTTGAAGATGTCCACCAACACTAATGATGTAAGAACACACTTCACCTTCTCCTCTTCAAATATTTCTGTTTATAGCTTTGAACGCTGAAAGCCGTGTACAGAGCTCAGTGCTACAGAGATTACAAAGAATGCAAATAATGAATTTCTTAGATGTGTCTTGGAGCTACTCAAGATTTTGATCAGAATATACAGAATGAAGAAACAATAATATAGTTTTGACTAATCAGACTACACAAAGTAAAGCACGCAACACAATTTCTGTTTATTTTCCTTTTCTTCTTTTCCAAGGATGAAGAAACATCTGAACTGGAGGCTCAGCTTCGGGTCTTAACTGACAGAAAAATCTGAGCAGTTAATTTCTATTGAGGTCCAAGCAAATGGAGCCACTCAGTTGATGGCACTGATCACAAATTGGCATCCTGACTAGCCAATCAGATGTGTTGTAAAAAATGCACACTAATTTTCTTTTCTCTTCATTGGTGGAAATCTTTGTTATGCTGTCACTGTGAACTTTATTGATGTTTATTTATTTTCTGCAAACTTTATAATGGCTTAATTGAGTGGATATCAGCAAGTAATATAGATTTTGGTGTATATGGTTATCTGTAATGTTAATTTCAACTATTTGCCTTTTTAACTGAAAATCAGTGATTAAAAACAAAGTTTTATTCTTCCAAACCATCAGCTGAATGCAACAGCATCTGTTCACCCAAATGACAAAAAAAAACAAAAACCAACAACCAAAAAACACAAAATAAACATATTTTTACACTTTCCTTCAGTAATACAAAGTCATGCAGATGGTTTTGCTTTTATGTGTCCAGAGACTATAAATGCAGTAGAGAAAATGATCTGGAAGCAGTGTTTGTTCAGAGACGTTTTCAGAGCTTTAAGGGAAAGAGCAATTTTGGGAATTACTACAACAAATAAATCTAATGAACTTTTCTATTAAGAGATTAAACGTTAGTGTTCTTATTTATATTGTACACCCTTGATTCTAATACTGACCATGTGCTCTTCATCATGTGTTTTGTGGAGATGAATGACACTTTATGTAGATGCAGTGATAGCACTGTAGTGTTTTGATCAGAACATCTGTTATAAAACTTGATTAGCTTTTTCAGTTACGCTCTTTATCACTTAATGAACCACCAATAGACAGTGTAGTGTAAAGCAACTGTACTGGACCTTGTGCAGTTTGAATCTTTGCAGCAGTCAGTAAACTGAGCCTGTATGAAGCCTTCTGGTTGGTTGTGGCTGTGAAAAGTATCCTAATACTTTTGAATCCCAATTTTCCTTTGAGTGTTTTTACATTTCTGTTATTTCCTGAAATGAAAGTGAAGCTGCAGTGTTAGATCAGGTTATAAGTTTGTGATCTAACATCACTTTAATGGCACTTTGCGTTTTCTATTCTCTTATATTTACTCTGTTGAAGTTATGTTTGCACTCACTGCTTTCAGGTAACAGTGGACATCATGATAAATGAGTATGTAATTTCCACAATATTCTGACCCTCAATGAAAAGATAACATGCACTTAGCTAACATATTGATTACATTTAATAAAATTCTTTTTTTTGCATTTATGTCTTGTGAATTTGTAGTTTGAACATGTTTAACAACCAAACCCTTACGCCACCTTTCCTTAGTAATATACATTGTAACCAATCCAACGATATGTAAACAGCTGACACAGTATAAAATCCTTCCATGATGATGATGCTAGCAAGTGAATTTAATAGTAACAGAAATTTAATATAGCTATGAAGCATACATACAGAAAGTTCTGGTAAAGACAGAGAACAGATCTAACAGAAACAGCTGGTGAGAAATGAAAGCATGACTTTTAAAGAAATGTGAATATATCTTGTGCAATGTGTTCATTGCAAAATAATGTGTTTAAATTACCACCACTCAACAGAAACTCCATAAAGACAAAATTATCTGAAAATATTACAACTATTTAAAATAGATTTTACATTAGCTTTTCTTTTGTTAATGAAACTACACGAGTGCACTGCATTCAACAAAGAAAAGAAATTGGAGACTTTTTCTCTGATCATAGCTCATTATCTCAGGAGATCACAGAGGGCTTTTTGGTAATTATGTAACAAAAGTCATGTTTATAATTTTTTTGTTTTTATGAAATAAGTTTTTTAATTAAGTTTTTTGCAATTATGGGGATACTTACTCTTAATTATACACTACTAATCTTCTAATTATGAAGTAGTACCTCATAATAGCGTAGCAGATCTTGTAATTATGAGTAATTACAAGAAAATATTAGTTTATTTTTCCTTTGTTGAGTGCAGAAAACAAAACTTTTCATCTTGCTGTTGCATCACTGAGCTCCACGTGACCAGTAGCCAACTCAAAATCCCATCAGTGTGAGGCTTCATGTGAAGACAGTAGTATGGGTGAAGGTTGCACATTCAACATTGTAGACCCAGAAACAAGTCAGCTGGTGTGACAGTACATCTGCCCCCATCCTGCTACTTTTTGCTCAGTCCTTGGCATCACCCACTCCATCAGGGTTAATGGCGAACATGGCTTCTGCCTCTGGCAAGCAGGGTGAGTCATAGATTTTACAGATTCTTGTCTCTCCACGACCTTTCCTCAGGTATAGACTGCAAGAAAAGGACAGATTTAAAAAAATTTATTATTTGAGAGCGTTGAAACGCTGCAGCCATCAGCATATCAGCAAACTAACAACTAGCATATTAGCTAGCTAGGTAATGTCTGTTGTTCAGTCGCCATGATGAAGCTGCTTTTGTCCACTGTTTAAACAATAAAGTTAGACATGATAAAAACATGCACTTATTTTGACTGGAAATAGTTGCAACTGATCCAAAAAATATGGTTTGGGTTCAAACTTTTGTTGCAGATGAGGCTGCCCCTTATCATCTCTTATTCAAAATCATGTTATTTCTTTATTTGCAGATGATGTTCTTCTGTATTTAAGGAATCCTAAAAAATCAGTTCCAGCAGTTCTGAACTGCATAGCTTCTTATAGCGTTTCATCAGGTTATAAAATTAAGTTAGGAAAATCAATTGCTTTGCCCTTTAGTATTTCTCAAAATCTGTCCATATCATCTCCTTTTCAGATATCAGAAAGGGTCTCAGATACTTATTTATTTTTCTCAGTCCTGATTTAAATGACTTATTTGAAACAAACTATACCTACTAATTCAAAAAATTACAAATGATTTGAAGAAGTGGACTACCCTGCCAACTTCATTTCTTGGGAGGATCAATGTTATAAAAATTAATATCCTTCCTCATTTAAATTATTTATTTCAAAATCTTCTGTGTTATTTGACCCCAAAAGCTATTTTTAAGCTATTAAACTCTTCTATTATTATATTTGGAATAATAAACACCAAAAAATTGGATTCCATAAACTTAAAATGATGACTAATTGGTTTATAGAGGGAGGGGTTTGCTTGTGGATTGGCTTGGAGTCTCAAGCTTGCTACCCTAGAAAGCTTAAACCCCCCCCCCCCCCCCCCCCCCAAAATAATAGAGATCAGACAAACTCCCTCAACAATAATCAAATTATTTATTTCTGTACAGTCTCCTTTAGCTTTGAACCCTGGTCTTCCATCACAATTCAAGAGCATAGGTTTGAACTGGACATCCAAGGGCCTGTCTGTTTTTGCAGATGTACTGATTTTTGACTCTTTGAAGTCATTTGAACAAATCATTTCAGTATCTCTCACAAAGACTTTTTAAAATACCTACAAATTCATAATTTTCTAGATTCTCTTATAAAGAAAAATGGGATTCATTTGAAACTGACATTATTCCCTTCAGAGATCTGGCCGAGATCATAAGATCTTCAATTTCAGCCAAAGATTTGCAAATTGTTACTCTACTCTGATTCGTCAGCTTATGATCCCCTGAAGCCACTTTGGAAACATGATTTGGTTGTGACATTTAGTCCTGCAGACTGGTCCAAAATTTGTGATGGTATCTTTCCAAAATGTACCTTAATTTTCACACATGAACACAGTTTTAAATTTTTTCACAGGTCGTGTGATCACATCCAGGTTTTCTGGAAACAGGTTCATTGTGTGATTCAAGATATTACCTGTAAACAGTTTGCACTGTCTCCTGTGTTCTATTTATTGAACCATTCTTCCAAAAATCTTTTTGATACGGATACCAGATCACTATTAATTCTTCTTTTATTTCTGGCCAAGAAATGTATCCTGCTACAGTGGCCTGCTTTTTTACCACTTTGTACATTTTGTTGTTGTTGTTAAACTTTAAAATCATAAAAATATTAATTAAAAAACAGATTCTGTCCACCGACAACCAGAGTCTGGACTCTCACACAGTCAACCGCAACTTTAGATTAAATAAACATGACAAATGACAATGTCTCTTGTTTGTTGTGCTTCCGTCTTCAAGATTAGCTTGAAGACAGAAGATTATATTAAATTAAAAATAAAAAGCACAGTGTTATTTTTCCATCAAGAGATAAAATTATGCCTGTGTCAGCAGAAGAGTGCTAACATTAAATGTTCCAAACACGCTTTTAATCGAGCATTAATCAGATTTTCCACTACTTATAGTTAGTCATAGTATTACCTGCTTTGTGCAGTGTTAAGACTAGAGCAGATTTCCAGATGTTTGGTATAACCCTTGTCAACAGAGTTAGATGAAAAGTATGTGTGAGTGGATAGATAATAACTGCACCAGCCAGTTTTAAGAGTTGTCAGTTGAGTTTGATAGGCACAGGTGAATATCTTTGAGTTGATAGTGGACAGAAAATTAAAAATGTCCACTTCTAAAAAAATACCTATTTTATCATCACTGTATGGTGCTTCATCAGAGTATGTTTTTGGAGACAGTGATGGTGGAGGAGAATCAAAGATTCATTGAAAATGTCTCAATACACTGTCAGGATCTTAGTACTGTATCACTCACCGTGTGGTGGAGGCATGAGCCAGAATGTTGCCACCAATTGGTTTCTTGGGATCTGCAGAGAACATGGCTGCCCCGTCCACCTGTGCTACCACTTGGTTGGTTATTACCACGGCAACGCCAAACTGTTGTGACAGATCAGACAAAAATACCCATGCTACAGACAACTTAGTTTGAAACATCTTGGGATAACATTACAAATGCAGAATCTGTAGATTCACTGTAAGTTGCAAAAGTTACATTAGACAGTGAATACACCTCCACTCAGTCCAGCTGCCTACCTCATCTGCCAGCCTGAGCAGCATGCGCAGGAAACGTCCCAGGTGTCCCTGTCTGGCTGACAGCTCTCCTCTACCTGAGTAGTCTGTTCTATACAGAGCAGTGGCACTGTCCACTATCAGCAGAGCATACCTGACATGCAGGGGGAGAGAGAATGTGTGTGTGTTAGCTGCAGGCATACACACCAGGATCAGGATCCTGCACATTCATACCAAGATGTCACAAGAATATATATATATGTATTTTGTTTCTGTATATTTTTATGTTTGCACTGTTAAGGAGAAGCTTTCCAATCGTTGTACTTTTAGTATAATGACAATAAAGGGTATTCTATTCATTCTATACAAAAATACACAGAAATGCATAGTGGTTAATGCTACAGCAGCTGTACCATTAGGGATGCAGTGGCTACATATACACAGAATTATTATTATATTATTTATACACAAATTAAGCTTCAAATAGGGTCTGATGTGGAAATGCTCTTTTGTCTCGTCTTTTCAAGTTATTTTCATGATTAGAAAAGATTGATTATAAAATGCTGCTCGATTTTTGTATTTGTTTTATTTGTTTTGGCTACTTATTTATTATGTTTGATGTTGTACTATGGCTTATACTTGTTAGAAAAACTAATTTAAAAAAAGATTTAAAAAAATATGTTGATATGGGACATACAGTTGAGTCCATAAGTATTTGGACAATGGCACAATTTTTGTAATTTTCAATCACATCTTGGTGGCCTTGTTTCAGACACAATGTTTCGCAAAATTCAAAAAATTGTGTCATTGTCCAATTATTTGGACCTAACTGTGTGTGCCATAGTAACCCCAAATCAGAAGCCCATTAATAAACGAAATCTCAAGATCCGACTCAGAATACTTGAACACAACCTTGACGAATGCTGAGTCATTGCCTTATTTTAAATACAAAGATTAGCATATGGGAGGCCCTGTAACATTTAACTGTCTGTAAGTCTTTGTATTGTATATCAGCAAAAGACAGGAGAGTGATGACACTGCTCCTTTCCAGCATCACGTACTTGTTCCCAGCACATCATCATTTCTACTTACTGCCCAACAACAACTCTGCATTCAGGGCTTAAAAGTAATATCCATCAGCAAAGGGTAAAAATGACTTGTGGGTAATGTAGTTAAGGTAGTAACCAACTTGGTCCAGAATCATATTCTAAGGCTTTCAACAACCAATGTTAATATTGACCTTATTTGTTGGAAACTTCATGATTACTCATGTAGTGTTGATAGTCATTTGCATACTTTGGATGCCTAATCAGCCTTATCAGCACGTAATAAGCTACTACTCCAACAGCAATCAACATTTTGTGCTGACTGACCTGGACTCAGCCATCATGGCAGAGGCTTGATACAGCAGCTGGGTCTGATGGTCTGTGTTAAAGTCTCGGGCGTAGGCCACGTTGTCTAGAACATCGCTGCCTACCAGCCCATACCTGATGACAGAGGTAGAAGTCACAACAAACATCAGGCATTCATTTCAACATTCAGGCCCTTTACGGTTTATTTGCTGAAGGTGTCAAAACTCCAGCAACACTTGAAGTATAAAGAACAACTTTAATGTGAGACCAACATGTTTTAGCTTGTGGCCTTCATCAGAGTCATCCTGATAATGGTTCCATCAACTGATGAGGTCCTGACTCACCTTTCAGCTACAGCTAGGAGTCTCTCTGGTCTGAAGGTTCCCTCTGTGTCAATATACATGGCTTTACCTTCTCCACCCCCCTGATCAATGGGCAACTGTGGATACAAAGAACAGTTCAATTCTCTGAGGATAGTAACAAGTTGGTTTGAATTTTTAAGTACTTTACTTTATACTGTGTATACAGTAAGAACCACACACTTAATGATTTGATTTTTCTATCACATTCAGCCATCACATTCTTATATGTTGCTATAAGAGCACAATAATAGCTCTTTCTGGAGTCAATTTAGATTGTACCTGACAGGTGACAGCTAGTGTGTGGCACAGCTGGGTCTTCCCTGTCCGAAATTCTCCAAACATCTCTGTGATGGAGCCTGTCTCAATCCCACCTGTAGGGGAAACAGGAATCAAATGAGCATAGTCTCATCTATAATTACAGTGTTCACTTTGGTTTAATGTACATTTTAAAACAGGACCTCGGGACAGTGTTTGTACCAGTCTGTGCCTGATGGTGTTTTTCCACAAACTGACACAGACAATCAGGGTGAATGTTATGATAGATGGACAGACCTTGTAGTAGTTTGTCAAGTTCCTTGGAGCCTGTAGAGATCTGGATGATTTCTGCTCTCCTCTGGTGGAACTCAGTGGCCGTGGTGAAGCCCATAGGCACCAGTTTGGCAGCTTCAGCCTGGCAGGAGTAAATAATGGACGTCAAAAATGAAAAGATAATAAATAAAAATCCCATCTCAAGCGTACCTTTGTCTGGAAATTCTATATGCTTGGTAAGGTTGTAGATATCTATATCTATTGCATGGTCTGTCTTCATTCCAAAATTGATTTTGGTAGATGCCTCTGGAGAAATTGGAACAGCCCCCCCCCCCCCCGTGGTGTGTTAATCCCGACAAGCACACCAAGTATGATGTCAATCAGAGTGTTGAGCACATCCAAAAACCTGTACAAGTGCTGCGTCAAAAACAAACTCAAAGTCCAAGTCAAACAAATGGTCCAGACACTGTACTGACAGCTCCCAGTAAATATGAACTGCTTGATTAAATTAAACGCTGAGTAAGAAGCCTGCCATTCCTTACTAGAATTTTGTCAGCTTTAGCCTCACTGATGCCCTTGATGTTGAGCAGCTCCTTCTTGGGTGCATAAGCCACTGCTTCAATGGTATGGAAACCTGCATCCTCCAGCTTCTTGATGTCACTGGCACTGATTCCACTTTGCTGCAATGGGAGAAATTGGAATGAGAGACAGCTATATCTGATAGCTACATGTAAACTCACAAGGTAAATGTAAAGTTTGATGGCAAACAAGTTGGGACAATATAGCCTAAAATTATTACAATATCACATTATTACAGGACTTCCAAGGAAAAATATAACAATAATTCTTAATGATATGATTAATAAAATAAATATGACCTAGATCTGGGTCAGCAACAGAAAATGAATGGATGGATAAGCCAAATAAAATTAATGAGTTCTCTTACGTTAATTCAATTTTTTACCAAGATCAAGCACTTGCCTGTTCTGAGCTGATGAGTTTCTACCTACTGTAGCAGAACTAGTGAGTGTTTGTTGCAGGTCTGATGGTGTCAAGTGAAACGCCACAAAAAACTAATTGAACAGATTCCTGTAGGACAATCCACTGTCACCATGATTCCACTTTTGGTTTAGAGGTGTAGAACAACTCCTGACAGCTGCAATCACATACAGAAACATTTCACCAGGAACTTAACTGCCTGTAGCAGCCAGCAGAGCAGATTAAACACATTATTAATCCAAAACTTTTGAACTTTTAATGCCATCTCAGGCCATTTTTATCCATCCATCCATTATCTATACTGCTTATCCTCTGAAGGTCGTGAAAGGCTCAAGCCAATCCCAGCTGACATTAGGCACCAGTCTATCATAGACAGACTGACGTATAAAGACAGCCATTCACACCTACTGGCAATTTAGAGTCACCAATTAACCTAACCTGCACATCTTTAGACTGGGAGATAAAGCCAGAGTACCCAGAGAGAACCAATACAGGTACAGGCACCATGCAAACTTTAAGCTGGGTGAAAGACAGTCTGCCAGTTCACTACAATTCTGAGCCTGCAGAGAGTCACCGACCAGCTTCATGGATTAAATGTAGGGCTAAAAAGTGAAAAGGTTAGCCCACTCCCATTAATTTCAAACATAGTTATACTAAAATGGCTGAAGATCTGCTAAAGGAAGGGCTTGTGGAGTATGCTTGATTATAAATGATATCTTGCTCTCCCAGACAGAAATCAGTGGTTGTAAGAAAGTGGTCAAGAGGAACAAACAACACTCAGACTATATACCTCCAGTCTGCACAAAGGCTGTGGTCCATAGTTTTCTTCCTCCTCCACCTCTGCCTCCACCCTGACCTCGCTCCTCATAGCCATGGCCTGAGTATGTAAATCTGTTTCACAGAGAGGAAGAGGAAGCTCAGTAGTCTATTTGCCTGAGAGAAACAAAACTTTGATTATGTAAGAGCAAAGTAAGCTGAGCTAATGACAACAAATGACAGGAGTTTGCTCAAATTTCCTTAACTTTGCTTTCCAGACCATAAAGACTGGGTAGCGGTTGAGGGAAAATGTCTGAGTGGAAATATCAATGTGACAGTATAAGATACACAATCGAAATGTAAATTTTGTCACATAGCGTTAGGAAACACTTTGCAAAATTAGGCTACTTCGAACAAACCCCTAGGGAGTTAACAGACAAAAACAACAAAACAAAGCCAACTGGTATACCCTCTGTTGTGAATCAGTTTTATTTAAACTCTCGATATTCTAACACATTTACTAAAGCTCTTAGCTTGTTAGCACTGGCGCTGTTTCAGCTTCATTTCAGTCGTGGAGCTAGCGTTAGTTACCCGCAAACAAGATGGCAACGCTACTGAACGGCCAGGTGACAAGTTCAACACAAGTTAATGCTTAGGTCTTACCTGTATATTGTAATCAAGTGCCGTGCGGGCGTGCTTATGGTCCAACAGAACTGCAAACGTTACTCTCCTGCAAATTCTTGTTTCCACACAAGCTCCGACGTTTGATAACCAAAGCTCCCGCGCGCAACCCACAGTACGCAAACACAATGACGCGGGACGTAAAAACGCCCACATTCGTTCCACTCCTGACTTTTGCTCTTTCAAAATAAAGCAGCTCATTCCAAATTTGTTGCATGCTGAGCAAAACATCCCTACATCAATACTGACCACAATTTCGCACACCCTCACACGGTCCACGGAGTTTACTAGGTTTATCTGTGAAATGACTGGAATAGTGATAGATATAACTTAGTAAACTAACCTGAGTTTTCAAAATAAAGTATACAATCTTTGCAATTTAATGTTAGTATATCTTGAGTGTCAATTTAAAAAGGAGTTTACACCATTACAAAAAGCAGACCATGACGTAAACCGACCCTCAAGGTGGCAGATAAACGCTGTCTGTTTGTGGGGACTGTTTGAATCAAGAATCACCAGCCAGATTAAATTTAATGACAGGCATAATATGTATTGTATCTTTCTTTATCATATTAATGTGTTCTCTTTACTATTTCATTTTTTTTCAGTTATGACATCTTCGACTCATGGTCTGTGCACAGAGCTGACGTTTGTTTCAGTAGATACATAACTATTCTCTGCCTGCTAATCCCTTGCAAACAATCTGCAACTGTACTGCTCAGATATCTTCAGAGAACTCACATTGTGTGCAAGACTTGTGGAGAAAGATCTGTATGACACTCATCATTCTGCCTCTCTAAGGCTTAAATGTAAAAACAGGTGGAAGGACAGCTGACTGTAAAGGAGATTTTAGTGCTTTGGGACCTGTTTAAAGGAGGCAGACTTACCATCGTTTGACATATTGAGGAAATAATTCAGTCTCTCCAAACTTTTTAGGAGGTCTTCACAACACACAGACCTCTGGCTCAGCCTCTCCATAATGATGTACAGTGTATATATAGTGCATATTTGGTAAAGAAATGATCACAACATTACTCCTGAATACTCTGGAATCCAAAAAATATATTCTGTCCTGAGTACATTCTACATTCTGAAATGTGAAGAAGACAACAGAGTCTAGAAGTAAGAGCAGTTTTATTATTAAAAGAGTAAAACAGGATGAGGAAAAAAAAAACTGCTAGAAACAATAAAAGCCAGAAACATTAAAAAGACAAAACCATTAAAAAATATTGCACATAGTATGTTTTACTGGGTTTTACACATATCCTCTTGTTTTGGAGACTGAGGCCACCACTCCTCCTTTCTGGCTGCACTGGCACCTGCATCTGTAACACACCACACTTTTATCAGACAAATGAATACTCAAGTAACATGAATCCTACTGGTCTTCAACTTTCAGTAGCTGTGATGTTCATAAAGGTCTGAAACCAGCCCTGATTGACATGTGAGAGTCCAATTAGTTTTCTATTATTTGTTTGGATCCTAATATTACTGTTTGATACTGACACATTTATTTAAGCAATATTAACCGAGAGGGTGTGCTTTAACGTCATTTGAGCACGACAGTGATGCGGTCGCAAGCATCACTGAAGTGCTCAAATGACTTTAAAGCACACCCTCGAGTGTAATATTGCGATTATACAACTATTACCAACAATGTAAAATGTATAATCAAAATCTGTTCATGTTGAGGAGCAATTTGCTCTCAAAATTAAAAGGTTTTGGCGAGTGTTTTTCCTGTTTCCATGGAAATACATGGGGTCTGACTAATAACTGGAACACAATCAGTCACGTCAGTGGACTCCTATATGTAATGGAACTGAGTTTACCACTACGGCAAATAATCAGACCCTTAGTAACGACCTAGCAACAGAAATTATTTTCTAGTCCCAGATGAGTGAACTTTGAGCTGACAATGCTTTTAATTTACCAAACTAAATCAATAGCCTACTGCACAGATAAATGCTTTTATCAACCACGTTATAACAAAGACGCTGCATTTATTTACTCACACAGATGTAGCTTCTGCAACCGCAAACGTTTACATGAATTTTAAGTTATAGCGCCGTGTCACCGGCACAGCTGATGGAGAAAGCCGAAGCGCTTTGCTCAAATGACGTTAAAGGACACCCTCGAGTGTAATCTTGCGATTATACAACTATTACCAACAAAGTAAAATGTATATGGCGGAGTAATATTTTTAGTGATGAGTAAGGTGTGCTGTCATGCTGATTTGAGCATATTCTAAATGTCTTGTTGACCAATCAGATTGCTTGGTCGGAACTACTTGTTGTATAATAATGTGTCAGTATCAAACAGTAATGGTTGGACTCTGTTTCAGTCGTCCATTAGTGTGTGTTATGTAGGACACACCTCAAAGACTCAGAGCAGATATTAGGATCTGAGAATTAAAGCACCAGCTTTATAATGCTGTACACTGTTGCTTTTTAAGGTTATTAAACATGATCAACATTTTGAGTTTTAATCCTTTATCACAAATGTGATAAAGGATTAAAACTTGGTTTAGTAATTACTGGAAGCCTATTTTAACCAGGATAAGGAAAATACAGATACATTTATAGGAAAGACAAAACAGGAATCCTTAAGTCAAAATAGTAAGAAAAGATTTAAGAAACACAGATTCACAAATTATCAAAATTAACGAATTAACCGATTATCAAAATTATTATAAAGTATCTTGAAAGTTTGAGATTCCAACTCACATTTTGAGATGGTAGGTCAAATGTTAAAGTAGCAAGATAGTTGATTTTGACTTATTATCTTGTAAAGCTGACTTGTTCAATATCATTTATGAATTGCGTCACCATTTCAACTTCACATCTTAAAATTATCACTTAATATCCCTTTCATGTTTTATATATAACCCTGGTGCCATAATTGAGCTTCCATTCCGCAAAGCAGGTTTTCTTGTTTAGAAGATAATGCTTGTTCTGCAGACAGTCCTAGTCCTGCAAAAGAAACTTGATAGCTAAACAGAAGCTCAGTGAATGGACAACTGCAAAAGGTTGCTCAGGGTAATTCAAAAAAGGAAAAGAAGTGAATTCAGTAATTGATGAAAGTGTGCATCTGTGCTGATTCATGTTTTAGGGCTCAGTGGAAGACTGGTAAAAGTCCCATCACCCCATGCTTCTGTTAGTACAACCCCAGTGATCCCAAACACACAGTGCAATATTGCAGCAGTTACCCTTCTCTGCATCTTGTGCATCAGGAACATGGGAAACCTCTGGCAAAGCAAACAACTTGGATCTTTATAATGTTAAGAAAATCTTATGGGAGAATGACAGACAAGCTACTCTATAATGTAGGTGAACTGTGGGGGAGGCAGCTTACCTGGAATGGTTCCAAGGCTGGAGTTATCAAAGAACTGCTTGGGACAGGTTCTGGACAGCAGCTCTGAGCTCCCGCCCACATCAAAAAATCTGCTTTTGGGGGAATCGAGCAGAGAGACCTTTGGAGAACCCAGCAGCTTCCTGGGAGAGTCCAGGATCTTCTTAGGTGAGCTAAGGAAGTTGGAGCAGTCTGAGGTCATTGGAAGGCCCCTCTTAATGGGAGTGCAGGGTGATGAAGGCCTGTCCACTTCAGCTTTGCTCTTTGCCTTCATCTTGATGGCTCTACTCTTCCACTTGTTGATCTCTGCCTGCTGAGTGGACACCAAACTGTAGAGACAGGGACAGATGTCAGAGCAGGACTAAAAGATGCAGTGAATCACATGACCTATCCCAGTAGCTCTACCTTCAGACTGGTTAATCTTACCCTTCCAGCTCAGTTATTTTCAGTTGCAGCTGTCTGACTTCCTCCTCCAGTTTGGTTTTCTCCAGCAAAATGCTGCTCTTTATCACCAAACCTCTGGGATTGGTGAGTTTAGCATGAAGGTCTTCACCCTGCAGGACTGAATTCAACATAACTACATTAGTGTTATTCTCAGTGTGACCAGTCTTACTCTTTAAATAGTTAACAAATTCACTTTAAAGCTACATCAATCAACTTTTAGGGGCAGAGTTAGCAGCTTCATTACTTACTTTAGCTGCAATTAAGTATAAATACATTTTCATGCAATAACAAAACAACATACAGCGACACACTGCTGACTTACACGACTCCTCTCCTTGCTGTTGTGATCTCCTCAAGGTCTCCCTCAGCTTCCTCAATGAATCTTCCTTTTCATTCAACACTGTGGTCATCCTCTGGATACTGAGCAGAGCAAAACTCTGGTCAGAACAGTCAGTCATGGCACAAATAACAAATAAACCCCTTTGTGTTTTTTCCTAGGACAAAGTGGACAGCTGAGAAGGCTGGCTTATGACCTTGATCTGTCAGAGGTACAAAATACTACTAAAATGTTCTGGACTGTCAACAGGATTCTTGACAGACATAACATAATGAAACGCCTTTTGCAATCTGCTGACACATTTAAAAAAACAGTGAAAGAAAACCTGACATTACAGCAACCCATTAGGTACAGCCAATTAATAAGGCAAAACAAGAACAAGAATAAAACAAAGGGTTAAAATGAATCATAAGGGCTCTTACTCTTGTTGGTGTTTATCAGTTGCTGACCTTAGCTCCACCTCCATTTTGAACAGTTTAGTCTGAAGTTTTTCAAGCTCTACAGCACTCGGTGATGCATTTTTCTGATATGGAAAAGGACAAATATTACAATATAAGCTGCTCAAGGTAAGTTCAATGATTAACATTTAAACTGCTAAAACAAAAAATGAATGACCGCAATATATTAGATCAGAGTATAATGTAAAAGTCATCAAACCTATTCAACCAAAATACAGGCTGGTACTAAGTCCTTTATGATGGGCCCGGAAATTAGATCTTTAGACAAACCTCAGACTCTCGCAGTTTGCTCCTGAGGGTTTGGATTGTTGTATCTTTCTCCTCAATTTGTGCACGGCTGTCCTGCAGCTCTGTCTGCAGGAGCTGAGTGGCTTGTTTATGGTTGGACACCCTGTTATTGGCTTTTATTTGTGCCTCCTTGAGCTGCTCATTTTGTTCAAGCAGTGCCTGGAAAACAGAAAAATATAGACAGGGTTAACAGACAGGTTTCCCAGTCATGCCATTTTGAGATGAGACACTGGAAGCAACAGTATTGGCCCACCACAAACTGTGAGAGAAAACACTTATTTTCAAAGGTGGGATGTACAGAAAACTAATAAGTAAGATAAGTCAGAGGTTTCTCATCTCCTAGAGATGTAGGTCTTTAATCCAAACTGCTTAGAACCTGAGATTTGAATACAGTGGTACCTGGTACTAATTGATGACACCAATCATAAGAACATAAAGCAGACATACTTTGACTTTTTCTTCAGTTTGCTGGAGTTGCAGAACAAGTTGCTGGTTGTCCTTCAGCAGGGAGAGCTCTGTTTTTGGAGGAGCTCCCTCCAGCACCTGCAGCAGAGTAGAACTTTTGCTTTTCTCCTCTCTGAGCTGAGAATCAGTGTGAGCCTTCAGCAGCTTCACTTCTTCAAACAGGCCACTCTGTTCAACAATGATGCCAGGCAGGAGGAACGTTGAAGATATGGCATTAGAAAGAAAAGCAACAGCATTATATATTATGGAAAACTGTGACAATTTGTTAGTTAATCACATTTAAACCACTGGAAATGTTACTAGTGTTATGAATTAGTAATATCATTATTTATTTTTAAAATAAAAAAAATACCACTTGTGTTAAACAGTAGTGTGCGCAGCAATGCATTCAACAAGAGGTAAGTATTTCAGTTTCCCCTGCCATTGTCCTTTAATTGCAGTATATTATACTGTTACAGATGTACCTGTGTCATTTTTGTATTTGACTGGAAACCATCTACAGATAACGTTAATTGTTTCATGGGGAAAGATACACAACCATAGTGATAAAGTACACAGTGACAGACTATCATTGGCTGTATGTCAGATTTTTTTCCATTTAAATGCAGTGGTCCAAGACTCTTGCAAAAATAAAAATTGCACAAAAATTCCTCAAAAGCTATTCATTTGAACTGCTTTGCATAAAATTTCTTCAGCACTGTAGACATCCTGTTATCTGAGCGACAAACCAAAAACAGAACCTCCCTTCTAAGAAATCATTAGAAAAGTGAATGTTAAACACTACCTGCAGAGTCACCTTCCTGCTGTTCACTGCAGATCTGCGGTCCAGCTCACATTTCAGGATGCTGTCGAGTCTGCTGAAGCTGATTGGCTGGGTGGTGAGCACGGCCTGCAGCTGCTCCTTGAACTTCTCCCGCTCTCTGATCTCAGCTGACAGCTCACTGGGATATGAAGCCATGTTGGCCCAGAGCTTCTCCAAAATACTGGCCATTTTCTACAATGCCAGCAGAGTCATCATAAAGGTTCAGTACAGTAATGTTGGAGAGATGGATATATACTGAGAAATAACATACAATCACATATAATATAGAAGTCACAGGTTTGACAAACAGGACCTTTATGAGCTTTGTGTCATCAAATCTTCCTCCTGGCTCAGTTTATACTTACTTATTTAACTTAATTATAAGACAACCTTTGAGACACATTCTCACCTGCTGATAGAGCTGCCTCTTGTCCAGCAGCTCAGTCAGTCTATGTTCCCACAGTGTGTGGAAGTCCTCATATTTGACAGAGTAGCTGGGTGCCTGCGCTCTGCACAGCAGTACATCCTGCAGCCTCCTCTCCTCAAAGACAGTCAAATCTTTCTTCACCAACTCCTCAAACAGATTCCTGTAGGCCTGGGCCTGAGCCTGTAGGTGTTCCTGGGGAGGCAGAGAGCACAAGTGTTCAGGTTAAAATAAATGGTAAATGGACTGCACCTATATAGCGCTTTTCTAGTCGTATCAACCACTCAAAGTGCTTCACACACACATTCACACTCCCACACCGACTACATCAGGGCCAATCTGGGGTTCAGTATCTTGCCCAAGGATACTTTGGCACGTGGACTGGAAGAGCTGGGGATCAAACCAAAGATCTTCCAGTTGGTGGGCAATAGAGATAGACCGATATGGTTTTTTCAGGGCTGATACCGATTATTAGTAGTCAAGGAGGCCGATAACCAATATTTGGAGCCGATATTCATTTGCAGTAAATGTGAAAATATTGGCGTCAAAATTTTGAATACAAACCCCACACTTAACTTCACATTTGTTTATTAAACAGCTTGAAAGATGTTAAAGGTTTTTTTTTTTTATCTTAGACAATAGACATCTTTGTTTTAAAATTCTAACAAAAAGTGCAGGGAGCTCCCAGGCTCAGCAGCATGTCTTATAAAGTTAAATGAAAACTTAAACAAATAAATAGCTCCCCAAAGTTTTCTACAGTAAATAAAGTTTTCCAAGATTTCAATATAACTGAAATGTTATTTTATCTTTCACTTATCTTTGTTTTAAGTTCAAACAAAAACAAAAAGTGCAGGGAGTTCCCAGGGTCAGCAGCATCTCTTAGCTCGGAGCTTCTCCGATCTTCTGCCAATAATCAGTCTATCCCTAGTGGGCAACCACTCTACCTCCACAGCCGCCACCTGATCAAAAGAGTAAGGCCTTCATGAAATTTCAAATAGAAAAAATATTGATATTTACGGTAATATTTCCCAGTCTCTGAACAGTCTGTTGCCCCAGCAGACAGATAGCACTGTAGGTATCCATGGTGGGTTTTGGAAGAGAGGTCACATGATGCTTCAGGGAACACTGCATTGTGAGGGCCTTGTCCAGGGATGTGGAATTATATTTGGAAAAAGTGTCTATGAAGTGCTGGAATCCTCTGAAGGACTCCTGCAATGACATCAGTACAGTGGTATAAGGAGTTATGTTAAACTCTTAATGTTGGTTTTTGTCTTCCAGCTGCTGATTAATAAAAATTCTGTGGTGACATTACCTGAAGCTGCTGAGTGGAGTCGTGCAGCCTTGATGACACTGTCTCCTTGACTCCGGTGGTGATCGGAGCCAAACTACTCAGCTGCTCTTTGAGGTCTGAGATGGTTGTGTTGGCCTCACTAAGCAACTGAAAAGAGAAATAATAAATAAATGATCAGTTTTTCTGTACAATATTGGATGCCCTTGTCTATCACAAGTAATGTCTAGATTACAGTCAGCCTTAATGTTCTTAAGACATCTCTGTAAATGTTTAAGGGATGTGGTGGACCATCATGTCTGTGCTGTGGATATGCTGCTCTTTCCATACTAAAACAACTTGATGCAGTTTACTGTTGTGCCCCATGTTTCATTATGGAAGATCAACATCCTACTCATCACTGTGTAGTATATGAAAAATGTAGGCTGGTCCTCAGTGGCAACAAAAGGAGAACTATACTCTCTCATTCCAGTTTAGAAATGTTTCCAACTAAAGCAGCCTCAGTATATCACATTTCCTCCCTAATTCAAAGCTAGTTCTCCAATACCCCACTAATAGATACTGAGCCAACTAAAACTTGAGTCTCATCTCATTGGATGAACTGAGGATGAACTTTTAGTTCTGTAACTTTTCAGATGTGTCAGAATCAGAAATACTTTATTTATCCCTTGTGGGGAATTGTTGAAATACAACAAAATAGCGTGCAACTATTTCTGGTGCTTGTCCTGTAGGACTATAGACAAACCTGCTGTAAGGCGTCTGCCTCAGCTTTAGCATTGGTTTGTTTCTCCTTCTGCATTTGGAGCTGCTCCTCAAGCTGTTGCACCTGACAGCACCAACAGAGACAGTTACAGGTCATTCAGAACAGGCATCACCATAAATAGTAATGTTAACAGAGGGATGGAGACGATTTCTGTGATTTAAAAAAAACACTGGAATGGTTTTTTAACATGTAAAGGATGGGCTTTGTTAGAGATCATCCATCATCTCAGAGGCCTCCTCATCCCCATACCTCAGATAGTTACTGATTAGAGAGAACACTTCACTCAGAACAGATAAAAGACACATTTAAAACAAACCTTTTAATTAAATGTATCTCTGTGTGTTTGGTATGACAACTGTACGTCTTGTTCTCCAGGCTACCTATTTCTCAGTTTCCAGTTTTAATACTAAGCTAAGCTAACTGGCTGCTACCTGTAACTTCATATTTACCTGGCAGATATAAGAGTGGCATCAAACTATTCCTCTAAAACTTTGCCAGTAAATGCTTTGGACCTACTTCCTGCTGCAGATTGGCCTCTTGTTGTTCTCTCTCAGACTGCTGCTGCATGTTCTGTTGCTCCTGCTCACTCAGTTTCTCCTGGATGGCTGACATCTGGATTTGGAAGAGAGCACAAATTAACTGACAACATAGAGCTGCTGGTTTAAGTAAGTGCTGTTGAATTGTTGTTATCAATGACTGCACCAATGTACCATCTCCACGTTGTCCTCCAGTTCCGCTCTGAGCTGCTTGTTTTCCTGTCTCAGTCCCTCCAGTCCCTCCAGCAGCTTATCTCTCTCCTCACCGAGAGACGTCACTCTGCACAAAAGCTTCTCCATCTCCTCTGTGGAGCTCTGACAGCTGGCTTCCTTCTCAGAGTATAGACTCTCTCTCTCTGCTTCAGTGCTTTCCAGTTTCTCTGTCAAAGTCCTCATCTGTGAGCAGTTAGAAGGATCATTCATTCAAGTGTGTCTTTAACTTCAGCCTAAAACTATGTAGAATCCAAATATCCTATTACAACGGTTATCAGATACAAAATACATGCAGCTGTGCAATAGATGTGGTTTTATAAACGTAAAGTTATCCTTCACAAACCTCACTGTGTAGTGTTTCCATCTTGTCCTCCAGCTCTTCTCTGAGCTGCTTCTTCTCTTGTCTAAGTCCCTCCAGTGTCTCCAGCAGCTGATCTCTCTCCTCACTGAGAGATGTCATTCTGCACAGCAGCTTCTCCATCTCCTCTGTGGAGCTCTGGCAGCTGGCTTCCTTCTCAGAGAGCAGATTGTCTCTCTCTGCCTCAGTGTTCTTCAGTTTTTCTGTTAGAGTCCTTATCTGTGAAGAATGGAGCCATGAAAGGGTCATCCTGCTCTGAAAGCGTGAAAGTGTTTCATAAAAACAAATTCTTCCCATTTATAACAAAGTGCTTTAGACACAAACCTGTTGATCTAAAGAGCACTCCTTCTCCTGACTCACTTTCTGAAGATCAGAGTTGATCTGCTTCTGTTCACGAAGCTCCTCTTGGACTGACTCTAGAAGCTCTTGTGTTGTGGAAGTCTTAAACAAAAAAACATCATCCGAAGCCAATTAGGAATTAGGAAAATAAGAATGTATTAAATTCTCAAAAACCCACTGAGACATAGTAAAAAAAATGTTAAGTTGAAATCACATATGATGCCCAGATCCCTCACCATATTCATTTTCTGTTGTAGATCATCTTCCAGCTCATTCCTCTGCTCAGTAACAGTCTGTAAAGAAGTACTCAGCTGTGCTATCTGTTGAAGCAGATGTGGGCCAATTATTCATTTCTATCTCCTTTTGTTTGACAAACCAAGCACAAGACACAAACTAAGACATTTTTGACACACAACACACAACAGAAATTAAAACAAAACTGGAAGAATTTAATATGAGCTGCGAAATGTATCATACTGATGGATAAAACCACAGTGCCCCATCACTGCTTGGCTCCAACATACTTATCTGACAAAAATAGACTTGTCATTGCTCTCTGGTGGAAAAACTATGCCCCTGAGACTGCTTCTAATAAAGCAATAAATCTGCGCTATCAACTTTTACCAATTGAACTTTTTCTCCTCTTGATGACGATCTGAATGTTGAAAATCGGCAGTGCCGACTCTCCCCGTATACGTATACCTCACTGTGTGGAATGCACTGGGATTACTTTTGTGTGAGGCCAGGGAGGCTGTGGCACTGACAAACTGAGCTGATGGCCTGCCATGACTTACAATGACACTTAATGTGAATCAGTCACATCTGGCCAATATACAATCTGCTTACTTAGGTCAGTACTGGCAGAGATCAAGCAGACTGATTAGATTTTTAAATCACAAATTTGGGGGAAAGAAATAGCACTGGTATTGAACATCAGTACATCAGTACACCTACTAAAAATGATAATGATGATATCCATCATGGGGATGTGTCAGTGGAGATGTTCCCTCCATTAATGTGCATGTGCGGAAGTTGATCCAAATTGGCTTTGAATCAAAATGTTTTATCTCAACTGCTATTATATGCACAAAAATACATGCAGTTGTGCAATGGATGCTGAGTGACAAACCTCACTCTGTAGTGCTCCCATCCTGTCATCTAGCTCTGCCCTGAGCTGCTCCTTCTCCTCTCTCAGTCCCTCCAGTGTTTCCTGCAGCTGATCTCTCTCCGCACTGAGAGACGTCACTTTACAGAGCAGCTTCTCCATCTCCTCTGTGGAGCTCTGAGTGTTAGCTGTCCTCTCTGACAGCAGACTGTCTCTCTCTGCTTGCACACTCTCAAGCTCTGCAGTCAGACTCTGAATCTGCAAGGAAAGACCTAATTGTAATCTAAAATATTGGGAATGGCAGGAATGTGCAATATCTGTATTTGAATAAGTTTATTTAAGAAAGTCTTCAAAAATCTGGCCAAAATCTAAAGTTTAGTTGGTAATCACAATCTACTCGAGAGGGAACGGCCAGCATTAGACAGCAGGTTCATTCTGTATCTTCATGTATAAAAGTCCTGCCTGATTTTGAAGTTCTTGTATCTGTATTGTACTCTGTGCATCATTCCCACTGGCTGGTCTGCTCTCCAGCTCTGCCCTCTGACTCCTCAGTATGTTGATCTCATCCTGAAGAACTTTGATCTTCTCCTGAGAGACCCTCAACTCCTCCTGGTTCTCGATCATCTGAAATATATCATTACCACAAGTTTACAAGTAAAGATCTTTTATGTACAAATCATTAAAAAGGAGAGAATAACCAGGGGGTGGGGGTAACTTGGCCTGTCTCATTATTAAAAGCTGCAACACTTTGTTGCTTAATTGATTAGTCAATCAAAGGTGTGTGCGCCTTTCCAAATCATGTCTATGATCCTGAGAAATGGGAGGTACCTGAACTAAATTTCCAGTGTCATTAGTAAAGGGTCTGAATACTTATGGCAATGTATTCAGTTTTTCCTTTTTCATAAATTTGCGAACATTTTTCAGTTTTGGCTTTGTCATTATAGGGTATCAAGTGTAGATTGGTGAGGGGAAAATTTTTTTTTATTTATTTTAGCATAAGCTAGCAAATTAATAAAATGTCAAAAAGTGAAGGGGTCTGAATACTTTCCGATTGCATTGTAATTAAAATCTAAACTGTAAATGATGCCCAGTGTTTTTTCTCTGATAGAAATGTGCTGCATGAGGTTTAATGCAAAATTAAAGTACCAGTATCTATGTGTAGTAATTAAAAGATAATGAGGGGAGGGAAAACTCACCAGTTCTACATTCTCCTGAAGGTCAAACTTCAACTGGCTCACCTCCTCCTTGGTCTTATCTAGATACTCTTCCAGCTGTTGGATCTGAAATGCAATGGAGAGATCATTAACATTTTCAACATTACTCAATTTCTTTCTTGCAAGGCCTTTATCCACCTGAGAAAACAGCAGAATACATAGGCAACAATATAAAAATCAGTGCAGAAAGATGGACATGATAGAACAGTAGTTTTGTTCGATGCTGTGGGGACAATGAAATAAACTGAAATTCAAATTGAAATAATAAAAATGTCACTGTGTTGTAACAAGGAGAATATGTGGATCTTACCTGTAGAAGTCGTTCAGCCTCCTGCTCTTCTTTCAGTGACTGTGGCTCACAGCTGAGCTGCTGCTGTAACTCACACTGCATCTACATGGCAGAGAGAGAACACATGAGAGAATGTGACCTCAGTTTGTAGCAGGGTTTTTAAACTTTTGACTTTTGGAATTTCTGTATTTTTCTCCAGTTTCCTCATTTCTCATCATAAGTTAAGTTTGATAATAAAAACAGTGTTTATTAGGTTTTTTTATTTTTATTTTTAAAAATTTTTTATATTTGAACAGACTTTTGTATTTCGATACAACGGTTGCAGTGAAATGTCAATGAGTTTTGGAGAAAGCATTTTTGTCTCGGTACAAGTGATAGTCTTCAGTGAAAATCCCAGGTTTCAGCAGACATTTGTCCTGGGGTAAAGGACCAGGTTTTAGCAAAAATGCACAGGAAATACCAGAATCTTAATTTACAGCTTTCAGCCCAGGCTTTTACCATCTCCATCTTCGCCTCCAGCTCTGCCTTAAGCTCCTTCTTTTCCTGTCTCAGTCCCTCCAGTCCCTCCAGCAGCTGATCTCTCTCCTCACAGAGAGACGTCACTCTGCACAGCAGCTTCTCCATCTCCTCTGTGGAGCTCTGACCACTGTTCTCTTTCTCAAACAACAGGACATCCCTCTCTGCTTGTGCACTTTCAAGCTTATCGGTTAGAGACTTTGTCTGTTTAAAGAGAAATCATACCCAACCACCAGTTAGAATACAGACAATGAAGGATCAGTTTTAAAAATGCCCTTCCTTAACTTTTGAACTCACCTGCTGCTGTAAGTCTGCTTCCTTCTGCTCATACAGTTTCACCAGATCAGAGTTCTTTTGCCTCTGCTCTTGCAGCTCCTCTTGAAGAGAATGTAGAAGACACTGAGACTCTGCAACCTAAAATATATATATATACACATTTTTTCATTTATTTATTTGTTTATTATTAGGTATATTACACATACAGCTTTTGTGAAATATGCTGCAAGGAACAAACCTGTTGTTCTAGCTCAACCTGCTTCTCTCGGCTTATTCTTTCCAGGTAAATGTGTGTTTCATTCTGCTCTCGGAGTTGCTCTTGAAGTGGTTGTAGAAGGTTTTGAGTCTTTGTAGCCTACAAATTAGAGAAACAGTAGCAAATTTTCTATTCACCCATACAAGAGGAAAGCTCTTGAACATCACAGACGCTGTGATCACACATCCTAAAACACTATATCTCGGTTTAACCAAAAACTTCCCCTCACCATCTCCATATTATACTGCAGATCAGATAGAGCAACTGCATAAGTCTGTAGTCACTCTATTTGTGAAGGAAAATGGTCAAATTCCATCATTCAAGCATTTTCAATCAAGGACCAGAACTTTAAAGGATGCTGTAAACAAACCCCATGACATTACGTAAATCAACAATGTGTGTCCATCTCTCAATACTTTCTGACTTCCCTATCCTTTCAGCACAACTGGTTCCAACTAATGTCATGCATCTTAAGAAATGGCTCATAAATGAATAGTTTCATTTTTCAAAAAGACTCAGTTACTTAAACAGCTGCCAACTGTAGGTTTCAGTAAATGTAATTCAGGAGGAAACAGTGCATTTATGGGGACTATTTTTAGTGGTGGATTAATCCATATTTGGTGCTCAAGTGTGTATTTCTGGCAGCAGGTTGATTTATAAAGTACGGTGGCCCAGAAGGTCAACGCACAGCAACAAGTCACAAAACACAACAACATTTCAGAAAACAAAACAACATTTCACAAAACGGAAAGGGTAGGGACAATAGCTTTGTGATTGTCAATTCAGAGTTTATCTAGTGATGTGTTCACAGTTGGTGGGCGATAGAATTGAGCATAAGGATCGAAAGAATGATCACAGAGAGAGAAAATTAGTGTATAGTGTATATATGAAGGCCAGTTTCCCGTGCGCACACACTCTCTCTCTCTCCAGCTGCAGCAGTTTAGCAAGGTGTAGACACACAGATAAAGTGTGAGAGCGCCAGTCTGTTGTAATGGCTCTCTGTATAGACTATACTACGTGCGCACGAATTAATCAAAACATAGGAACATCCTAAAACGTACCCTCGCTGTATAGCCTCTACTACTCTCTATGATCATTCTGTTGATCCTTATGCTCCTTATCTTTATCACCTAAGGACTGTGAACACATCACTGGATAAACTCTGAATTGAAAGGGATTCTGTCCAATCACAAAGAAGAGCTGTTGTCCCTACCATTTCCGTTTTGTGAAATGTTGTTGTGTTTTCTGACTTGTCGTTGTGCGTAGACCTTAAGGGCCACCGTAATAAAGGGACTGACTCAACATAAACTACATTGTGTTCATGGTAACAAAGGAACACATCAGTGTAACGCAACAGTGTAGCTCACTGATGTGTTTTTAACAGTTTTTGAACAACGGAGCTCTGTAGCACAGGATAAGATATATCAGTCTTTTTCTTTTTTTGTTGACAAGATGTAGGAAGTCAGGTCAAATTTTATCTATATAGCCCAATATCATAAATTTGCCTGAAAGGGCTTTATAATCTGTACAGCATTACACCCTCTGTCCTAAGACCCTCAAACTGGACAATGTCACAAATGTTAAACAATGTTAACGTACCATCTCCATTCTGTCCTCCAGTTCTGCCCTGAGCTGCTCCTTCTCTTGTCTCAGTCCCTCCAGTGTCTCCAGCAGCTGATCTCTCTCCTCACAGAGAGACGTCACTTTACAGAGCAGCTTCTCCATCTCCTCTGTGGAGCTCTGAGTGTTGGCTGTCCTCTCTGACAGCAGACTGTCTCTCTCTGCTTGCACACATCCAAGCTCCTCAGTCAAAGTCTTCATCTGTAAAGTGTGAAAATAACTGCTCTGTGAGTGCATTTTTTTTTCTTTTTTAGTCAAGATTTGATTTTGTAATAAAAAATAAAAAATAAAAAGTTTTTCTGATGCATCAAGAGTCTCTTACATGTGTTTGTAGTGCCTCCAGCTGTGCACTCATCTCAGTGAGAGTACCATCCTGTTTGGATGTTTGTACAGTCTCCAACTGTCTGATCTGCTCCTTCTGTTCACGGTTCTTCTCCAGAGCTGTCCGCAGCTCCTCTTGATTCTCAATCATCTGTTTGATAAAAAAAAAAAAATCTTTTGGGCAAAGTCGTGCAGAGACAAAAGACAAATGGCAGAAGCCTAGAACAGCTGACAGAAGTGAATGCATTTTAAAATTTGGACTGGCAAAGCAGTCACATGATAACTGACCATCTCCACATTTTCCTGTAGGTCCAGCTTGAGCTGGTCCCTCTCAGCACTAAGAGAGGCCACAGTGGAGAGCAGCTTCTCTATCTCCTCTGCAGAGCTCTGAGCACTGGCCATCAGGAGAGTCTCTTTCTCACCTCGAATACTCTGCGACACACTGAGCATCTGTTTACATTGACACGGAAGGATTAGTTAAGCTAGTTTAGCTAGTACAAAACAAAATAATAGCCTTTACACACTGGTGGCTTTTTTTGTGTGATTAAATTGCACATCAATATATTTTTTCAAACTTGTTTTTGTCATATGTTCTTTCACACAGAACATGAATACTACACAGCGAAAATAAAATAAAATAATTTGCATCAATGGTTTATTTAAGTTGTGAGAGAGGATGGTCAATCATAAAATGTTTAAGAGATATCAGATTTGTCTTGTCATTGAAATTATTAGAAAAATTCAAGTCACTCACCATCTCCTCATTTTGCTGCAGGTCCATCCTGAGCTGGTCTCTCTCTGCAGTCAGAGATGTAACTGTAGAGAGCAGCTTCTCTATATCCTCTGCAGAGCTCTGAGCACCAGCATTTGGCTGGAGAGCTTCTTTCTCAGCTCGCACACTCTGAAACTCCTCAGTCAGCTGGTTCAGCTAGAAATATACAAGTAAAAAAACAAAACAAAAAAACACTTTCATGTATATTTACATATGGTATATACTACTTAACTGATCTACAGTTTTCATTTCAGGAACAATGATGAGAGAAAGAGAGACGGGGAACATGAAACAAACTAAGGTTCTTGACCAGGAGTGTAATCATATAGAGAGAAAGTCAACATCATCTCAGCCTTAAAAGACGATTTAATAAAATAGAGTATCATTAATGTTCATACTTGCTCTTGAAGTTCTTTGCTGATCTCCTCCTCTGTGGTTCTGGAAACTTCACTGTCAGCAAGCTTCTCCTCCAAATCCTGCATCAGCTGCTGCATCACATTCACTTTTTCAACCAGTGACACTCTGTGCTGCTCACTCTCCTCAAGCTGTGGGGGAAAAAGTAAGTGAACTGGTACATTTAGCCTAATATTTCTATGCACACAGAATTTAATAAAATTTGTCACTTAAGAAATTACAAAGTAAGACACATTTTCTTTCTTTTTCGTTCTTTCACAATTTAACAGATAAACCTTTTTTCAAAACTGTGCTTAAGTTCATGATATTAATAGCTGAGATGGCTGATAGAGAGACAGTCCACACAGCTCAAGTAAGATCAAGTAGGACCAGATTCTACTGAAAGGAGATTGCCAATTAAAAACCTAAAAGATTTTGTATTTTCAAAGGTAAGATAGTGCTAATTGTTTAGAGCATCCATATTTATATTCTGTAGCTTACTTTCAATCTTATCTCTTGAATGCTAGCCATAAGATGACTCCTCTCTGCATCAGAGCTCTCCAGGTCTGTGCGAAGTGAAGCCAGCTGCTGTGTTACATCAGCACACTGCTGGCTCAGCTCATTCTCTCTCAGAGCAGCAGCGGTAAGGTCTGCTTGATTTTTCAGAATCTCATCCTGAGATGTCTGCAGGGAGCTTCTGAGCTGCTGAGCCTCCTCCTGATACTGAGCTTGGGCTGAGATCAAGCTGTCCCTCTGAGTCTGAACAGTACACAGCTCCTCAGTCAACTCACAAACCTGAAATAACACAGAATGAAGCCACATGATTACTGTAATATACTATCCTCTGTTGCACACTATCCCTTGAGGATGTCTTGGGGACTTACTTGCTTCATCAAATTGTCCACCTTATCTGGAAGAGTCTGAAATGAAGCCAGCTCCTCCAGTTGAGCTCTGAGAGCTTCCTCTGCTTTGCAGGATGCTGCCAGCTCTTTATTCAGATTAGCCACTGTCCTCTCAAGTTCCACACGGTCTATCAGATCTGGAGACAGATAACATCTTACAACTCCCAATCTGAGTGCACTGCAGACTGTGAGCATATACAATGAACTGAATGTCTGCACTCATAGCCTGTTTTGCAGAGTTACATTATATAAACAACTTTGACTTTAAACCTACTTTTTGGGACTTTGCCATCTAGCAGAGTGGTGAGCTTGGTGTTCTCATCAAATGCAACATTCAGCTCCTTTTGGAGATCGCTCTGCATCTTTCTGTAGCGTGACTTTTCTGTCTCAAGTTGAAAACGGAGGCTGATCACCTCAGACTCCATCTTCTCATGGTTGGCAGTAAGGGTCATCTGGAGAAGAGATAATGACACTAAACTAAATAAAAATGATGCAGAGATTGGTCCTGGTATAACTTGTACACCTACAACAACAACAACAAAACAAAGACAAAGACAATAAATGCAGAAACACATAGGTCTTAAAAGCAGAACACGAACTACAAGTGTAAAAAAAAGTTCAGCATGATTCCCTGTCAGATGAATAAACTTTGTTTTGATTTTCCCTGCACAATAAATTTTTCCTTTGTTAAAATGAACTGAACTATAGGTGTTGACACTAAATAACTGATAATCATAATAGTCATAAACATAACATGTAGTATTACCTCTACATTCTATACTACTGTGTAAAAATAGACACATTTTTAACAGTGATACATTTTTCCCTCAAATAAATAAATCTTTGATTGGAAGATATAATATGTACTTCCTCTTTTTTTAATGACTTTTTTATGCCTTTGTTAGATGGTACCAGTATGACGAAAAACGCGGGAAAAGAAAACGACGAAAACGTCCCCATTGTATTTGAACTGATGACATTGCGATTTATGTTCTGTATCCTACCCGCAAAGAAGAAAACTGAAGTGTAAAAACTGAGTGGCACCCTATCTCTTCTCCCACATTCAAAGACGACCAAGTGCATGCAAACACTGCCTTTAGGTCAGACAATTAGTTGACCAAAACTTAAACCACTTTGAACATTTTAACCACTTTAACTGCATTGTCAGGTTGCAAAAGGGTTAATCTCACATTCATCTCCTCCAGAGTGATGTTCTGACTGCGCAAGAAAGCCCATTCCTTCTTCGTGTCTCTGCTGACTCCCTCTGCATCATCCAGAGAGCGACGAAGCTTTGCCACCTCCTGCACCAGGTCCTTGCCGTTCTGGAAGGAGGAAAAGTGAGAGAATTACTGCTTTCAGTTTTTACACTTCAAGACAACTTAATCCCTTTCAGTGCTTCAGGCTTAACCAATACTCCCATATATCACATGCAAACAACTAACATTTTCAAGGACAAATTCTCAATACTCACTTAAACTATACTCCATCTAATCACATCAGTATGTTCTTTTATATCTTATATTTACAATACCCTTTTGTATAGTAATGTTGTTATATCATGTAGCATAGTATAGTGTATGTAGTGCTGTATAATATAGTAGTGATGTTTATTCTTACTACACTTGGCAAGAAAAGTGAGTGAACCCTCTGGAAATACGTACTGGCTTTCCGTTGCACGTTTACGATATTGACATGTAATTAGTAAACCACTGACCCTAATCCATACCATATTCTGAAGTTCCTCTGCAAATTCAGTTTTCTTCTTTAGCTCCTCAGAGAGTGTTTCTAGTTTGGCCTGGAAAAAACAAACAAATCAAAATATTTAACCAAGCTGCAATAGTTTTTACTTGCAACGATAGGAATCAAATATTTTCAATTTCAGAATTTCTCACTTTTTCCTTAGTATCTTAATATTAACTTGTCAGTGACGCCCACTAAAAATAAAAACAAGTTGAAGTGACCATTCAAAATACAAGCCAGATCTATCATTTGGGTACAGCACCCATTCTTTGTCAGAAGTTGTGGCTCAGGAGCTAATCGCAGAGTCAGTGGTGAAATCCCCGGCACCTCCAGTCTATGTGTATATGTGAATGTGAACACAGTGTAAAGCCCTATGAGTTATCGATGTGACTAGAAAAGCTATATAAGAGCAGTCTAGTTACCATTCGATTCCAACACATGGTCTGCTACATTTGGTGTTACTGATCTCATAGAGGGCTGGGATTGTAACAACACTGTGACCCAATAGTAGATTGGGGCTTGGACTGTCAGCAGTTAACACTGTGATACATGAGACGATAAGATGATTCAACTCAGGTGAAGAATAGTGTACGTTCACTGTTACTGACACTATCATCACACAAAACAAATTCATATACTTTCCCATATTTAATAAACCTGAGAAGGAACTCGTCATCTCACCTGTAGCTCCTGGTATTGGAGTTCGGAGGATTCAATGGCCTTCTTCAAGCTGGAAATTTCATTTTGCAATTCGCTCTGCAAGTTTGCACAAACAAAATTAAAAGTGACAATAAGTAAAATCTAATTTAAAACGTTCAGTAATGGAAAATTATTTGCAGTAAAAACTAAACAAATATATTTAAATGAATTAAGCAAACGAAGCCAAACCCAATATATCTATCTAACTCTATTGTCCTCTGCTTCAATTACTACAAGTGGAGTCTGAAGAAAATCTAATTAGTAACTTTACCTCCTGCTCCTTCCTGAACTCCTCCTCCAGAGATTTGAACTCATCCATCTCTCTCTTCTCCTCCAGCTCCTGTGACAGAGCAGTTTTCTCTTTCTCCAGACTTTTAGTCTGCTCTATGAACATCCCCAGCTCCTGCTTCAGATAGTTTCGCTCAGTAACCACCATGTCCTATAAACATACAATTTCACCTGTTTAAGTATCAGAAAGCATTTACCCTTAAAATGTATTGCCCTAATGTTTTCTTCATCACTAGTAGCTTGGATAAATGCTTATCATTATGTTGCTGAAATAATTCCCTTCTTTTATGTAATTCTAAATGTAGAATCATGCTCAAGTCAACTTTGTACATTGCAGTTGTACCGCTATAGAAATACATTTTAATACAAATAACCAATGAGGAAACATTTTAAAGCTTTTGTTGATGTGCAATGTGGAACAAATATGTGAAACTGCCATTTTTTCTTGAAATCCAGAATTGGCTTTTTCATACTTAAGCTTGATTGATACTTCTGCATTAAAATGACCACTAGGCCACTAGTTGTGAGATTAGTTATAGTCACAGCAGATGTGCTCAATCAAAAATAACCTTCTCTGAAGCCAGAGTTTCACACAGCTGGATGGTTTCTGCAAACTCTCTTCTCATCTGGAAAACAAGAAATTAAGATTAGTACTGAAACAAGCGAACACAACTAAGTCAGAGTAAAAACAAGGAACAGTATTCAAAAGGAGTTATACATGTGTGATGTAATTGAGGATTTCATCTCTCTGGAGAGGTTTAAACACAGCACACCTGCTCAGTTTCAGTCTGACCATGGCTCTGTTCTTCCAGCTGTCTCTCCAGATCTGCCACTCTCAACTGCAGCATCTCCACTTTTTCCATGGCATCCAGTTTCTGCTGAGCTTCTGTTTGTTGCTGCAGCTCCAACTCTGCTGCCCTCTGTTCTGCTGTCTGTGTTTTCTTTAAGGCCTCCTGTATCTGCTGAGACTCTGTTTGCAGTTGCAGCTGCAGCTCTGCCACTCTTCGATCCAATGTTTCTACTTTTGTCATGGCCTCCTCTTTCTGTTGACTCTCCATTTCCAGTTGTAGTTCCAGGTTGGACACTTTCCCTGAAAGCTCACGTATCCGGTCTGGAGACACAAAGTCTTTGGGACTGGTAAAGAGATAAATATAGAACACTCAAAGACCAGGGTTTTATTGCACGTACAGTAACCTCAAGCTTAAGCATGGGGTAGCAGGAGTATACTGTTTAAATATACAGTATAAAAGCCACATGGTGAAGTGGCAAAAAGTTGCCCTTTGTCAATTTCAGTATGTCACAGTGTGAGCTGATGTGTGCACAACATTCAAAAACTGATTTGGATGCCTGTTATCATGGCAATGGTTGAAGCAATAACGCATTCAGTGACATTCACCTGTCTCCAAAGCTTCGAACAGTGACAGAGCTCTGACTGATCTCCATTTCATCTGACGGCTCATAAGGAATCTCCCAGTGAGTGTCAAAGTCCTCATCATCTGTCAAAATAAACCAAGTGTGCATTAAACCAATGATGTGCAGTTGTCTGAAAATAGGCATGATAAAAAGATTTTGATTTACACTTTGCATAGACTTTATATATTTTATGCATTCAACCTTACCTTCACCCAGCTCCATCAGGCAAGAGCGGTCAGCTTTCCTCTTCCGAATGAAAGGATCTGCAAAGCTGAGGTCAGATGAACCATCACAGGCAGATGGACGAGCAAGTCTGAGCATTTTTCCTCCCCATGTAACTCTGCGCTTAGGCATCTTAAAAACAGAACAAGATAATAGTTGTGATAATTAAGAGAAAGGTGTAGTCTAATGACACATTTATTTTGTAACAGATACCTTTTTAAAAGGAACCAGGTTGGAGCTAGTGACGAGAAGTTTGGTTAGGTTTTTGATCCTGTCCTCTTGTTCTCTCTGGAGTTGATCCTTTTCTTGGAGCAGCTGGGAGAGAACCTCCTTCTCAGTCGCTGTGGTCTGTGTTACTGAGGAAACCTGTAGGAGGGCACCCAGAAGTCAGTCGATACAAAGTTCAGCTGTAATGGAACTCGCAGAGATAAGCAAAACAGAACATGATTGAAGAAAAACAGAGTGGTGACACTTACCTCCTGAAGACGTCGCTTGAGGTCTACAATCTCATTGCGATACCTTTTGAGCAGAGCCCCGTCATCAGACACCTCCGTTACATGGGGGTCGTTCTTCATTTTCTTTGCAGTGCTGGCAAACTAATATAATAATAACATAACATCATCTGCTTTGATCAGTCTTATGCTTGCTCTAATGGTTCGTGGTTTCTCAAAACAGTTCTTTCTGGATAGACTGTTTTGGATGTTGGGTGCAGATGCAATCCACATATCCCAATGCAAAGCTGCAGTGTTTCATTTTACATAAATCTACAGAGGATAGAAGCAAACCTTTTAAATGTACTATACTATTTGTGTTTGTACATAACAGCTGAATATTAAAATGTCAAGATAGCTGCAAGGAGCTGTGCAAGAGAGAAATCCACCAACCTGAAGAGTGCTGAGGGTCTCATCTAGAGTGACAGGAGTGATGGTGCAGATGATGACTGTTTTAGCGTTCCCACCCAAGGAGTTCTGCAGGATGCGGGTTAGTTTACTGTCTCTGTAGTTGGTGAAACCCCTGTAGAGAGAGAATATCTAGCAAATGTTACAATGTCCAAATGATTAAGACATAAAAGCTGCTGTTAATAACGTTAATAACATGTTCACCCCCAAATAATGGAGGTCTGGAGATCCAAATATTTTGTCTGCAATCATAAAGCCATTCAAGCAATTAAGGACACAGAGTAAAGGAACAGTTCAACATTTTGGGAAATATACTAATTTACTTTCTTTCAGAGAGTTAGATGAGAGAATTGATATCACTACCATGCCTGTGTGTTAGAGCAGGAACCTCTATCTTAACTAATTTAGTCTGACTTGTTATCAGGCTAAAGTAATCCTGTTACAGTATTTACAGCTGATAAAAGCTTTCCTTGGAGAAATATGTAATTAAATGGCAAAAGATAAACAGACTATTACACTATTACTTTAAGATAACAGATTACTGACATTTATGACAAACTGGTGATGCTCCTTTGTGCCTGCCAGGCCAGTGAAAATATATCTGGAGCAGTAACTCAACCAGCTGCTGAATGTATCAATGGGATGATTCAAATTACACCAAATAATAAGTTACATTGGTAATGTAGTAAATGCACTGAATGTCCATCATTTACTCACTTCTGGCTTTCATCAGTCAGTTTCTTGATCACTTGGCCGAGTGTGAACAGGCTGCGATTGATATTGCAACCTTCTTTAAAACGTGTGCCTTAGACATCAAAACAGATGGATTACTGTAAACTCATTGTATGCTGTGGTGTATACACAGTAAACACTAACATAACATCAGGCCTAGTACAGCATGTATTTCATGTGGCTTCAATCAATAACTTAAAGGGATTCTATGGATTTAAGTCCACCTTACCTTCAGCTCCTGTTTGACTTGCTCTCTCAGATCCAGCTAGATCAACTAAATTCTAGGAGATGAAGCAAAATTGCTAGTGAACAAACAATGATTACAATACAAACTGTGCTACAGAGAAAAAGATAGAAAGCAAACTTAACAGAAAGACAGACAACAAGCAAACAAAAATAAAAAGGAGCTAGCTTACCAAATGAGACACAATAATGGCTCCATCTGCATTTTCACCTGATGCTGGGTCACTCCTCTCTCGGCTCTCCAGGATCTAAAAAAAACAAAACCATGAAAAAATCCAGATTTACTCTGAATCCTAAATGTTACTGCATGGTGTGGTTTTGCTTACCATTCGGAAAATGGTGTGTGAGCGGCTACTCCGCTGGTTCATTTTAGTTTTTCCGTAGTGGCGGTTCTCTACAAAGGCAGATTGTGCAGAAAACATGGTTATTACACACAGTCTTAAGCACAGCATCATTTTCCTGTTCATTAATAACTTCAGGTCTTACTTTCTCCTTTCCGAATCCAGGCTAGGGCTTGTGCAGGAGATGTAACCAGCTCCTCTGTCAGGTCAGCCACGTAAATGTTTTTCTACACATAGTAATTATCAAGACAGAATCACAATGATGATTTACAACAGGAAATAACTTATTTTTAGAGTTTCTACCTTTGAGTGCTTAGACTTTGAAATATAGAACGTAGAGGATGTTAGGCCAAGTGTAATATTTTAAGTCACCTCCAAACTTTAAATGGGAGTCACCTCTATCTTTGAGTCTGCTTCCAATAAGACGTCCACGGTTACACCCTCCCTTACTGGTAAATGGCTCTGCAATTCAAACCTCAGTCTCCCCAGTTTGTAACACAGGCTTTCTATTAAACGTGTGTAGTCTCCAAGCTCAAGCTAAGATAACCCTGATGACATCATCAGGGTAATTTTTCTGTGTTTTTTAACCTCTCTCCAGAGTTACAAAAACATTCTAAAACTGTTTTCACAGGCTGAGTAGTACTCCCCATGGTACCCCATGGTTCTTGCTTTTTGCTCTTTTCTTTTACTATAACTGTCCTTTAGCACCAATATACCAAGACAAATTCCTTGTATGTGCAAACTTACTTGGCAATAAAGTCTGATTCTGATTTTAAGTAAATTGCCCTTTAAAAAGAGATTTGATTCTATCTTACGATTTTTCAGCCATGCTTTTTGACAGACATATAAAACTTGCGGTTTTCCTTTTTTTTTTTTACTGCTTTGCAAGGCACTGTAAATTGGATTTAACGAGTACTTTTATAAAAGGCTGGATTCTGATAACCAGTTTCATTTTAGATCTGGTTCCTGGTTGGCAACATACCTGGATTTGCTAAACTCTAATGCTAACTAATCTCCAATCAAACTGTTGGTCTAGAGTAGTAGATACAGCAGCATACAAAATGATTCAGGTAGGTAGCACTAACTGTCACTTGAAATGACATTATCATTAAGCTGTCACTTATTACAGTTAATTCTGTCAGTAACTTGATCACAAGCCAAAATGAACCTTAGCTGTTGTGCTCTTTACAAGTCAACATCCGTACTTAGAGGAAAAAGAAGTGTCAGTCTGGATTAGGGGTTGACCAATGTGGTTTATTCAGGGCTGACACAGATATCAATATTAGTAATCAAGAGACTGCTAACCGATATTGATACTGATATACATTTGCAGTAAAAATTAAAATATTTGTATCAAAATTTAGATTAACACAAACTCCAACACAAAACTGAAATACCTTTAAGTATATGTTCAGTTAAAAGAGAACCTTTCAGCATTATCCTAAAACAAAAAGTGTAGCAGCATTTCATAGCTCAAGACCACAGAGTGGTGACTACAGGCAGAGGTGGCTGCATCAGAGTCAAACTGATGTGAACATTTTTAAATTAATTTAATTTATCGGCTATCAAAAAAAAAAAACTGTTGCAAATTACCATAAAAATGATCGTTACTTTTGACAATTCAATAAAACCCACTTATATAATAGCCCACTTACATTGATTGTCTCTCTGACTTCCAGGGGTTTTCGCTTCCAGCTGTCAACAAGCAGATCAGTCACAGTCTCATTGTAGATCTCCATGTAAGACACCCTGAGAAGGAACTCCTTCTTTGGACACTTTGGGCAAAAGAAAAGCATAGCTTATAATAAACGTTATTGCACAATAAGCTGTAGCATGTTTCAAACATGTGATACAGTCCTTACATTTTTAATGGTCTGGAAGACATCTTCCACAGCCAGGGGAATCACTCCAGGAATATGGTCACTCCCCATCATGGTGAAAGTCTTTCCAGAGGAAGTCTGTCCGTAAGCAAATATAGTTCCTGTGGATCAAACACAAAACATATATAAACAAAATGTACACCATGCAGCTGTAGTGGGTGGGATGAAACAACATGGTACCACAACTATATTCAGATTACATTACATACCATTGTAGCCCTCAACAGTGGAAACAACCAGAGGTTTTGCAATGCCCTGGTACAGCTGACTGGTTGTTTCTTCAGCAGTGAACACACGGTCTGCAACAGAGGAGGAAAATGAGTGTGTAGTACATTTCCATTACTATGACTATATAATAAATGTCTCAAAGGAATCACAATATCCAGTAAACACATATCTTAATCCTGTACATGCAGCAAAACATACCAAAACTAAAGCTCTTGGTGGAATTTCCATCATCGATCTGATGAATTGATTTCTTATCAGCTTTCCAAAACAGCTGGACAGGTTCTGCACTCTCTGATGAGGCACTTTCTTCCCTGTAACAAGGACATAGATTCAAGGTATATGTGGAAACATTAACATACTTTCTCAACATTTTCAAGAGACAACTTTTGGTGTTGCTCTATGAGATTTATCTGGCTCTTTAAAACATACCTGATGATTTTATGAGCAAGGGTTGGGACACAACACCTTAAATAAAATTTTATATTTGCAGGACAAATCAAGCACTATTTTGTCTATAAGATCTGTATGTGGTGAAAAGTCTCTGGGTAATGTACAGTCTGTCAAAAATACGACAGATTACAGTCTATATATAAGAAAATGAATTGTTAATTTAGAGATAAGCCTAGTGTGTATCAGTGCACTAGGAACATGCTACACTTGCCATACCAACCATCTAGTCCTCATCCTTGAAATGTTTTCTCTCATAAAGCTAAAACATTCTTTAGACCACAGGAGGAATGGCAATGTCTGTTCATGGAACAATCCACCACTTTGGTCCAGGCTGAAATATCTCATCAGCTACTAGATGTATTGCCATTACATCTGCCATTACAGACATTCATGTCCCCCACAGGATTAATTGTAATCTGTTGGTCCCCCTGGCCTTCCTAACTAGTGCCAAGCTGAAACAATAGAATAAGTATGAAATAAAATACATTCGGATTTGTAGAGAAATAAACTGAGTCAATGTATTGCTTTACCTTCTTTGTAAATATAACAGACAATATATCATTTTTGTTGGCAATTTGTATTAATGAATATGAAATTTAGCTTCATACATTAGTTATAAAACTCAGAAGTCAAATCTTCGTTGTCTTCTGGTATATCAAGATTCCCCCAAAAAATGCAATTCCTATTAAAATAGTTTCTATTAAAAGTAGAACATTTATTCCAAAAGAAGTTGCATAATAGGAAAAAAATAATGTACAGATTTCTCACAAAAGGCTCAATTAATGTCAATGTCCTATGTATGATAAAATATTTGGGACTGTGATGCTGCATTTTAAGTTCCCCTCAGTGACCGAGTCGAAAGCTAACGTATTTACTAGTGACGCTTACACTTTTATGGGCGCCTTGCGCCGGTGAGTACTTGGAAAAACTGGAGACTGGCGCCAACGGCTAGTCCCTTCAGAGATAATTTTCCTGTACGTTCCATTCATTACAGCAGTGCATGTAGCTAGCACAAAATAAATACCAAAGCAAACAAACAAATCGGGAGTATTTTAATGCATTATCAGAAAAAGGAATTAAAATGACCTCTAAACTTCTATGGCCCCAGAGCACTAACTTAACTTGGGTTACTTAAAGTTAGATAAGATAAAGGCGTAAGTAATACGTTTTTACCGCTGAACTTAGATACACAGTTATCGTTTGCTAAAAAAGACTCGCCCTTACCGTCCGAATTTTAGCTAACGGCAGATAACTTACAGTTGGCATTAGCTTCTCCTAGTTGACTTGGGACGCGCTGCTGACTTAAAACTTACCTCGCAATAAGCGGACGGACTCGAACACAAACTTTTACAGCCGACTCTTCTGTCATTTTTCTTTTTGACAGTAGCCCACCAAACAAAAATTAAAACGCAAACAAATACATTTCTCTTAGATGGCAATAAACTACACAGGTCTAAACATCTGATGTGTGCGCACCAGCGGCGACTCCCCTTGCTTTTTTAAAAATACGGCTTCTTTGTTTTGATTGGTCAACGTCATTGGTGGACAGTTCCATATGGGGTGGTATGAAATGACGGTTGGGTTACGTTATGGTTGAGATTTTGAATTATAAATATATTTTAAAGAAATACATATTTTCATACGCATGGTAAACTGACCGTGAAAACAAGATTTAGTTGGCTTTAAACTTTTTAGCACGGAAAAATCGGGTTAACGTGGCCGCGCCCGACTGATGACGGTGAAAAAATGCAATTGCGTCATCAAAGCGCGTCTAGTGCAGTATGGCAAACGGACATGTGAGAAAATAGCCCAACAGACTGTATATCAAACTTTAAAGGACCGAAGTTACGAATCTGAACGGGGATGATAGATAATCAGTGTTAATATTT
The DNA here is from genome assembly GCA_033238685.1 of Lates japonicus. NCBI lineage: Eukaryota > Metazoa > Chordata > Actinopteri > Centropomidae > Lates > Lates japonicus. The sequence goes on along the minus strand of BRZM01000086.1, from coordinate 439,389 downwards.
TTCCAATGCGGGATAGAAAAAAATAATCTAGGGTCGTTTCATCTTGCTGTTGACATGTCTCTGTTTCTTGTGAACAGGTGAGATTGTTTTCTGTACTAGCTTACATTGCTGGTTTTTCGTTAAAACCCTTGACCCCTCGAGTTTTAAGACTGTCTGACGTCTGAGTGCTTTTTCGATAATAAGCTTAAAAAGTTTCGCATCAGATAGCAAAACTATTTTGCACTAAAGTTCTCTTTGATTGCCAAAATATCAGAGGCTCTAAAAGTACCATTGTATATGTTTTCTATCAAAAGCTTTCATATTTTATCTTTTGGCTTCCTTTCTGCTTTTCCTTGACTTTGCCTGGACTCAGGTCATGCTCGGGTTATCAGTGTCAGTCTCTCATCTTTGAATGTAGCCACTGTCATCACTGTGTGTCTGCTGTAGTACGCATGTTGTACACAGACACAAACCCAGTTTGGAGCGTGGTAGAGTTAAGAGTTTATACGATCACTAAAATTATCAGCAGCTAGCTAGCCACAAACCCGAGTTTACTTTAAAAAGCTGCTGTGCTGTGATTATGCTGAAGAATCTGTAATGTGTATTAAATGCTGTCATGTATCTTTTAGGTATCTTGGAGAGGAAGACGACGGGAGCATCTCGAGGGAGTCTCGGTCTCAGGCGTTACTGGCTAAACTGCAGCAAAAGGCAAAAGAAAAGCAGAAACCGAGTTTGACAGAACAGAGACAACAATTACCTGAAGAACAGACAGTACAGCAGAATGTCAGAAAGAAAAGAAAAGTTGACAAGGACAGCAGTCAGAAGTCTCAAAACCACAAAAAGAGGAAGTCAGAAGTAGTGCCTTTGCATGTTTTGGACTCTGAAAATCACGATGAGTCTGTCAAAGAAGAGAAGAAAAAGGAGAAAGGTGTAAATGAAACACAGAGGAAGAAGAACCAGTCAGGTGCTTGTTCTTTTATATATTTAATACCAACTTTGCAGTTCCTCTCAGTCTTGTGTCTTTTTGCTCATTGGGTCTCATGCAACAATGGCCTGTGGAAACTGATGTGTTTCTAAGTGGCATTTTACTTCTGATTTAAGAGAAAATGTGGCATTCATCAGTACTTAAATTCTCTCTCATACTGGAAATTTATGAGTAGTGGTTCAAACTGGTTATACAAGCCTTGGACAGTCTGCCTTTCTTCACAGGATAAAAACACTGACTGAAGAATTTTAAGGCCTTAATCTGAATGGGTGTGAAATTAAACTTTTGGTTTTGGTGAATGACCAAAATTAACTAAAATGAAATATACAACTCAATGCAAAAGTAACACCAGGCTCCCAATTTACTGAGATTTTTTTTAGTTGTTGGTATAAAAATTGGCATATTTCAGCACAGAAATGTACACATTTCAGCAAGTGTCAGGAAACCTATTTCACTCTTACAGCTGCCATAGGGTCTTTCTGCAGGTCACTGTCCAGTATCATACGCTAATACATCTGACTGTCTAACATTATCCACTGTAGGCTGTAGTATTATTATATTATGTCTTGTGACTGTCACATGACTGCTTTGCTTTAGAAAGACATTTTTTAGCATCTAACCTCTTGTTAACACATTCCCTTGTAATGCCTGTGATTGTCACAAACCTCAGAGAATTAAGTAAAAGAGATTTAGGATAAGAATACAAAAATGTTCTTGCATGAGGCAAGTGTTTGTGGGTTTTTCAGCTCACAAACAAATTAGGACAAAGCTAAATTTATAATCTCAAGGGATTTATTCAGTATTGCGATGATCATCAGTCTCAATTAAAAGTTATAACTAGGGATGAAAAGTAACTGATTTCTGCTCTAGTAATGTATCTAGGAATATTGCGCTCTATTAGCTCTTTAATGCACTTTACCTTTTTAGGTAGATTCTAATCAGTGATTTTTACATTCTTTGCAGTGGTCTAGTTATGACCTGTTCAAAATTGTAATGTAGCTTTCTTTTGGATTTTAGACAGTTCAGTTGAAGGTCTTTCAGACACTCATGTGACTGGAAGAGATAGACAGGAGGACACAGCAGAAGAGGAAGCAGAGGCAGAAAATGACTCAACAAAACAAACCACAGAGAAGACTTCTGCTCCAACTGGATTCACAGTGGTGGGAGCGTTTGAGAACAAACCTGTCCAAAAGGTAAAGTGATACATTGATGGTGCTAAAGGAAGGGTCAGGAGTCACCAATATCCTTAGTATTCCTCCTCTGGGGACCATAAATATGTTTATTCCTGTGTTCACAGGTACACAGAGTCCTGCCTCAGTGGCTCGCTCAGCCCGATGTGATTCACAGAGACATTAAAAGCAACCTGGTCCCTGTCTCTGACATCTCAGGGCTTTGTGCTCCACTTGTGAAAAAACTACAAAATAATGGAATTCAGCACTTCTTTCCAGGTAATGACACATTCTGAATGAATCTGTGTATTCAGCAGCAGGTTCTAAGTGATTGAGAATAGGTCTGTATTATTTCACTTAATATTGATGTTGTTTCATATATGCCACATATTACATCAGTGTTATTTTCTTTATTTATTGTTCAAGTAAATCCTTATACCTGATGTCTATGCTGTCTCTCTAACTCAGAGGGGCGCATGTGTTGTGTTTGCCTGGGGTGGCAGTGTGAAACAGTTCATTATGAGGGAATATTGTGATTTGAAAATGGTTTGGAACCATCAGTGAGGTGGGCACACATTTGAAAAAATAAAAGTTGTGAATAGTTACTGTGGTCTTTTCACAGTGCAAGTAGAAGTCATCCCAGCCATCTTGGAGAGCACGCAGCAGGGGCTGCTGATTGGATGTGGTGGCTATAAGCCCAGAGATATCTGTGTGTCTGCACCAACAGGCAGCGGCAAGACTCTTGCATTCGTCATACCTGTCATACAGGTAAACTCCCTGCCTTCTCTTTCAAGCCACTACTGCCTGTTGAAGATTGAAGAAGGTGGAATATGTTATATTAAAGACAAATATTTCTACCATCAGGTGCTAATGAAGCGGGTGGTGTGTGAAGTCCGGGCTTTGGCTGTTTTGCCGACTAAAGAACTTGCTCAGCAGGTCAAAATTTTTCAAAACAAAAATTCAGTTATGTTTGTTTAAGGCATTAAAAAAGCTCAGCTGACATGTTGTCTTGCACAGGTTTGCAAAGTGTTCACATCATATGCTGAGGGAACTACTCTGAAAGTGGTGATGCTGGCTGGGCAGAAGTCCTTTGCTGCCGAACAGGCTTCACTCTCAGAACACAGGCAAGTATAAAAACTGAAGCATGGCTTCAAAAAAAATCAGAATCACAAGATATGAGGACTTTTGCATTTAGCACCACTACCATATGACAGTTAATTTAGTAAATGCTTTACAGGGTCTGAATGTTAGAATGTTTCTTTACTGAAAAATAGTTTGTGCCAGTGTTGGAATGTTCCTAAGTACATTTACTCAAGTACTATCCTTAGTGTAGTTTTGAGGTACTTGTACCATGTATCAGTGGGAAATATTGTTCTTTTATTCAACTTCGTGTATTATGATTTTACATGCAAGACAGATTATGATAAAATGTGTTGCAATTCAGTTCAGTTACCCACCAACATATAAATAAGTTCAAGCTTACTCCACTCCACAACCAGCCACAACAGTAAAATTCTGGGTATTCCTTTCTAATAAGGCATATTTAATAAAGGGTTAATAAGGTGTAATTAATAGCCAGTAATAATATGATTAATTATTAAACATTTAACATCAAGAAAACATAATGTCAACTGATTATTCATTCATATTCATAAAAATACATTATTAAATCATTTATGAAAGCTTTATTGATCAATTGACATCAAGAGGAACAACACAGTTGTTGCTAGGTTCTTTTTCCTAAAAAAATCTGTTTGGCTGGTCTATTGTTCTGTATAACAAATAATGTTACTTATGATCCTTTAGGTACATTTTGCTATTATACTTCCTACACAGTCATATTACTCTAGTTTTTTCCATAGCAGACAAGGTCAGGCTGTAGCTGTAAAAGTAGTGAATTAAGCGAGGATGTGTTTCATTGAATGAATTCTATTTTTATTTTAACAAGGGACAAAGTGTTATTTTTTCTTTGGAAAGTTATGTAGTCCCACTTTAAAGTGCTGATTTATTTTTTGATGGCAGATATTATCCTTCTTTATGCAGCCACTGCAACAAGTTAAAATGTTGACACAGCTTGAGCTTTAACTTCAAATTTGCAGCTATGTTGTAGGAAAAATATTAAAGATTATATAAAGATATAGATCAGGACTTGGTACAGTATTCAGTATTGAATCGGGGCAAAAATGACTCTATATTTTAATTTTAGTAACCCAAACAATTATTCCAACAAATATCATACTGCAAAAGGACTCACCTGAACATTTTTGTGAATCATGACTTTTCTTCCAGAGGGGGTGTGAGACGCACTTTAGCAGACATTGTTGTAGCCACTCCAGGTCGACTGGTTGATCACATCAACAAGAATTCAGGATTCTGCCTGGAACACCTTAGGTTTCTTGTGAGTTCTTAAAACCTGTATAACTTCATCCAATAAATTAATACAACAGCAGATATAACTGACAGTGAAGTCAGTTGTCTGCCATCTATCATTTGTGTACTTTTTTAAAGTGGCTTTCATTCTCTCATCCATCCCAGATCATTGACGAAGCTGACAGAATGATTGACAGCATGCACCAATCTTGGCTTAGTCAGGTGGTGAGGGCTGTGTACAGATCAGGAAACAGCTCTGAAACCATGTCCATCTTTAAGAGGGCTGAACCAGCCTATGTTACAGCAGCCAGGTTAGTCAGACTTTCCTGAAGCTGCAGACTCTATGTCAAGACTGATAGTCCTGTCTCCAGTGGGGAGGTAAGGTAAGGGTTAGCTTCAGTACTGTAGCTGTGTAGATCTCAGTAACCATGTGTTGCTCTGTGTCTCCTCTCAGCCTGTCTCCACCTCAGATGCCACTGCAGAAGCTGCTGTTTTCTGCCACACTCACTCAAAACCCAGAGAAGCTGCAGCAGCTGGGCCTCCACCAGCCCAGACTTTTCAGCTCCATCCACAGTCATTCCAACACCACACCAGCAGCCCCCACCCAGAAACAAGACCGCTTCGACTTCCCCCAAGGTCTGACGGTAAGAGATGGCGTCTTACCTTTAGGAAAGACCACAGGCAAACATGGAAGTGAAGAGAAATACAGAGCATAGAAGGCAGTGATGCTCAAAAATTAGCAAATGCTAAGGTCACTTTGTGAACAACTGCACTTTTGTGTTTTTAGGAGTATTATGTTCCCTGTACATTAAGCAAAAAGCCCCTCCTCATCCTTCACTTCATCCTGCGTATGAAGCTCAGCCCCATCCTGTGTTTCACCAACTCCAGAGAGACTGCACACAGGTTGGGGAGAGATGTTTAAACCAATTATATAAAGTTTCTTGTGCGTTTTTCTAAAGCATGTGTAGACTCTGTATTTCTCCTGCTTCTTTCCTCCTCAGGCTTTTCGTGCTGCTGCAGCTCTTTGGTGGAATTCATGCTGCCGAGTTCTCTTCCCGACTCTCTCCTGGTGAGAGAAAGAGGACGCTGAAGGAATTCGAACAAGGAAAGATCCAACTGTGAGTATGTGTGTGTATAAAGTTCATCAGAGATCGCGGACAGGTTCATTTTTACACTGTAAAATGTCCCACTCACTGCTCATCTTGGTCACAGTTCTTTGAACAACAAACTGAAGGGATCAATCAGCAGATAGATTATTATCAGTTTTCCTGTTTAGTTTTCTGCATCTAAACTACCAGCAAAACAGTGACACAGTCAAGTCAATGGAGTCATTCTGGGACAATGGCATATTTAAGTAATTTGTGTATTCAATTATAATTTATGAATGGCCATGACTAAATGGAGTATCACTACTTGAGGCCATTTTGCCATGTTGATTTTATGGATTTGTATCTATAATGTATTCATAAATTCCTGTGAGCTTCAAGGATAAATGAATTATGTCATCCTGAAGGTTGATCAGCACAGATGCAGCTGCCAGAGGCATCGACATCAACGGAGTCAAATGTGTTGTGAATTATGATGCACCACAGTACATCAGGACGTACATTCACAGGTATACTGTCCATATATAGAACCTCTAATGTTTTAAGGCACTGCTGAGTTTCTGACAGTGTCTTTATCCTGACGTCTGTGTCTTTGTTAAGGATTGGAAGAACAGCAAGAGGTGGGAAAGCAGGGCTGGCCTTTACCTTTCTGCTTGGAGTACAGGTGAAACAATTCTACATAAATAAATAAATACACAGTATAACAGTCTACAAAGACGGTAAAAAATGTATGTCTTTGTTGGCCCACTCAGGAGAAGAACTTCCTTCAGATGGTGGTGGAAGCAGGAAGCCCCGGAATTCAAAAGCAAGTTGTTAAACCTGAGAACCTCAAGAGTATGGAAGCTCGATATGAACAAACACTGCAAGAGCTGGCTAACATTATCAAGGTACCATCTCAAACACATTTAAATGTTAAAATAGAATGTCCTCGGTTAAAAGGCTTTTGAGCATATCTGCTCATTATATTACTAAAACTCTACGTATGATTGAATAAAACAAACTCTTCTTTAATCATAGACTTAATGGATAGCTATGATTTTGATCATTTTAATGTACTAGTTAAGCAGTAGTTACTGTGTCCCTCCTCATGACAACTGAAGCTCCATTGTTTAATGTTCGCGCAACAAGGTGATGTTCCCCTGACGGCTGTGTAATTACTTTTTGCCACTGCCTTTTATTTCCCTTTACAGGATGAGAAAACCAGATAATGGAGCAACACTGACATTCTCCTCCGAGCTCATGTCTGTGCCTTATAAAGATCACACTGCATTTTTATGTGTTGTAGTAACATGTGGATCTCTGTGAATAATGGCAGTAGAAAAAAATGATGATTAAAGAATTAAAGACAAATTGTAATTTGCTCTCCTCCCCATTAGTCTGTCAAGTCTTAGAGAAAACAAGAGTGAGAAGAATATAGTTCATACACAGAAAGCTCTGTGGTGGCCAAACCCACATAAATACACACATTATGACATGAATAAACATATGTATAAATTCAGAAACTATAATAATTTACTATTTGTGATATAAAGATAACTAATTGAAATGAAGTGATAGTTCATGTTTTTTATTTTTGTTTGTTTTTTTTGTTTGTTTATTGGAATAAAAATATAAAACTTTTATTTTATAAGAAATTTACTCAAAAATCTGTTATTTTATTTTTGACTTTTACCCCAGTGAAATTGTTATTCCATGATGTACACATTAAAAAACAAAACAAAAACAGCACTTTGAAAGAACCAGAAATAATTTCTATGTTTTTCCCTGGATGCTTTACAATACAGCTGACCACAATCCAAATATTATTTTAGATTTTACAAATGTTTTAGTGCCTCCCAGGCAGTTATTCATTTCCTTATAATACTAAAGGTTGTGCACACACAGAACACTGCTCAGGTTTGAATTTAGACATAGCTATGCCTAACAGGCCCTGTTAGGTCCCAAATTAGGGCTATAAATAAAGATAATTTTATTATCCATGATCCATATTCACATATTTGATTAGTGGGCATTATAAATTTCAGTAATAGTGAAAACTGTCCATCACAAGTTACCAGAGCTCAAGATGATGTCTTCTAATGTTTTATCAGGATGCAGTGATATTCAGTTTCCAATGTGACAAACAGAAAAGCAGCAAATCCTCCTCAGGGATGCATGGAAATAATCTAGCAAGTGTCACTGATTCAGTCCAGCAAGGTTTTAATTCCCTCTGTCCTTACAATACATAAATGCACACACACTGACTTAGTGTTATAGAACATATTGTGCCATCAGTCCCATTTGGAAGTCTTCCTCCTCATGTATCTCTCTCCTTCACTGTCGATGGCCTCATATAGCTGCTGGTCGTTTTCTTTCATTGCGTGCAGGTAGCCAAGGTAGCCCACGCACAAAGTGATGGTCACTAGTCCAAACACCATCACCGGTTTATTCTGCAAAACAGCACAGCTTTATGTTAGTGAGGGGACTCAGCTGTCAGCCTGATGAACTGTGATATGTTTCACACAAAATAATCTACTATTCCATATTTCCAGTGAGAGGTATGTTTGACAGTACACACTGCTACTCTTAATAGTTCCCTCTTTCATGGGGATTAAGTTCAATTTCCAAGTTCACATTTGTTGAGGGGAAAATTCTCAGCTGATTTTCCTTTTCTGAGCAATGCCACTGTTTCCCTGGGAGACCATATATGACCAGGTCTGGATCAAAAACCACTGTAGTCAAACTTGCCCTAGATTAACAGGGAGAGCCTAAAGACAGTTTAACACCCAGTTTCAATGTGTGTAACCTGTTTGTGAAAACAGGCAACAGGGCATTTGACAATTGACCTTAAGTCTACCACCTTTTTGCCGATGAAGATTGAAAAAGAAAGTGAGTGGACCTTGATTTAGGATTATTTTGTTAAATTACCGAAACTAATTTCAGTCTTACCAAACGATTCAGATGCAGATCTACATTAACTATTGCTGTGCTTGGACAAGTCAAACCTCGAGCAGATAATGTTACACTCCTCGTTGTTTGAACGTCTTTAAATTATACTGAGATGTGTCTTTAAATTTAAATTATCACCAAACGATAGAAATTACATTTGAGATGCGACATGATAAAGACATAAGAATTGCATGAGTCCATTTCTAAGTGAAATTATCATATTGAGTGACGACAACATGTAAAGGATGCATGTCCAGACCCCTCCTGCCCTGCAAGCACTAACTGCTCAGCGGAAACAAGTTTATTAAACGTTGCTTCTTTGCTCAGTCAACCGAAGATGAGTGTGTGTCTTACAGGCTTAATGAAGAGTTCAGGGTTGACAGCTCGGAACAGTGTGGTGGTCTGTGCCCCCCTCAGCCCGGGAGTCCTGTAACCTTTCTCCCCGGTACTGTCCTTCCCTTTACCGGCCTCTTTATCTGACATGCTCGGTCAAACCTGTGCACGGCAGCTCTCTGGGAAATGATTATGCAGTTCGAGAACTAAATATTGCAGACTTCTGAGACTATGCTACCTTCAGGATCGCAGCCATGTTTCAAAGTCAAAGACGACTGCGACGAGACAAGACTGAAGAGGAGAATGAGAAAAATGTCCTCTGAAAGGTCACAGCGCCCCCACTGGTTGTGAGCGACAAAGCCTACGACTGGCACATCTGTTTCTATTGTGGCAAATTACCATGATTTGTTAAACAACATGGGCTGAGATTACCTTTTCAGAATGGAGAAGAGTAGCCTAATTATCAGTGTGTTTTATATTTGGGCTAATACATATAAACTTATCACAAAAAGTAAGGAAATTTGTGTTTGGTAGATTATTTCTTTGTTGTAACAACACTTCTTAGCAATAAATCTTATACCGTTGGAAAGCCTGTTTATTACCCTTTTAAATGGTGCCACATTTGTAAAGAACATGCATTTGTGGGATGAGCAGCAGAGCTGAGTATGTGGGTTGTGCTTGTGAAAAATTTGCCAAATCTTCTCTGCTAACGCCAAACAGTTTATTCTGCCATTGACTCTTGTTTGGTGTTTGGTGGATTGGATGATTGAAGTTTGAAGAGACAATTTACATTCACCCAGGCACACAGACTCTCTAAGGTGGAGAAAATAGAGGCACCTCTATGTTCCACAGAAGCGTGCCCTGAATAAATAGATGTGTTTAAACAGAGCAGGTGGGAACTCACAGTGAACTGACCCTCACACGTACAAATACATAGAGAAGGTGCAATGCATGCACAAACCGAAAAAGAAACCTACTTTTTGTAGAGAGTATATTGAGAGGAAAGAGACAGGGAAGAAGGAAACAGAGTGCAAAAGGAAATAAAATGACAGGAAAATATGGAGACAATTTCATGATAAATGCATCTCATGAAAAATGTACGACAAACTCAAAATATATCTTTACTTTAAACACCTATTATCAATATTTTTGAAGAGGAGACATAATTTCAATTGAAGCCCATGGTGGATTACAGCATGTTAATTGCAAATGTGTCTGTGTTAAAAACAATTTGTTAAAAAGACATGTTCACTCAGGTGAAACAAACACAGCACCTTCTGTGTTTGGAATGACTTCCTGCCAGGATTCACAGCACTTTTCTTGCAATATTCTTGCTAAATGATGTATATTAACCAAATTTTACATAATGATGACCGAAAAACAAATGTTTATTAGAGCCTCTGGAGCTGAGATTTAATATAGAATGGATAGCAAGGTACTATAAACAGTGGAGGAAGAAGTATTTAGAACTTTATTTCAACGTTGTAGTACTTCACCCTCCCGTTGCCCTTCGTATTCCGTATACTTTTTTCTTCTTACTATTATTCAAAAACAAAAGATAACCGCTTCAGAATGTCATGCACAACAACAAATCCTACTACACACACACACACACACACACACACACGAAGGCACATTGTCAGCCACCAGGTCACTTTGACCCAGAGGACAACACGAGGGTTAAGTGTAAGAATACTCAATTACATGTAAAAGTACCACTTTCACACTTTTACACTATTTCCTCCTGAGTGATGTTTAAAACTGCTGATGCCCAGCTGTTTTAGGAAATTACTGAGCCTATATTTGTGAGCTATTTTTAAGATGTTTGTCATCAGTAAGAACCAGTGAGCTTGGGTCTGAGAGAAACAAGCAGGATTTTCATGGCACCATCTGTGGCTCCAGGTTTTCCTTGTGTTCATTTGTTCTCCGTCTTTGTCTTCCTTAGTGTCTCCTCCCCTTGTATGTGTGTGTGTTTGTGTTTGTGTGCGTGTGTTTGGGGCATGGCTCTGCACTCTGCTCTGATCTTTTGGCCCACCTGCTTCTCATCACTCATCATCTGCAGTATAAGACCCCTGGCTCTTCAACCACTTGTCACCACCATCAACAATGGTCTTAAGGAATGTTGTTTCATGTTACTCACTACTAATGCATCATCATGTAAATAATGTTGTACTGTAAAAAGTGAGGTTGACGGTAATCTTTAACAATGCTTCATATCTTATAAGCTGGTCATATTTTGTTTGTAAAATCTTAATTTGAATGGATGAATAACCTACTCCAAAGATCCTACAAATCCTTTTTGTATTACACAAGTATAACGACTATCACAGAGACACCTGGCATCAGCTTGTAGCAATATACAGTCATATTCTATGAACTGAACAATAATTTCAGTACAGTGAAGACTCATTAGGATCGCTGAGCACAATAGTTATACATTAACCACCATAAGAGGAGACCAATTATAAGCTGACAAACGAGACACAGATATTAGGAAGACACGGGCTTTAGGTAACATGTTTTATTCATCAGCAGTGTAATGGATCTGACTCTCATCAGTAGATGCCAGTGCAGGTGGAAGAATAAAGAAATAAACACATTGGATTCTGCCCTGTTCTCCCCACACTGAGTCTGAACAGGAAATGAAGTAGGATATTATTTGCATTAAAAGCCCGGATGTTGTCTGTGTACACACATACACACACGCACGACATGCGACACACACACACACACACACACACACACACACACACACACACACACACACACACACACAGACTTCACTCTAAACCTTCGCTCAACAGGTGGAATTAGAGGAAGGCCTGGTCATATGGATTACTAGAATTCACAGTAAACTGTTCAAAACAAAAGAGAAAGTATGTGACACATATCATACATTGTTGACTGTTATGAGTCTGTCTGGATAAGGTGTGGCACAGAGCTGTCCCCTACAGGTGTGCAGGCAGGAGGATACACAGTACAGACCCGACACCACCTGCTGTTACACACCGCCGGTAAGTATCCTCCTCTCACTTGTATTTGACCAGAGTCTGCAGCTTTGAAGTACTTTTCTTATTTGAACAATGAACTACAGCATCTTAGAAAAACAGACTCTTCAAAATAGCCACCTTTTGGGGAGTTTGGAGCCCAGGTCAACACCTTGGGCTCTTGGTCGTGTTCCTGGAGACATTTCTAAGCAGTTTTTGTGGTGTGGTGGGAAAATTATCCTGCTGGGGGAGGCCCCTGACACTGGGGAGTGTTGTTGCCATTGGAGGGGTGTGTGCTTGGTTTGTCACAATGTTTAGGTGGGTGGTAATAATGTTATGTGTATATATATATATATATATATATATATATATATATATTTATATTTATATATATATACATGTAGAGAGAGAGAGAGAGAGAGAGAGAGAGAGAGAGAGAGATAGAGATGTAAAACACTGATATATTTCTATAAATAACATTTATCCAAATATCCTATGGCTTTTTGCAGTGCTAAATTCACTTTCACTTTGGTATGTTCCTTGACAGGAGTCTCAGGGGAAGATGAACTGGGGCTTTTTGGAGAATGTCCTCAGTGGAGTGAACAAATACTCCACTGTGATCGGGCGCATTTGGCTCTCTGTAGTCTTTCTCTTCAGAATCTTGGTTTATGTGGCAGCAGCTGAGCAGGTGTGGAAGGATGAGCAGAAGGATTTTGTGTGCAACACCCAGCAGCCCGGCTGTGAGAACGCCTGCTTCGACCACTTCTTCCCCATCTCACAGGTGCGTCTGTGGGCCCTGCAGCTTATCATGGTGTCCACCCCATCCCTGCTGGTTGCCCTGCATGTGGCCTACAGGGAACACCGGGAGGCCAAACACAAGCGAAAACTGTACCAGGACAAAGGGAGCATTGATGGAGGTCTGTTCTGCACCTACACAATCAGCTTGGTCTTCAAGATATCCTTTGAGGTGGGCTCCCTGCTCGCTTTCTACTTCCTGTACAACGGCTTTGAGGTGCCTATACTGCTCCGCTGCAGCCAGAGTCCCTGTCCCAACACAGTGGATTGTTACATTGCCAGAGCCAAAGAGAAGATGATCTTCCTCTACATCATGGGCTGCACCTCCATTCTGTGTATCACTCTGAATTTTGTGGAGCTCATGTACATTATATGGAAGCAGTTGTGGAAATGTTTCACCAGGCGGTACATCCCCATGGAGGAGAGTACTCGCAGTCACAGCCGGCCACCTGTTTCCATTGTAAACAAGTTTGTCTCTGCTGAGCCCACAGCTAACACAGACACCAGCACCACACAGCCGGCATCCACTGCTGAAAACCAGCCTGTCCAGTCCTAGAGGGCAGGGACTGACTGAGGCTTGTTCTCATCTCAAAGTGAAACCACAGTGAAACCCTTGTTTACCTGATAAATGAACACTGCTCACAGGTGTCATTCTACAATCTGTAATATTAAAAAAGAGAGCTAAAAAGATCTTATGCTAGTGAAAGGCATATTAACAGGGAGGGAATGATCTATGCAGTAATGTATCTTAAAACCAATGCATCTCCTGGAGTTGATGGCACCTCAGCTGAGTTCTACTAATCTGTGACTGGACAATGTGCTTTTTTTCCCATTATGGAGAGCATAGAAGGAACCCCTCCCCTTTTATATTTTCTTCCCTCTTTTGTAAAACCATTATTATAAGTAAGTATAATAATAGTGAAATATCATAGAAGGGATCTCTGTTGTTGTTTGAGAAATTCTTGTTACCCATCTTGCGATGATTCTATTTTTACAACACAAACCTCAAGTACCTGTTGCAATAAAAGAAATAGAATCTGTTTCTGTAGCCTCTAGTCAGTGTTTGTTATTTAAAAAGTGTGAATTGTTACGACTCAACTTTTTAAAAAATTATTCTCCGTCTCTGGCAGGCCTATATAGTCAGGGGTAAGTTGATAGTTAGGAATTACAATTACCACTTAAGAATGAGAATATTATCCTAAATGTAATATTCAAAAAGTCAAAGAAAAAATTTACTCAGCTGTTGCAAAGACGTTCATTTTTAAAAGGAACAGCCAGGCAGAGGGTATCTCACACCTCACATATGCTGCAGATAAATATCCAAATACAGGAAGAACAGGATTTTCATCCACCATTTCAGCTTTGAAAATAGGCTAGAGAATTCAACTGGGGCTGCCGTCAAATAGTCTTTTTTGCTTAGGAAGGTTCCAAACTGAGTGAAATGATGGAAGTATCTCAGTGGCAGCCATGATAAGAGCTGGTTGAACTCTCTAGATATTAAGGAAAGGAGCTTCATTGCTGCCTAACTTATCTTCTTCAGCAAAGAATACACTGGACCTTTCTTTATGAAAAGAAAGCAGATAATGCAATTCCTTGCAGCAGCAGCGTTTAAAGGGACCCACCTCAGCAGACCCATGTACATGTAGAAACAACAGAGCACCTATTTTATGTTTGTGACATGATCAAAAACTTATGGAAATCCTTCATGCTTGGCTGAGCTCCTCATCCATAAAAGCAGATTTAATCTCTTTCTGACTTTAGTTAAGCATCATCATGAAGAACAAACATACCATATATATAAATGTCATTTCACTAAATACCACCAATTGTAGAGTGCACTAAAAAAATATATTTTCTTAAATTTCTACTATCTGAATAGGATTTACTCTGACCCCTTATTCAATTCCTTAATTTTACTATATCATTATTTTAATAGAGCAACTTACTTACTGACTAGTCTGTAGTCATGTTGTCATATTATCCTCCCGAGACCCTGTGTCCTCATATTGGAACATTACATTTTGGGTTTGCCACACCTTAAACTTAAATTTACTAAACTTAGACCTATTGCGCACGTTAGTTGACACTTATTTGTCAACTAATCTTACAGCCAAGATCAAGATAAAAATATAAGACGAACAAAATCAATCAAATTTTTTGGTTGAAACTTGCTTTTTTATGCTTAATAACATCTGTTGCTTGATATAATATACAAATTTGACAAGACAACAAACATGACAACCGGACATTACTATTTATATTTGCAGCCATGACATAACAGCCATGTTTAGGCATTGAGATAGAAAGTTTTATACACTGATGACTTTATTATGTTATACAGTATAATAAACCCATTGTCCCCATAAGCCAACTTTTTTCAAAAACCACCTCCTGTTCAAATACATGATTTAGTTTTTATACTAATCAGGTCATATCAATTCAAAAAAGCTAGGAGAAATTAAAAATACAACCATAGGAGGTTAATTCAACATTTCAAGCCTGTTTGTTTTGTTTTAATCTTTATTGACATTATATATTTTGTTGTTACTTCCTGTGAGTTACTGATGGTTAACTGTTCCCTGTGTATAAAATGAAAACGTCCTTTTTTGAGGAAGTGTGATTCTGTGTTGGACAGGAAACCTTACTGAATTGTAGCCTACACTACAGCACCGAGTTTGTCGCTGTACATATCTTCTATGTTTCATAAATAAAGTTATCTTTAAAAAAATCTAATCTAAAAAATCTGTAAATGCAGCTGGATTATCTAAAAACCATGGCTGTCTTTTCCTAAATCCTTATAAATTCTCCCTCATGCCTTTCCTTTACCTCATGACGTTCTCCATCGAGGTAAAGGAAAAGTGCTTATCTCTGATAATTTGGCTCCCTGGGTCCGAACATGTAATATTACTGCTGCTCCCTTAACTGATCATGCTGGAATAGATATTTCTTTATCAAATTTAAGTTCTACTCACCGCAACAAACCTGGATACTGGAAGTTAAACTCTTCCTTTCTACAACAATCAGCTTATTGTTTGGGTATTAAACAAATTATCACTAAATTCAACTCAATGTCTGAAATTACACCTACGCTAAAATGGGAGCTACTCAAATTTGAATGTCAAAGTTTTTCAATACATTTTGGAAAGCAACAATTAAGAGATCAAAATAAGGCTTATGCTAATAATTTAAAAGAGTTGAATGATTTATTAAATATACCTGTTCCAAGTAATGAAGATAAAGTGTGTTTGCACTCATTAAGGGAAAAATTAGACCTTTTTTTCCCGAAAAAAAGCAAGGGGAGCATTCATAAGGTCTCGAGCCAGATGGTTGGAACATGGAGAAAAAAACTCATCCTTCTTTTTTAATCTGGAGAAAAAATGTGGTGAAGCAAGAAAAATATCTGCCTTATATATCGATAACAGTCTCTCTGAAAATGATAAAGAAATCTCTTCATTTATCTCTAACTTTTATCAGAAGTTATACTCTTCCTCATTTGACCCTCAGGCTTGTTGTGTCTTTTTTGATAAAGTATCCCCATTCATAGAATTATGAGCTTTGTGAAAGTCCAATTACGCTAGAAGAATTGAAGAAGACTATTACAAAAATGCCAGCTAATAAAAGTCCTGGTCCAGATGGATTGCCTTATGAATTTTATGTAACTTTTTGGGATGATTTAAAACATATGTTGTTGGAAGTGTTTGTGGATTGTGCCAAAAATAAGGAACTGACTGTTTCTATGAAGCAAGGTTTAATATCACTAATCCCTAAACCTGGTAAAGATCTTCTTTATCTAGATAATTGGCATCCTATAACATTGCTAAATTCAGACTACAAAATACTTGCAGCACTGTACGCTAATAGATTAAAATTTTGCTTAGAGGAAATTATTTCTGTAACACAGTCAGGTTTTATGAAAGGTCGGCACATTGCTAATAATATTCGGCTTGTCCTAGATATTTTAGATTATAGAGATCTGTTTGATCAAAAGTCACTGATTTTGTTTTTGGACTTTTACAAAGCTTTTGATACTGTCGAACACTCGTTTATTTTTGAGGCTTTGCAACATTTTGGGTTCAAAGAACTTCAGGAACATCATAAGTACACTCTATACCAGTATTAATAGCTGTGTATCCCTGGCACATGGTACTTCTCGTTTTTATATAAACCGTGGGATAAGACAAGGGTGTCCAATTTCACCTTTCTTATTTTTGGTAGCTGCTGAACTTCTTAATCTGTTCATTGTTAACTGTGTGAATATAGAGGGTATTAAGATAGGTGACAATGTTCTAACCAATAGTCAGCTGGCTGATGACACCTGTCTGTTTCTCCAAAATGAACTTCAAGTCCCTGTTGTTTTAGAGGCTTTAAATATGTTTTCAGGTGCCTCGGGCCTCACTGTTAATAAGAGTAAATGTGAAATAATGGCTGTACATGATTCTGACATTGTCTCAATAGATGATATAAAGGTGAAAAAAGAGGTAAAATACTTGGGTATCACAATAAGCAAATCTACTCGTGAGAGGCTCTCTCAAAACTTTCTGCCAAAAATTGAAAAGTCTAAATCTATCTTTAACTGCTGGTTACAGAGAGATCTTACTATTATAGGTCGAATTTTACTTTCTAAGGCAAAAGGTTTATCTAGATTAGTGTACCCAGCTTTATCCTTATATGTAGATCGCAAAACCTGTGCAGCTATTGATTCACTCTTAGTTAAATTTATTTGGAACCACAAAAATGAGAATATAAAGAGGAAAACAATTATCAGACAATATTCAGAGGGTGGTCTTAATGTCTTAGACTTCCAAACTATCAACAGTATATTCAAAATCAACTGGTTAAAACATTGTCTAGCACATACTAATGCGCCATGGTTTTTTATTCCCAATTTTTTGTTTAATAAATGTGGTGGTTTAAAGTTTTTGCTGTCATGTAACTTTACCTCAAGTAAATTGCCTGTTAAGCTTGCCAACTTCCATAAACAAGCCCTGGACACATGGAAAATTGCTTCTCTCCTCACACATGTATCTTATGGAATAATCAACATGTTGTTTACAAGAATAAGACCTTATTTTTTAAAGATTGGTACGATCAGGGGGTTATGTTTGTTTTTGATCTTTTGAATGATAATGGGGACCTAGCTACATATGAAGAATTCACCCAACGAAAAGGATTAGACTTATCTCGCTCTTTGCACTCCAGAGTACTCAAAAGTATACCTACTAGTTTGTTGTCTCTTATTAGAGCGTCTGTTCTGTACACACCTTTCTCAGGAATGATTCCTGCTCTGTGGCTGGGTGGAAAGGTTCTTGAGGACCGTTCATGTAACAATGCTCATATTAGATCAGTTTTTACTTCTGTTCATAGTCAGTATCCAAACTCATTTCATCGTTGGAGAGTGATGTTTCCTGAAATCAGTAACAATATCTGGACTAAATTTAATAGATTTTTTGTCTCCAATAAAGTTAAAGAAATACATATTAAAATCTTACATAGATATTATCCCTGTAATGAATTCATTAACAGATTTAGACCTGATGTGTCCCCTTTATGTTCCTTCTGCAAAAACGAGATTGAGTCTTTATCTCATTTGTTTTATGGCTGTCCCTATTCTACTAACTTTTGGACTCAATTATCTTTATTGATTTGGGAATCTCATAAAGTTTTGATCACTATTACTGAAAATATGGTCTTATTCTTAAATGTTGAATGTAACAATGAGGAAGTTAAAAATGTAATAAAATTGCTGTGTCTCTTGGGTAAATTTCACATCCATAAGGCTAGATTTCTCCAGGCCATGCCAAATGTAACCTTGTTTTATATGGAGTGCAAATCTTTTAATGACTCTATATGAAAAATTAGTAAGAACAAGAAAGCTTTCAAGACATCCAATCTTTTGGAAAATATTATTGCTCATATCAATAGGTAATTTTTTTCCTTTTTTTTTTTCTCTCTCTCTGCTTTTTGTGTGATATTCATTATGTACTCCTTGTGTCTCCCTGTATGTTTGTATGATGTCATGTTTGTTTGTTAGTGTCTTTAATGTGATAATAAAGTTTGTTAAAAAAAAAAAAAAAAAAAGAGGTAAAGGAAAAGTGTTTAGGTACGAAGATTCGACCGCAGCCCTGGCGGCTCTTATCATGCTGCCGCCACATAAATGCTTCCGGGTCATTTCACTCCGTCAACCTTTCTAAGAAGGCTTTTCGGCCGCAGCCGTAGTTACTCTATGGTACTCAAGCCCGCGTAACTCAACTCGCTTGTTCACACATCGGAGAGGGAGAGGGAACAAAATGTTGGTGTCTTTGTAAGATAAGGTAGGTAACCCTTCTGTCTGTATGAGGACAGTGTTGTAGGTAATGTCAGCTGGGTAAAGTGAGGTTACAGCAGAGTTTGTAGGACTAAAGAGTCAGTTAGCTATCTTCCCTCCGCTAAAAGCTAATTTGTTCAGTTAACGTTAACTGCATCAGGTGTGGCTGAATCAACGCGAGCAAGGCAGAGGCTGCTTGAATGGCCTCCTCACCAAACATTAAAACACTTGTGTTGGTGTTTAAGCACTGATACCTGAACAGTGAGACATCAACCGCAGTAATAGCGAACAGTTCAGTATGGCTGCATTGTCATTGTTACACCCCCAATTATGTATTAAGTAAGCAAGTAGGAATGGATGCATCTTGGTCTTATCAAAGTGTGCTTCCGTCAATACAGGAATACTTTCATACTGTTATCATGATTGTATTAATCGTTAAGGTAATTGATAAAGAATGGGACAGATAAGCAGAATCAATGATGGTATCAGTAATTTTTTATTAATTCCTACTATTTGAAGACGTTACTTTGGACTTTCATAAACTGATGGGTATTTTCACTGTTCTAACAATTTATGCATAAGATTAATGAAGAAAATAATAATTATTGGATAATAAAGATAATTGTTAGTTGTGGTCTTTTTTGACACATTTCAAGAAAGAAATCATGGAAAGGCACATCCTGACCATTACTTTGCTATTTTCTATTCTTCCAGGTTCAGATCACATCACTTCACTATGATGATAAGCCCAGAACAGAAGGCCTTGATTGGCCGGGTGTTTGAAACCTATCTGACAGAGCATCATCATGGTGACATTCTCCAACTTCTTGCAGATACTAATGAAGAAACCCATCAACCTGTTGTTGTTAATGCCATGACATTGTTTGAAGCCAATATGGAGGTAATGTCAATACAATGCAAAACACAATCTGTTGTATTCAAAATAAGTAGAAACAACTCATTAGTGTGAATACTGGCTCAACACTCAGCAGAATGCTGACTCAGCATTCACAGTATAGTTTATCTGTTTCTGTAAACTTTTGGCCACTTTTCTTCTTTTTTGGTCGCTACCTAGTCCTAAACACTTACAGTTAGAAAAATGCTTCCAAAGCTTAAATGTCAAGCAGCTTGAGGACATATGTGCTATTACTATTGGTGCTGATTATCTACAATGCAATTTTATTTAGGTTTTTAAAAAGTCATTTAAAAAATGAATGTGATCCTGTGAGAGCTCAGCTAAACTTTCAATTTTACCAGTCTGGCGTGTGTGCATGTGAGAGATTTTTGGCTTAAAATGTTCCCAAGACTTTGACCTTTTAATCTGTTAAAAGTGTTGAGGAGAATTGTGACGTTTTAGTGAGGGTTGTTACAGCTTGTTGGGGGTTTTATCAGTGTGTCATGTGACCAGCTAGATTGAGTAACTGTCTGTTTTTGAGAATCAAATCAGATCTCTCATCTGCTCCCAGTAGCACAGATTTATCTGAGTACGCACATAAAAGGCATCATCATGTAGCTCAAAGCCTCCTGCGTCTCATTCACTGCCAAACAAACTGCGGGCTCACTGTCTCTTCTGCTTCCCAAATCTTTAACTTGCAAAATCTCCCGTTGTGTTTGGAGTGTGGACACATGCTCATACATTTTCATACTCAACTACTCAAACGCTCACAGAAAATACCAACATCTTAACGAAAAGCTTTATCTTCAAGTCTGTGTACTGAGAGAGAGATCAATATATAGACTCATTTTCCATTTCCTCCATAATGCATACTGTAGTGGCGCACCAGGTAGAGTGGGAGCTTCCCAGTCAGAAGATTGGTGGTTTGATCCCCAGTTTCTCCAGTCTGTGAACCGACAAGAAATCTTACTGATAACCCCAATGGCAAACCATCAGTGTGTGAATCTGATAAAGCACCCTATATAGAGAACAAGTATTGTGTGAATTGATGATATTTAAACAGTTTCTACCTACATACCTACTTACATCTAACAACCCCTGCATATTCTCTGCTACAGAAATCATTTGGCTATCAAGATGTTGAACTTTTGAACCATTTGAAATTTTTGCTTGTTCAACTCTTTTGAACTATTTATGCTTTTTCTGCAGTTTTGCTATTCAAATGAATGCTTCATCGTTGTTTTTGCCTTTCAGCTTCCAGGTTTTGCTTCTGCTTTAGCTTTTTTCCATTTTCTGCCATTTTAAGCAGTGCTTTAGCAATTACTTGTGGCTTTCAACTTTTAAGCATTTCTTTTGCATTTCAACTATATTTGGAGCCATTTTAAGCATGGTTTCAGCAGTTTACATTCCCCTCTCAGCATTCACACTGCGTTTTCTGCAGGAAATACATTTTCTAGTTGTACTTGAGATTTGGCCAGCAATATGGTTAAAGTTGGTATGATATCAGTAGGAATATCTTTCTTGTACAGATATATCATGGTATGGCACATGTAATCGCATGTAAAATAATCTAATTGTTGTTCTGTCTTTGCACTAATTACATGGTATGTGTAATATGTGTGGCCACAGGTTGGGGACTATTTCAATGCCTACCCGAATGATGTCCTGGCTATATTTGATGAAGTCCTACACAAAACAGCCTTGGAGTTGTCACAGAATGCTTCTCCCAAGCACTGTGGAGGACAAAGAGCAATAAAGCAGAGGATGAGATACACTCTTCATGCCCGCATTACAGGTTCGACATACACCTGGGAATAATGGTCAGAAGTTACCAGATGTTGCTCAGTGCTTGAATCACGAGGCTACATGGTATTCAGAATGTCACATGCATGAACTTTTTCCTCTCTTGCACTTAAATATCAGTTGTGTTTTTGGGATTAGTAACGTATTCCTCTGTGGTCTACTGTGTTGCCTATTAAAGAAATGATTAGCTGGTTTAGTTGTTGGATGTTTCCAAAGTGGTTTTTACAGGTTATTCACAGTATTCCGATCATGACATTTCAAGGTGAACTAACATACAAACATGCATACAGAACTTCTTTCCTAGTTGTTATTAAAGGTCAAGGTCACTTCACAAAACACGTTTTTGGCCATAACTTAAGAATTCACATGATAATTAACTGCAACTGGACTAGTTGGTAGAGGCATACAACTGCAAGACATTAATTCTAGTTTGGTGTCTGTTTCATTTGATAATGTCATATAATGCCATATAAATTCCTTAACCAGCAGTCAATACCAAGCTCTTATCTGATTACTGTTTGACCATATGAATAAAAATACGGGCTAATGATAAGCTGTATTGGAATTTAAAATTAGTGATTACAGACAAAGTAAAAGCACCACTCTCCCACTCCCACCCCCGGTTGACCTGGGAGTGATCTCTGGAAAACAATGATATGCAAATACAGACAACTGTCCAACAAAAGCTCAAAGTCACAGATAAGGTCTTAATGCGTGTGACAGAAAAGTAGCGCATATCTCTCAAGAGTGTGATTTTGGTTTGCTGCTAATTTCCCCATTAAATTAATGTCTTCATTTTTTTTGTTGTTTATTTACTTTCTTATGTGTGTCCAGGTCTGCCAGTGTGTCCAGAACTCACCAGAGACACCATTCCCAGGTCCAGAGATGTGGGGCACTTTTTGTCTGTCACTGGTACCGTCATACGCACCAGTATTGCCAAGGTAGCAGCAAGGCACAGTTTTCAGCAATTAGCTAAAACTGAAGTGAATGCTACTTGTTACACCTACTTATCCTTTAACAGCAATTGCTATTTTTGGAGTAGAGTAAACATTATAATATTGCTGTTGGTACAGCAAAACATTGGCCAGAGGATGGAACATTTAAAATACCTCATCACATTAACAGTTCACAAGACTTAAATATGTACAACATATTCTTTGACACTCAAGAATAAAAAAAAATAAAAAATACAGCCAGGCTTACTGTTGCAGCAGAGATGGAATGAAAGTTTGCCATCTGTCTAGCTTTATTCTTTGGCAAACCTGCCAATCGTAGCCCATTATCTGTCCAAGGCTGCTAAATATCAGCATGTGACACACAGGAGAAGCACTGTTTTTCAATGCAAGGTTGTGTAAATAGAGAATTGTGAGTGCCGTTAAGGATAGCCACTGCATCATTTGTTGGTAACCTACTGATGCTCCTGTACCCTCTCCCACATTTATGAAGTCTCACAGTTTGGTTTCTTGTTCAGAGAGTTCCTTACCACGTAGCCATGTTGCATTAGACACAACCCAGGCCAAAACTGAGGAAACTATGGTATTCACAGGTTATTTTAAAATGCATGTTCAGTCTTAATTGGAAATCACAAAGCAAATATACTCAGTTTTTTTTGTAGTGCAAGTCAGTTTCATATATTTTGCGGAGTAGTTTTTGCATGTTTTTCTGATAGTATAGCCTGATTTAGGTCTTAAAAATCTTACATTTGAACAAACCTGAAATTAAATATTTTGACTGAGGATATGGTTGTCTCTTCCATTTCTTACTGTGGGAAAAAAAATTACAGGTAATTCAAAAGAGATCACTTCAAATGCAACCTGTCTACTGTAGCTCGTGGCTGAACAATGGGACCACACATGTGGATATATGTGAGTGTTGCCATGTCTTCATTTTCTTTTGTTTTGAGTTGTACTTAAACATCAGTACCTTCTCCACCTCTCAGGTTCTGGAATACGAGCGTGATTACATGTGCACAAAGTGTCGTCATGTTTTCACGGTGCAGGCTGATTTTGAACAGTTCTATACCTTTGTCCCGCCGGTGGCCTGCCCTAATCCTGACGGCTGTAACTCGTACAAATTCAGCTGCCTGTCTGGAGGATCTGAGCCTGCTGCCTGCAGGGACTATCAGGAGATCAAGATACAAGAGCAAGTAGGGCAACTATGCAGATAATCCCCTTTTTTTCTAATTGCTTAACCTTTCTCCTGGTATTGTTACTGTTTTCTTCAGATAAGTTAATTTGCTACGTGTCTAAAATAGGGATTGTACTTGAGGTCAGTACAGGAAATCTTGCCCTCCTTTCCACAGGTGCAGAGGCTGTCAGTGGGCAGTATTCCTCGTTCTATGGTGGTGGTCCTTGAGGAGGACCTGGTTGACAGTTGTAAATCTGGTAAGAGCTGTAAGTTACAAGTGTAAGTGACAAATTACTCTATAGGCTGTGTCATTATATTGACTGTCTGTGATGTGACAGCCTGTGATGATGCTGTACTTTTCCAAAGCATCATCATCTAACAGCACATCACCATTTACCTATTTGACCATAGTGTGATAATTTCAACTTTTCTGGTATAACACACACTGTGAGACAAAGCATTGTTGCAGCATCTGAGTTGAAATGAAATTCAATGGGAAATTAAATGAAATGAGAAACCATGGTGTTCGTTTTCATCTTGTAGTTTAGTGTTCAGTCATGCTCATGCTTCAGCTTTCAGTAATTTTGGACTTTATGGGGTACTCCTAGGAGATGATGTGACTGTCTATGGGGTGATGTGCCAGCGCTGGAAACCCTTTTATGATGGCACTCGCTGTGATGTGGAGCTGGTCCTCAAAGCTAACAACATAGAAGTAAACAACCAGCAAGCTGCTGCTGCTTTTCTCATGAAAGATGTTCAACAGGAATTTGAAGACTTTTGGGATGGCTACAAATATGATCCCATCGCTGGTATGTAAGAACTTGCCACAATTAACACAAAAAATTCTACATTATTTTTATTTCATGTTTTATTTATTTATTTTTTTTAAATATTATTTTCTTCCCTCTCTGTAGGTAGGAACCAGATCTTGTTGAGCCTGTGCCCACAGGTATTTGGCATGTATGTGATTAAACTGGCAGTGGCAATGGTATTGGCTGGTGGGGTGCAGAGGATAGATTCCTCTGGGATCAAGATTAGGGGTATGACTCGATATAACAATATAGAAACAGCAGCAAATGTTTGGCTTTTGTCACTGGAAAAACTGGTCTTTTTGTGGGATGCTGTCTTACTAAGGGAGTTAATATTATCTTCTCTAGGTGAGTGTCATTTGTTGCTGGTTGGTGACCCTGGCACAGGGAAGTCTCAGTTCCTGAAGTATGCAGCTAAGATCATGCCTCGCTCTGTGCTCACAGCTGGAATTGGATCAACAAGTGCAGGTTGGTCTCATTTTAAAGGATTCTGTTTTCAGTGCCTTATTTTAGCCATTTATTAGGAATTTGTCATCAAGACCTTGATCATTAAGTTTATTGACACAACATGTCATTTGCTGAAGGACTGACAGTAGCAGCAGTGAAAGATGGAGGTGACTGGCACCTGGAGGCAGGAGCCCTGGTACTGTCAGATGGTGGTTTGTGCTGCATTGATGAATTCAACAGCATCAAGGAACATGACCGCATCAGCATCCATGAAGCTATGGAGCAACAGTCTATCAGTGTGGCAAAAGCTGGGTAGGACAGTCATGCATTTCCACACACTCATAGTATTCTAGTCTAGGCAAATAATGCAGTGTCTAGTTATAATGGGGTTTGGTGGTAATAAGGTTTACAGGGTCTTTGAAAAATGCCCTTTATCAGATTAGAGAAGGCAAAAATATGGTTATGGTAGAATGCTGCTGCTCTAGTTTGGCAGCTTTTTGTGTTTGTACCAGTTGGCAGGAGAGAGTTGGCAAATTTCATTGAAGAGATGTAAGATTTACATTGAAGATAGTTATGTCAGACAAAAATGGAAATACTAAGTTACCCACTCACAGCTGCTGCGTGTGTCATCAAGTGCATCTGAAAGGCAGAATTTACAGTGAAGTACAAAAAGGGAATGTGTGCTGTAGAAACCTGTACTGATGCAGCTAACCACACCCACAGCATGTGGAACATTTGCCATTCTGTTTTCACTGTATGAGAATGAGAATGGAATTTTTGAATCACTGACATTTGTATCATAATTTTCTTATTTAATGGGATACTCTTAACCAGTACCAATATCATGAGTGCTGTGTGACTGTTATCCTTTAACATATCGCACCAACATCAAACCTAATAGAAAAACACAACATTTTAGCAGTTGCAAGTTGGCTCAGCTGTTACTTACAGTTTTCAAATGATTTGCCAATCTATTTTTCCCCATCTTGCTAGCGTAGTTATAACTTCTAAGCCTATCCCTTGTTCATGTGTCACTGTCCCAGTGTCAGTTCCACACAAAAATATAATTGCAGTATCCTAATAATGAATAATTAATAATAATCTATGTTGATTCACAAAGTTTTTGTGGTAATGCATATATAAGAATTATACACATAATATAAACAATATAATAAAAAAACAAAACAAAAACAAAGCATTTGAATATAAGGTACTGGTGGTACTGATCACTCAAGTCAGGGAACATACATATATGTACAGAATTTCTTAGCAATCCATCCTGTAGTTGTTTATGCCTATGTTTATATGCATTGTCATGCATGCATACATTCTCTATACAGTCAGTGTTCCACACACTCGACACAAAAAAAAAAACATCCCCATCCCTTAACATTTGTGAAAAGGCTCACTAAAAGTCACCAGCCCGAAGCAAGAGACAGGAGTAGTAATCAGTTAAGTTCGACATTTTATAGTTAGGTTCTTCACATAGTTCTCTACAATATTACTTAGAAATAAGCTGATGACATTGAAAAACTGACTATTGTCCAAGTTTGTTTTTAAAATGGATCTACTACAGAAATTTAATGTAATACAGTATTCTTGTTGGCAAGCAAGGTTAAGATTGTTTACTTTTTTATTTATTCTGTATCTCTCTCTACATTCTCTCATGTCTCTACAAGTATGGTGTGTAAACTTAACACTCGTAGCACCATCCTGGCAGCTACCAACCCTAAAGGCCAGTATGATCCCAACGAGCCGCTGTCTGTGAATGTAGCTCTGGCCAGTCCTTTGCTGAGTCGTTTTGACCTGGTCTTAGTTCTGCTGGACACCAGAAACACAGAGTGGGATCGCATCATCTCTTCTTTTATTTTGGAGGAAAGAGGTATAGCATGTAATTTTGAATTTTATTGTGGAAATGAAATGCTAAAGGCAAAACAACAAATTTCAAAAATGAATTCTGAATGATGTTAATATCACTATTTATCATTAGCATTGTATCTTTAAATGACATAGAGAAAATTTTGTACAGCATCATCAGGTATAAATCAGTATATCTATAGCTAATAGGATATCAATTACAGTATATATAATAATTATATATGAGATAATATGTTATTATGTCATTATAAATACAGTGTCGAAAAAATATGTGCTGATCTTGAATACCTATGAACATAGATGATTGCAGAATGTTGTTTTGGGAGAACACTGATAGAATACACTGAATAATTGATGATGATGATTTAAAAACCTTTACTGTAATTTAACATCATAACATCAATAAGGACACAAAGCTGTGTTAATGATTGCTGTATTCATTTTGTCCATCACACATCCCTTCCCTGAAGGGCTTCATGATGAATGTGGTGAAATGTCATCTTGTTTTGCTCTCAGGACTGCCTGCCGACTCTTCCAGTCTGTGGTCCATTGAGAAAATGAAGGCTTATTTCAGTGTGATTAAACGCTTGCAGCCACAGGTGTCTGAGGAGGCAAACATCATATTGACACGTTACTACCAGCTGCAGAGACTAAGCAATGGCCGCAATGCTGCCCGCACCACAATCCGCATGCTGGAGAGTCTTAGCAGGCTAGCTGAAGGTGAGGATGGAATTTTGACTTCATCTATTTAAGTATCAGTATTCACCTTTCACTGTTAACACTATTAATTTTACTACCAAATATTTTCTTGTAAAATGCCTGAAAATTGTTCAACATTTGTAAATCAAGACATGGGAAGCCTGGAACAGCAAACTGATTGTCCTGATCTATAAAGCTATGTATTGCTCTCCATAACTCATCACTTTATTGTAAACTCTGTACTTTGTCCATGTGGAGATCCTGTGGGTATGATTACTTATTTTTTCCAGTGGTCTGATCTGATTGTCTGTAGATCATCTGTGCTGTAGCAGATTAGCAGTGCAGCACCGGTTACCATGCTGATCTACCTCAGTTAAAAGTGAGCCAGCTTTGTGGCACTGGAAAACCTGAGTTAAAGTTTTATGAAAAAATTTGGGCAAATTACATATTATGTTGAAATAGAAGTAATCCAACCCATACAGCAAACAGACATTAAAATTGAACGCACACAAATGCTTATTCAACTAGAGTTTATTGTTTTTATCTTGGGATGACTAATTCTTATTGTGGAGATTTTTTTTCCCCAATATATCGCAAATGATATGATATTGCCCA
The DNA here is from genome assembly GCA_033238685.1 of Lates japonicus. NCBI lineage: Eukaryota > Metazoa > Chordata > Actinopteri > Centropomidae > Lates > Lates japonicus. The sequence goes on along the minus strand of BRZM01000086.1, from coordinate 411,160 downwards.
ATCCCTAGTCCATGACTGATTGACTGATGAAGTTACACCACTGGTCAGACATCTAAGTGTTCGAGTTTTGCAGTTTGCCATTGCGCTTTCAAAATTAATTGGTAACAGTTTCTATTACATCATCAGGGGGGCGTTTACAGGTAATATTGCCAACTTAAAACCTTTGTTGCTAGATTCACTGACTTATCAGACCTCTTTAGTGATGGTTTTTCAAAAACGCATCTAGCAACAAATCTAGCAACTTTTTGGTCCAAAATTAGCTACTTTCTGTATCAGCAAGTCACAAGTATTCCGTATGCATGAGATCAGGCTTTCCCTCTGCAGGCAAACCTTTCTTCTATGCATCTCATTCAATTGACCACACAGCAGCTGACATAGACATGAATGAGCTCCTGACTTTGTCTCGGAGTGATCATTTTACAAGTAAATGTAGCATCAAAATTACAGCACAGCCTTCATCTTTAAATTACGTGTCTGGTAATTTTGTTAGACAACGTTGGGGTTATAAAATCAGTATTTTAGCAGTGTGGAAATGGCTTGGAGGTGACTGCTGGTTAACATGTTGTCTTATTTGGCATTAGTTACAGGCTTTAGCTACTTTCCATTAAAAGTACATGTTTGCACCAGTTCCTCAACAGTTACACCCCCAATTTCACGCATTAATCATACGTGGTCTAGCCATATACTTGGTTTTAAGCTAGTCTTGTTATTTCATCAACTTAGAAAATAGAAAAGAACCCATCAATTATTTTGTGTAAAACCTTGAGAAATGTACTAAGACAGTTTGGCAGATATCACAGCTTGCAAACACTTACTGTAACAGTTAAGAGCCTTTTTGCTCCTGCAGATCATTCAGGTTGTGAGATATTTGTTTTATTAATATGATGTAATATTAATGTTACTAAAACCTGTTCTTGCAGCTTTAGGTTAGGACAGGATTAGAAGTGTTACTCCATACATTACAGTATTTATGTACTGTTAACGTAAGCTAACCTTAATAATTTTGTGTTCTAATTAACCCAAATCAACTACATTTATTTCTTTAAATGTAAAAATTTACTTGCAGAAATTGTCCTGGGCAAAACAAAAATGCAAATAAATAGAACTGTATATAAACAGCTGAAGCCAGCAAGAACTGTATCACTCAGACTGAATTATTTTTTTTTAAACCTTGCAGCCCATGCTAGGCTCATGTACAGAGAGATAGTGACTATAGAGGATGCTGTCATGGCCGTCTCTGTCATGGAGTGCTCAATGCAGGTAAGGATCACTGGTATCATGTACCCCTTGTCTTTGTGTTTGTGTTTTAATATGGACAATAGATACAATATATACTATACACCCATTAAAACTGGTGAGTACATTGATTGACCCCAGCCAGTGACCTCATATACACTATGGTATTTCTAATCAGTCACATGATAGTCATTTGGGAAAGGGCAGCCAGCGTCCTTAAAAATGCACAGCAAAGCTTGTTTGAAATAGCTAGACACACCACATGCTGTTGTTTTGGTATCAAAAATTGGTTGACAGAGAAGATTATGGCTTCTACAGTGTGCCTGCACAGAAAGAACAACCTTATTGTTGTTATTTATCCAGTATAGCTCCTCTGTGATATGAAATACAGTAAGACATCTCACAAGCATTGTACTGTTTTAGGATTCCTGGCTGCATCAAGGTAGAGTAGTGATGAAAGAGGACCTTTGTCACTTCTGGTAGCAGAAAAGGCAACAGCATGTTGGATTTATGAGGTAGGAGCAAGGTTGGAGGATACTATGTGCTTACTGTAGCATGGGGAGTTGCAGCCACACCATGGTGCTACCACTGAAAGAGAGTAATTTCAACCAGTCTACTAATCTAGCTTGCCTCTGCCAAGTATTTGAGAGAAAAGGTTATTTCCACAGCCTGTGATGTTGCATGGCACTATAGTACCACTCTAGATGACAGCTGGTTGTGGTCACAAGTCCAAGATCATACCTGTCCTGTGATATTAGCTGTGGTCAGAGGTTTAAGAGGTGGAAACATTTCAACCCACAGAGGCCAGTGCAGCTTTGCTTTTCCTTTATCCAGAATGTAGTGCAGTTACTCTTTAAGCTCAGCAAAAATATTTAATTGATTTAAGTTTGACTAATTATCATGAATTCAGTTTGACACTGACACACTGGTAACACTTATTCACCTTGCTCTTGATCCATGTCCCTGTTTTCTACCATAACACTGCAGCCTGTGGTCCAATAACAGTCTGTAATGTAAAGCGGTTAGTCTGTAACAAACTGCTTTCCTCTTGTAGGGTGGTGCTCTGCTGGAAAACGTAAATGCATTACTGACCTCATTCCCTGCTGACCCCGGTCAGCAGTATCAAACTCAGTGTCAGATACTACTAGAAGGACTGAACCTACCACTGCTCCATCAGAAGGAGATGGATAGACTGGCCAGGTGAGTAAATAACTGCTTTTTTCATTTGTTGAGTGTCAGTCAGTGTGCAAAATACAGGGGGTGTCAGACATAATTTATGTCTCAGGTCTTTTTTTTTATTCATCAGAAAAAAGTTCTTGACAGTCCTTGAATCTCAAAACAAAATAATATGCTTGGAGATTTGCTAGTCTGCTGCCATTAAACAAATGATCTCACTGTATAAACTGAATCTGTCAGAACACTGTCAGAAAAGCACACAAGGTCAGTAAATTGTTAAATCCCAGTGTGTCAGAAGATTGAAATCATTTTTTTCCCTTTTTGTTTTACTTTTTATAAGCACCACACACAGCACATGATCCCAATATTCAGAGTATTTCACACCCTGGTCTCAGTGTTCATGTTAAATTTACCCCCGCTCTTACACACATTTCAGTGCTTAGAGTTGTACCTTATGTTATCTTTTAATATTAACCCTCAAAGCGATCAAAACCATCTGTCTCACAGCTTTGTAACCCTCCTATGTCGACATAGCCCCATCCATGCCATCAAACTCTAAAGCTCTTATACAAATAATATTTAAAAAAAAAACAAAAAAACACCCATACTGTTGCACTGGGTGACTTGTTTGTTTACTGTGATGGCTGGTGTAGTTTATTTGTCTCATCCTGTTTCTGGGAAATCCCTTTCTTTATACACCTGGGTTAGTGCACGGGGACATCGTCATGTTTAATGTGTTTTTGGATGACCACTGAGTTCTTTGGAAGAGTTGTGACAGGGTTACTATAGCTTTAAATATCCCACCCAAGGACTTCACCTGTATTTTCTTTGTTCCCTAGGCTAAAGAGCAACATCTCAGAGGCCTCCCAGTTTGATCCACCAACTGATCCTTACCAGCTTCAACTCAGAGACACAAACACCATCAACGAAACACACTGCCATGATATCAGCAGTGACTGCAAGGGGTGATGACGTGGTGAGTGGCTTGGACTGGTTCCACTCCATCACTCCATCAGTGTCACCAGATAATATGACCTCACCCATAATTACATCAACTCAAGTAAACCTAAGGAGAAAACCAAACTTGAGTTGGTCAAAAACACCTACGGCAATCAAACAGTCAAACTGTCAAACTGAGAAGGACACTCAGAGCAAATCAGGCTCAGCATTAAACCATGATGGAACAATTACCTCTGCTTCAGAGGAAGAAAACAGAAAATGTGAGAGAAATGAAAACATCACAGAAAGAATCTCTGTGACCCAGGAGCAACAGCAGCCAGAGAGAAAGAAAGATGAACAACATCCAAAGACATTGAGGTTTGTGTTTCAGAAAGTCTCCAAAAATCTGAGGGAACGAAGACTTGGGGAGCTGGAGCTGAATAATCAGCAGTGTGACAAAGATGGAGGAGGGGGACATGGAGAGAGGGTGGTGTTCACAGATGGTGCAAGTAAAAATGTGACTGATGTTTTAAATACAATATCAGATTCTCGCAGTAGCAGCACACTGTCATCAGGTAAAAAGTACCCCTCAAATAACCTAATCCAGGATAACCAGTTCTTTGACAAAGAAAGTGGATTTGAAAGGGACAAGGACCTGACTGGGTCTAAAAACATTAGTACTGTGCTAAGAGAAAAGATGGCTGCTGAAGCTGAAATAGGTCAAGACATGCATGCAAAGTTGTCAAACTTTAAATTCAAACCAAGAAAAATGAGACCTTCACTCCACAGCTGTGACTTTAATGCCAGCTCAGACGTCAGCGCAGAGTTACAAGCTGAATGTAACCTAAGCAGCGGAGATCTCCACATCCACACAGAAAGCAGCATAAGTAAACAGAAGCGAGTTAGTCATGATGAGTCAGCCAGCCCACTTACAGACACAGAGAAGAATGAAAGAAAGAAAAAGCCGAATGAATACCAAAATCTTTTTGAAGGTGGTTGCAAGAGACAACAGGTGAGCTGTGTCAGTGAGGTGGGAGAGAGAGGGTCTGAAGATGGTACTTCAGCACAAGCAAAAACTGTAGGTAGAATAAAAGAGAATAATGATACAGAAAATCTCTGTCAACAACAAAGAGCTAGAGTCGATGCTGGTGATAAGACTATAGTAGATGGCTTTACTGGCACCCCACCTTTAAATTCAAGCATTTACATTAGTGATTCAGCACCATTTCATTCAGGTCATACAAAGTCCACTGTGGCCTCATCAACCCTGGCCAAACTTTCAAGATTCTCATTCACATGCACAACTGAACCCACAACCACAGCTCAAAGAAAAGCAGACAAAAATCCTCCCACTGTAGTGGAAAAAGATTTATTTAAAAGAAACAGTGCTGAAAAGTCTAAAGTCAAGAAAACTCGATGTTCCCCCAAACACAGTCCCGTAGGAAATAAGATAAAAACTGTAGTAACCATGGGCAAAGTAAAAGATGTTTTACCCCCTCTGGCCACAATGCTCCCACCAGGACATGAGTGTGAACAAGGGACAGAGTACAAAGCACAGCAGACTAAGCCTACTTACGCTGCAAAAAAAATGAATGATAGTCCGATTGACTATGAAAGCACCGTCAATCTGAAGAAGAGAAAGTGTTTTGAGCTGGGCTCTCCATCAAGTAGAGTTGATGTTTCCAAGGGTCCATTCTCAGGACTGTTTGGTTCTGTTGAGTTAAGTAATGATGTTCTTGACACTGACTGGGATCAAGAATTTTCAAAGAAAGCCTAGGTTTGAAGTCATAGGCTACTGTGACAATGTGTTTTAGAAGAAGAATATCACAGTATTTTATTACTTCATATCACATTTTTCTGTGTGCACATCAGTTGAATTCTTTGCCTGATGTAATTGCTCCAGAAGTTCAAATATTCATCTTGCGACCGTATTTTGTTGGATTCAACAGTGCTTTCTTATTTTTAAAATATTGGTAGATCAGACAAAATTTACAAGGGGTCAGTAACACCTGTGCCACTGTATATACAGAAATACATAATTTCCTGGTTGTGAGTTACTGGGCATTTTAGTAGCAAAAAATTAAACAAACAAACAAAAAAAAAAAAACACACAAACCTTGGGCCTTGGTGGATGTTACTTGACAAGTACCACTCTCCTAAACATTGTTGCAAACCAAGCACACTTCCTCATGACAACAGCACTCCCCAATGGCAGGGACCTTCCCGAGCAAGACAATGTATCCAGTGTCTGTGGGATGTGGAACAAGCCAGATCCACGCCACAACCCACAGGACTCAAAGGATCTGCTCTGTTTCCTTGCTGAGTGAGGCCCCTGCTATTGGGTAGGGCTTGTCTTCAGGATCAAGTTTTGGGGCAACATAGCTTCACAGTGTAAAGCTGTTTCAGACCAGACTTTTAAACTTGTGTCAGTTTAAAATGGTTTTGTCATGTTTACTATTGCTACTTTATGATTAGAAACTTGGATTTGATCACAGAGCTCAGCATAGCAGTTAAACAATTAGCCTTGCTTAGAGAAATGTTCATTACTCAATTTCAGGCCACTTTATAGTTATTCCAAACTTACAGTGTTTTGTGCTGCCCACCATCATAAAAAGGAGCATCCAAAAATGTACCTGATTAAACTACTTTTGGTTAAACAGAAGTCTCATTGATTATTTCAGCAACATGTCTGAGTTGGACCACATCTCTTTGTGCCATTTTGTGCTCTCTGATAAATTTTGACACCACTTCTGACTGAATGAATGGAAAGAACTAAATTTGCCAGTGTTAACTATAAGGGAGTATTTCACAAGAAGCAAGAGTATGGTTGTTTTAAGTGTTTTAAATCATCTGTGGCACAGTGGTAGAAGACAGTTTTACTGTGACTACACAGAAAATCTTTCATCATAATAAAGAGATGAAGCTGGTATATATAAGTTGTACTTTTAAAATGTGTTTGCATCTGAGCCAACTCCATTTTCCTGATGAAAACCATGAGATGGGACTGAAAATTCAGAGAAAGCTAGTGAGGGGATCTTTGAGTTGAGGTAATTTTGTGATAGATTCTGAGATCAGGAATGAACTTTTTGACAAAAAATGAAGTTTTTCTTTATAACTACAGTGTATATATGAAGATTTTACCCAGTAAGAAATGAAGTAGACTAACATAGTTCCTCATTTTCTGGCAAGTTCACTTTTTGGGAGAAATGGTTTCAATATGACATGCGACAGGACGTCTGAGGCAGACGTTTTTAGAAATCCACACTGGATTGGTTACCCAGACAACTGTATCGTGTCATGGAAATTAAACTCACAGTACCATTGTTTACTCCTTGTCCTAATTTTATTACATTTCACAGAACCACATGATTCACAATTTACCTCCAGGTTCTACTACAAGACCTCCACCTGACATAAGAGCTTGGTCATGAACTAGGAGTGATATTAAGTGCTGAGTAAAACCATCTTACTGCAGGTTCAAGTGTGCCACACAAATTGCTTAAAACTCACTCATCAAGATCTCTTAAATTGAAAGGCTCATGGCCCAAGACTATACGTGTTTGTCATTGTGGCTCGTGGCATGCTAAGTTTTTGGTTTGGAGCAAAGCTACAAACATTACAGCCTTATTTTAGTGATTTAAAATCAACATTTAATGTCATAACAGTGATTAAGGTCTGTGGTAAATAGCAATGTAAAGAGTGGTATATACTTTAGTGTATGTTTGCTTCAACCCTGGGATTACTTCTGTAACCAACTCCTCATTTGTTTAAGGTAAAGGTATAAAGCCATATTCTTCAGTTTAAACAATGCTTTATTGATTACATTTATTTCAAGATTAAAAATCAGTTACAGATATATTCTACTGTACAGCAGCAGAGTAGAATTATGTTTTAACCCATGAAAATCTTAAAATGAAACAATATAAAATTTGTTGTACGGCCTATTGAAAAATGGCTGTGTGTGTCTTTAACTAGTCAACATCTCACAAATACACAGACACTTTAGAAAATAAAGAGGTTAACTAAACACAACAATTACATAGATTATACAGTAATACAGTTTTGAAATGACCCACGTCAAAGCGACCCTGAACCTGTGCTTCAGCCACAATATGTAGAGATGACTTATGCCAGAATGTGGCTTTCCTCTATAGAAACTCTTATTCTTTGGTGTGAACTTTTAAAGCCACAATATTGATAAAAATGTTGGTCAAATTTACATTTGAAATACATAACACAATTTTTCTTGGTAGTTTATGGTACCTCAGCTTTAACTGTAAACTCTGTAAAGTTTCATACACACCAAACTCCACAACAGTTCTTGGATCAGATAATGTCCTCTTTACATCAACCACTTGTGTGCAGTTTGATAGAAAGGTTTAAACACCATTCATCCTGCTACTCCACACACCTAATTTCTTTAAGCTCATAATTAAAAATTAAAATATATAATGTATTACTGTAGATACGCAAGACACATTTAGTACTCTCAAATTATAATTAAATAATGCTAATTCAAAACTGGAAATGACATATGTCAATCCTGAGCAAAGTGAGAAGCAAGGTCCTTGGCAGACTGCAGGATCCATCTGAAAGCTGAACATCTCTGTTCACAGTCCTTCAACAAAATGTAACTCTATCACCGTGGTTTGGTTTACTGAGATTGTAGACCTCTGGGGGAACCAAGCCACTGCTCCTCCTTTTCCTCTCCCTCATTTTTGAGATGAATAGGTGAAATATCTCCACGATGTTGAGGATCACAGAGAGCGCAGCCATTGCCAACATAAAGACAATAAAGATGCTTTTCTCTGTGGGACGACTAATGAAACAGTCTACCGGTGATGGACAGGGGTAGTGGGGAAATGAAATCTTGGTAGGCATGAATATGAAGCCATAGAGGTAGTACTGGCCTACGATGAATCCCACTTCAAGCAGGATCTTTAACAGCAGCTGTATCACGTAGCTGACCAGCAGGGCACCCTTAAGCTGCACTTTGCCATGTTCATCTGAATACTTTGGAGCTTTCACCATCCCATTCTTACCAAGTTTCTGCTCCAGGCGTCTCCTCAGCTTGTTTTCTTTGCGAATCACCAGCAGGACATGCCCCAGATAGATCAGTGTTGGCGTGGAGACAATTAGGATCTGGAGGACCCAGAAGCGTGTGTGAGACATAGGGAAGGATCGGTCGTAGCAAGCGTTCTTGCAGCCAGGGCTTTTGGTGTTACAATTCATGTTTGCTTGTTCATCTCCCCATATTCTATCAACACCAGCAGCCAGGATGAAGATCCTGAAGAGAAAAAGAACACTCATCCAGACCTTCCCCACTACAGTGGAGTGAGACTGCACCTTGTCCAACAAATCAGACAGGAAGGACCACTCCCCCATGATGAAAGCCTGTGAGAGAGAAAACAAAAAAGCACTGATGAATACACAGTTGACCCTGCAAGATTTTGTCAGTGTACTTACCTGTGTAGCACATTTTACATACAGGATAATTTAAAGCAGACATTGAAAGAACATGTGGCATGACTATAATAAAAATGATGCAGCACCAGTACAGTGTCCAATCCACACCTATCTCTTATGTATTATGTACATTTTAAAATCCACATAAATACATTAGCACTACATTGCTATTCCATAAGGAAAGATATGCCAGACTATTTAGATTCATAGAATGCAAAATAAACAACAACCAAAAGACACAAAGAGGACAAAAGGTATACTGTGTGTTTCATCACAGAAGGGTCATATGTTAGAAAATTGCACTGGCATGGAAATCCATGCATACTGACAGCTCATTTGGACTGAAATTTTTAAAGTAAGTTTTGAAAAATACGCATCTAGCATTCAGAACAGTTAAAAGTGGTTTCACCAATTCTCTCACCAGAGATGACAGAATGGCTTTCAATAACCTGTGTTGTCTCTGACGGCCAAGAGAGTAATGGCTCTCCCCAGTCATAACTGAATTTTGTCTTTTTCAGCACATTATGTAATTTATGTTGATTGGAATCTAGGAGCCAGTGCGGAGATTGAGGAGGTCAAGTGATATACTCACAAGTGAAAGTCGCTCAAATGCACATCCTAAGTATTACTCAGGAGCCTGACAGCCTAATAAATTAAAAGATAAACTCCAGTATAATAGATAGAAGTATTAATAATGTGCATTTGTTAACACATGTATTTTTCCATAATGCCTAATGCCACAATATTTTTTTATTCTCTAAAAATTTTGAAATTTAAATGATTTGTTGACACCAATGCCAGAGGTTTGCCAGATAATAAATAAGATCGATTTCAAATAGTATCTGTATTCACATTTGGACTCCATCTCCTGACACAAGACCTTCAGTAAAAACATATTTCTCATGTGTGTTATTAATATATTATGACAATACATTTTACATTCTCAGACTCTTCATTAATAAAACTCCAGTGCCTGAAGGCTGTGAAATATATTCAAATAATTAAATTCTCATGGCTTTCACATTTTAACAGATTAATAATTGATATTGTATTTGTACAAATATTAACTCTTCATACAGTAATAACTGTTCCTACCTCAGTGATGACCACTGCCTTGTTCAGTCAGTTCCTTTACTGTGACTGGGATTCTCTCACTTCTCTCTTATAATTCATGCTGATGATTGCAGAATCATCAGATTCCTCCCAGGTCTAACTGACCCACCCACACTCCCAAATGACGACGTGACTGTCTGTCACTCAGTAGTGTTGAAATTGGACAGATGTTGAGAAATAACAGCTTAGTTACCCACTGCTGACAATATTGACACCGCATCAGCTGTTCCAATATGGATGAATAACCCTCACTCCTATAAAAATGTCCTTTCACATATTATTGAGCAATGTGCTGAATTTTGAAAAAGTTTATGTAGAAAACTGTAACCCCAGTTGGGTTCACCAGAAGAATCAAAGGGCCCTGAAAACCCCAGGCTCTCTGTTTGTGAAAATGAAATTTTGTTTTGGCATGTGTACTTCACCATTTAAACATTATGCCAAATGACATTATAGGGACACTAAGGGTCCTGCTTTATTACATGATCTTGAGGCCCTGTGTTGAGGAGAGTCCTTTTCTCCAGGTAGAGTGCAGACTTGTTCTAAGACTAACGCTATGTCTTAATTTGTGCACTTCCATACTTTCTGAGTGCATAACTGTTCACATTGACAAGTGTTGAAACATGCAGTCCAGTATAAGTATATAGCCAATTGCTATGGGCTACTACTGGCTACTACATAGCCAATGGTTATGTAGTAGAAGTGTGTATCACGTGCATCAAGAGTCCAAAGGGACCATCAATTTATTTTCAAATGAGTGAAAATGGCATAGGAGAGGTGAGTGATAAGTTCAAAGTCTAAGGCAGAAGGAGTCGATTTTTGAAAACCTAGCACATTTATTTTTCAGCATAGTCTCCTCCTGCATTTTAGTCTCCTGCATTTACACACTCAGTCAAGCAGTCATGAAGCATACAAATCCATTTTTACAGAGGTATCTTAGGCCTCCAGAAAGTGGTCCACAACATGATGTCATCATCACTGTCAAAATGGTGACCATTGAGCTCCTTCTTCATCATGGAGAAGAGGTAGTAGTCTGAGGGTGCCAAATCAGGTGAACAGAGCGGGTTTTTAAATCCACATTCCTGGATGGAAGCCTTGGAGCTACCTCAAGAAATCAGCAAAGACAACTGTAATTGTACAACCCTTTTCGAGGTAGTCCACCAGCAGCATTCCCTTTGCATCACAGAAATGCAGACCATCACCTTGTCTGCTGATGTTGCTGATTTGACTCTCTTGGGAGCTGGAGACTGGGTGTTTCCACTGTTTCGATTGTCCCATTGAATCTTTCATCTCTGGTTGGAAGTGGTGGACTCAAGTCTCTTCCATAGATATGACTTGCTGTGAAAATCTGTAGAAATCAGCCTCAGAAATGGCAGGATTGTCCCTTGAATCCACTTCTCATCAGGCCCAAGGAATTTCAGGAGTTTGTTGTGGATAACTGTACGAAAATACCCAGCTCTGCGCCAATGTACTGTTGTGTTATTCGTCAATCTGTCAAGATCATGTCAAGGTCTTTGCTGCTCTATACTGATAATGTCAGCCTCATGGTATTTTTAAATTATTGCAGCATTTGCATAATAGTCTACACTCTCCCTGAATTAAGGCTCTGTATTTCAAAGAACACCTGGCCCTAAAATACACAGAGTAAACAGCTACTAGCCTACACTGTATATATATTTTGAGTAGAATTATCATCTTTTACATTATTTACTACACTCAGTTATACAGTGACCTCTGAACTCCAGACAGTGACTGATAGCCAGGTCTACAACACTGCAACAGTCTCCCTCCCCCTCAGTATTACCAAACATTCTCTAAATATGTGATTCATATAAGGAGTCATTATCATCCCCACCACTGTTGATGGTGAAGTAAAATCCCTCAAAACAAAATTTTTAAGGTCATAAAAATCCTATCTCTACATTATGTATGTAGATCACCAAAAATTATAAGTTTTATTATAAGTGTATTCCAATTAACATCATCTAGTAGCAGCTCTACAGTTCTACACCTCCAAAGACGGATCATCCTTCTCAAATCATTGAATTGGAGACCTGCTTGTCTGCTGAGAAAGGTTGAATGTCACTTAATATCCTGCTCCTGAATTCAGATAAAACTGGCCTAACATAGACACCATTTTGATCATGTAACATTTACCCTCAATAAATGTGTGATTTCTCAAAGTAGGATAACCAAGAGTGTTAGGTTTGATCCGACCCTCTTTTCTTTCTCAGCACATTAAAGACATCACCAAGACCACCTTCTCTTTCACCTATGTAACATAACTGAAATTCAGTCTTTTCTATCCTTGCATGCTTATACTTAAAGTCTTCAAATGGTTCAGAATGTTGCAGATAGAATTTTCCAGAAATCCAGAAAATGTTACCATATTTAGCTTCCTTTCACTGACTCCGTACCCATGTCAGAGTAAAGACAGACAAAATCATAATGGCCAGGCCCCCTCATACCTATCTGAGCTCCTTAAACCTTACTTTCCATCCTGTGCTTTTTGCTTTCAGAATACAGGGCTCCCATCTGTCCCCAGAGTTGAAAAAAATAAATAAATAAAAGTCAGCAGGCTGCAGGGCCTTTTACTATCTGCCCCTTTCCTGTTAAACAACCTCTGACTGGCTGACATCAGACTATCTGACTACTACTAAGTTAAAACTCATCTTTACACCTTTACTTTAAGTTAGTGGTTTATCCTTTAATTACTTCAGGCCTTGTACTTGTTATCAAGGTCTCAGTGAATCAATGAATCAATTAAGCCTACAGTACAGTATAGTCCATGCTGTCCTGCCAACAGGAATACTGTAGACTTTCTGAAAACCACTGCATCTTTCTAACTCTCTGTTTATTCCCTCACATGCCTATCTCTGTCTCTACCCTATTTTCTCCCCCGTTTTCACTCAGACTCTTTGTGGTGCACCATTGACCACCCAGAGACCTCTCTCCTTCTTCTGTTGGTGCCTTGTTTCACATGTATTGGATCTGGATCTTCGTCCTCCAGGACTCCCAGCCTCCTCCTCCTCTCTCCTGTGTGTTTGCCTCTCCTAGTTGTGAGGATGATGTGCCTGGTTTTTCCTCATGTGTTTGTGTAGTCTGTCCTCTCTCCAGATGTTCATGGTGGACAGGAGATCATGTGGCTCAGGTCTTATCTGGAAGTTGCTTGACGCCCACCCAGATAATTTCTTCATTAATGTTTACAGTCCATAATATTGTCATCTAAATCGTCCATACTGTAAGTCCACTTATATTCTGTACAGCATCTATTTCCTGTTTGTCCATCGTGGAGGAGTTTTTGGGGGGAGATTTTCCTTTCCAGTTCAAGGCTCTAAGGACAAAGGTTGTTGCTGTGCAGATTGTTAAGCCCATTGAGGCAAATTTGGGATTTATGATACTGGGCTATATAAATAAAATTTAACTTGACTTGATAGTAAAACATTTCAAACAATAAACTTTTTGACCTCAGAATACCGTCTTCTCATAACTAACTGACACATTTCTACATTAGAATTTCACATAAACAGGGTGTGTCTATGAAATGAATATTGACATACAGTCTGGGTGTAAGGTCTGTGACTTATGTCTCTCAAAGTGGGAGGTAGGGCAAAATATCATTTACAATCTGAGTTAATGATAGAAAAATGTGGTGTTAAGGGTCATAGCAGCTGTCTTTACAGGAACTGAGGGTGATGAAATCTTTTCATCAGACTCATCAAAATCATCACGAGTTTGACTGAGCGAAACGAGAAGCTGAGAGTGTCAGATTGAAGTCTACGTGGTCTGAGTCATTCAGACCAAACCCAAAGGCTGCAACCATATTTAAGTCTCATTCTAGTCAGTGTATCACGTCTTTTGTTTTCTGCTCTCTGGCTCTTCTGTGATGGGCTCACGGCAAAGAATTTCTAATATCTGAAGCCTGACAGGCAAGTACATTTTATGTAGATTTCATTAACATTGTGTTACAGGATGTATGTCAGTGTACTTTTAAGCCAAAATCTAGTTGTTGCAAATGTTGAGTAACTTGCTACTATTAGAAGAGTGTGCACTATTTCTCCCACTCATAAAGTTAAGAATAACATTTATTCATCTAATTCCATTGTACTTAATATGATCTTAATTTTACTCTTATATTCTCAGGTGGTCGTAGATTGACTACCACATATCATCGGTATTGATGAACAATCTAAAGCAATATGTATAATTTACAACAAGGTGTTCAACAGATGCAGCTGCTGCTTTCTTGTTTCTTATCTAAAGATGTGTCAGCACTTTGCCTAGGGCTGCATAACAACAGGATATATTCTTTCACTTTGCATTTATTTTGTTTGCAATTTCCATCCATGCATCTTTTTTGTCTCAAGTTGTCAGTGTGGTACCAGATACTAAATTCAGTTAGTTAACACAACAAGTGAACAATATAGCCTATGTAGGGTAAATCCTTGTGATCTTTCTGATTGGCTATTTCTACCATGAGCATATATGTGATTAAACATGTAAAAAGTTCTTAAAACATACTCCTGCCCTTCATTGTAAGCATTAGTAAGTGGCTTGATAGTTAACAATTCATGATGTACCCTTTTGGTAAAATAATGTTTTGACCTATTAAACATACATGCAGTGGTTATCAGGCCATCATTAATCTACTGCACCCTTTGACAGGTGATACACTTCTCTAAATTGGTCTTATTCCTCATTTTAAGCAAAGAAGTTCATTTACTGAGAAGTCTTAAATTCAACAGATAAAATATACTAATAACCTTGATGATCAATGATTTTTATGCTAGTTTATTGTTCAACCCACAATTCTAATTCTGACATCTGCGTGTTTATCCTTCACTTTAGACATTAGTTTCCAGCAATGGGTGACTGGTCTTACCTGTCTGCACTGCTAGACAAGGTGCAGTCTCACTCCACTGTGGTGGGGAAGATATGGATGAGTGTCCTTTTTCTGTTCCGGATCTTTGTCCTGGGTGCTGCTGTGGACAATGTCTGGGGAGACGAAGTGTCAGAGTTCTACTGTGACACCCAGGAACCAGGATGTGTACATGCTTGCTACAACTGGATGTTCCCAATATCCTACATTCATTACTGGGTCCTGCAGATAACATTTGTGTCAACACCCACCCTGGTCTACCTGGGCCATGCTGTCCACATCATCCACAAAGAGAAGAGGATGATGGAGAAACTGCGGGACAGCCCTGATGGAAGTGCACTGAAGAAACCCAAATATACAGATGACAGAGGGAAGGTGAAGATAAAAGGCATCCTCTTTTGCACTTATATGACCCAGCTGGTATTCAAGATCCTCCTGGAGGTGGCATTCAGTGTGGGCCAGTTCTACATCTTTGGCCCAGTGTTCATGGTCTCCTACTTCCACTGTACTATGTCGCCACCTTGTGCTGTTTTTACTGGTGCCCAGTGTTACATTTCTCGTCCCACAGAGAAGACAATCTTCATCATCTTCATGCTTGTAGTCTCAGGTATTTCAGTGCTCCTCAACATCATTGAGATAATCTACCTGCTCTGTAACAGGAGGAAGCATACCAGAAAACAGCTTCTAGCTCCACAGCATTCACTCAGTTCACCGCCGTACCCGTCTAACCCAGCTTGGGGGGACACGAGCACCCATTATAGGGGCTTTCCACTGTCACCACTTCCTGCTCAGGGTCTCACAGACCTCTGCAATGATGAGAAACACGTTGACTCCATCAGTAAAGAGAAGGACACTTGATTAGTGAATAAAATTTCAGATTTAGATGCTTGCCCTTATTCTTTTGCTTAAATTACTCTTCAACATATGGTCAATAGCCATATGTTGTATGAAACGTTCTTGATTGAATTGCAGAATTTGTTATGTCTCAGAATAATGATGTTAATAGTTTCCAAATATCCTTTGCTGTGTTTTGTCTTCAAATGTTCCATTGAATGAAAAAAAAAAATCTTCATTTTACTGGATTCTGAGTGGTCAATAACACCAGCTCCACTGTGTCAGACATGCTGAGTGAGGCTTTCCTGTTGTATACTGATTTCTTTCAGTGAAGAATGACCAATCAATTTTTTATATTATGTGTACTATATTTGTCATATTTGTTTATGTATACAATACAAATACATGCCACATGTTACTGGTGTACAAGAAATGTATTTAAAAATGAATAAAATTACTAAATAAAGCAAAATATGAACATTAGGGCATCACATCCAAAAGGTATAAATTACAATACCTAGGTCACAAACATGATCTGTGTGTACCCCTTCAGTCTGTATTTAGGTAGAATAGTGACTTGTTAAGAGTCAAACAGAAACACATCTATAGTATATGATATAAATAACAAATGAGCACCTGAAGCACTTACACTTATACAACTCATAGAAGGTCATAGACAATCAAATTTTAACTTAATTATCCAATTTACTTAGATATCCCCATATGAAGAGCATAGTGTGGTATTTTTTTTCTGTCATACAGATTTTTATTATGATACTGTTGAAAGCAACAGCTTGCAGCTGCACTGCAAAAACCTCTCCCTCTGTGCGAGTAGGGTCATCACTCTAATGTCTCAGTAAAGCACCAGGGGTAGGTTTGATTTAATTTTATGTGGAATGTGATCCGGTGATCCTGTTGTCCATTAAGCATGATTACGAAATCCTCACCAGTAAATGTATAGCTTCATGAACTTCAAATGAATAATAAAGCTATTCTTGAAGACAAAGCCTTTGTGTTCCAATGACAAAATTAAACTAATATGATTACGGTGTTAGTTGCCAAGATGTTTCGGTCACAAGATTATGTAGCAATTCTCAACCAGATCATTTCAACATGAGGATATATTTCTTGTCATGTGCATATTCACATGCCTGTGTGCATACTGAAACAGTTTCTGGTCTCCACAGTCACTCCACCTGACCATAGTGACTGTGAAGAAAGCCCTTCTTATTCCCTTTGTTACTCTGGATGATGCCTACTGTACTTATCTAACTCAGACTGCAGATGCATCATACAGAAAATAGGCTCTGTTTGTGTGCAACTTACACTGTAACATCAAGTCATTAATATTAATGGGATCTAAGGTATACTTGTCACTATTTCACATGTACATTTGTTTCATTCAGATCTAGTTAAGGTAATGAATAAATATAATCATTCTTCATCATTAAACTCTGAACTGGGAACTTCACACAAAACATATATTTGGGAGGAACTGTCTAAAACTCCTTCAGAATGTAACTGATTACAGGTGTCTAATTCAATTACAAGTTAAGAATATTAAATATCGTAATAAATTAAACTAGATATCTATAGTATATTATTGTGTGTGTGTAATAATATTATTATTAATATAATAATAATAATATTATTAGCCTAAAGTATTTACTATGTTATAAGGACTAAATCTATTTAGTTGCATTAGGGACTGTCTTTCAGTGGGGCAGTTTAGTTTAAAGACAGTTGGTTTAGATTTAGAAAGTTAAGGGTGGGGTTAGGTTATGGTTGTACAAATAGTAAAGTTGAATTTATAAATCCTCCAGGAAATGAATGTAGGTAAGTGTAATGTCTCCTGATCATGGAGACAAGACTGTGCATGTGTTGTGTGTGTGTGTGCGTGAGGCCAGTAGCTTGTGTTCTTATTCCCCTTGTTAAACCAGTGAACCTGTCAAACCCTAAAGCACGCTCTGTCTGTTTGATACCATCTAATACTACAACATGTACACAGTGGTGCACTTCATTATTTCCATCACTAGATGGTGCTGTACACTGGTGAAGTGCAGTATGGGAGACCCAAGTGGTTTAATGGAAAGTTACAAAATACACAAGAATGTTTCTAGTTTGATTTGTAGAGTGGCGCTTGGTGAACGTATTTAAATTCACACCAACTTTTTACTTTTAAAAAACATTATGGTGATGATAAAGCCTTTTAGGACTTCACAACCACAGCAGGCATTTTATCAGAAGCCACACTGAAAGAGCACAAGAGGAATATAAACTACATTAAAAACTAAATAGCATCATAAGAGCTATAGGACATCATAGGCATGATATGACAGCATGAAACATTATAAGCACATTATAATCACACTGTGGGTACACTGTCAATATAAACTGTGTATTGTTGTACATATAATGCTTCAACACTACAAGAAAAAAAATGTATTTTGTATGCAACCCCCCTTTTTGAACTAGAGATAAATGTGCTTGTTTGGTAGAGTTCTATTTAATTCAGCTCAGTTTATCTTGCAACAAGAAAGAACAAGGCTGGTCCCTGTACTAAGATCAACAGGAAGACTCTTTATACTAGAAAAGTCTTGACATCTGCTGAAGTGGAAATCTTGTTTTGTTTTATGTCAAGAAAAAGACTCAAAAAATAAAGACTCTGGTTGAAAGACTATATCAAAAGTCAATGTAATAAAAAAAATATTACTACAGTCACTGGTGGACAAAATGTAATCTGCACAGTAATGAGTAACTGTGGTGGACTAGAGGTGTAAAGTAGCAGAAAAATAAAGTACTTCAAAACTTTACTTAAATCTAGTACTTGAATAAACATATTACATTACATTCCTCCACTGGTCATAATAAACTTTAAATTAATATTTTTGGTGTTAAATAGATACAGCCTCCGCCTGTCCTCTTTCCAATTTTTAGTTCGCACCTTTGGATTGTTAAATTTCTCATCACAGATCAAACTCCACACCTTAGTTGTCTCAGGACGAGTCTCTCCTCTCTGTCCTCCCAGCAGACACGGGCTTCGGTCTTGACGTAGAGATCAGGTGACTCATACTTCTTATAAGGGAAGTTTAACAAGTTTGACTCAGTCTCCCTCCTGGTCCCAAACTTGGATTCCAACATCGCCAGAGAGTGATTTGTTCAAGTGGCGGAGAAAGTCCCTCTGGGCCCTCTTCCTTCTCTCTGCAACTTTCCAGGTAAGTCAAAGCCGCTTTCTCTTGGATTGGTAAAGAAGAAACTTTTCTTTCCCTCCGTTCTCCCGGTTGGAAATGCTCCGGTGCGCCTCAGACTCCGTACAGTGCAACTTATAAAGTTAAAGAGATCTCCCTGCACTTTTTGGAAAAAGCGCTCCGTGTGTCTGGTTTATACACTTTTTAGTTAAATGTCATTCAGTGTTTAGAAAGAAAACTCGAGGCTCACATATAGAGGGAGGAATATATGGTCAGCGATAGAGAAACGATAGAGAAATGTATTGGTGTAATTTCTGCTTCATTCATAAAATGAAAAAATAAATCCTGAAACAAGTTAAGCACAGTTTTCCCCCTGTGCTGTTGTGCTTTATGTTATAACGTGGGCCACTGATCGTCCTCTGGACTTTTAACACAAGGAAAGTTCTGTTTTATATTTAAGGCGTTCTGCTTCTCCCAGAGCCCAGTGACCACTGTGCTTAAAAACTTTGCTCAGTTGCCCCGTGACACCAGGAAACTTCCAAGCTGGAATGCTCAGTAATTTGGAGAGTTTTCATTGATGTCCTGTGACTTCTCATTGAAAACCACATTACAGAGTTTTCAGTAAGATTTGAGAGGTCTGCTGAGTGGGACATTGTGTTGGAGTCTATTGTTCTGCTTTGTCTTGTTCATTTCCACCAAGCAAACTCACTCAAGTAGAAAGTGGCGGGATATTCTTTATTAACAACAACAAAAACTTAATTTGCTGAAGTTCTTATAACCTTTTTTTATGCTTGATGTTTTACTCTTTGAAGGCTGAAGATTCACAAAGTGTTGGTGATTTCTACAGTGTGACAGTGTGTCCTGTATATTTTGAAGGTCATAGGAAACAATATATGTAGTTTAAGAGAAGTGAGAGCACATGCAGTTAGTTTGGCACCATGTGGGTTAGACTGGAGGTTGCTATCCACATTAATGTCCTTTATGAAGGCATAGCAAGTCATGAGCAGCGTCCGTGGTCTGTGAAGTAAATGTCTTCATGTGTATCTCTTGCAGGCTTTTCTTCTCTGCCTCACAAGATCTGCTCTAACCTTGTAACAGCTATTCATAGCTATTTTCATCTCAGAGTGGGGAAAGAGACCCAGTCTATAAACCTTCATCAGATTGCTGATAAGTTTTAATGTTGAGCTGCGAAGGTGAGAATCAGACCTGGATTAAACTGTGGTTTATTTTGATTATGGTTAAAATCACACTGCTCTTTGCTTATTTTTTTGAGGACCCACTCACATCCATTTAAAGACTCCTAGAACCCATTAATGATATTTGATATTTGTGCTGAATATAACCGATTTATTGAATTCATAAGTTGTTGCATGGTGTGTTTTGTTAAGTCACCATAATGACTACCTGGCCACAATATCTCAGCAATTATTTTCCATTGTTCTGCAGCTTTGAGACTCTTGTATTGACACTGCTTCTGCAGCAGATGGTCATAGTTAATTTTGACCAAGCGGGGCACTAGTTTTCAGGGGACAAGCCCAGATGACATCAGTCCTGTAGAGTAAACTGGTCACTGGTCTGTGTTTTAACTTTAAATGAGAATCTGTTTTAATTGTAGTAAGATGAAAACAGGACACTGTGGACAGCCAGTCTGTTGAAACTAAATGGTGTCACACTGGTCAAAAGGAACTCAGCTGAGGCCATACTTTTGTTAATGGGCTGATTTTCCCACAGGAAATGTTCTGTGGATCTGCAGGGCTTCTCCATAAGCACTGAGGAAAGAAGCTCACCACAGGCCTTACTGAGCAGATTTAGCTGCAGTGACTGTTCTGCCACACGCACACTTATCAGATTGGGTACACAATCATGCAGCATCGTGGCTTCTCTCCAGCAACCTCATTTTGAACAGCTTGGCGAAGACAACAGCATTCAGTAGATTTTCTGGTGTTGTCTGAAAAGCCTTTTTGCATTTCTGCCCAGCAGCTCGGTCTGCTGATGATCTGGTTCCGTGTCTGCTTGCAACTGAGTTTAAAACTTTGGTAATTTAAGCAGATACATTTGTGTCTGTACAGTAAGAATAGGAGTAGAGGGATAAAGACTAAAAGAAGTTTTTAACATGTATACTCTGACACAATGATTTTTATAAATAGGCCTAAAAGCTGTACAGACAATAAATAACAGGTACTCTCACCTGACATAATTTGAAGGCTTGAGATGTAGTGCAGCAGAAAAGTCCTGTAGGTGGAACCCTCTCATGTGACAGAAATGTGGGTTTTTATTTTTTGAGGAGTGCTGACCAGGTTGATGACTGTGCTTGAGACCTAGAGAAGCCTGTCTTTAAGATGGTCTGTGTTGCACAAGGGATTTAAATATTCATAGCAACAGCATTTGATTGTTATTTTTTCCTCCACATCCCTATTTTACCTATTCTTTACTGTAGGGGTTAACAAAGAATTGCCATTGGTCCGTAATTTGATCTTCTTGCTGATGTGATGAATTTGATGGGATTTAGGGTTTCTTCAACTTACTTCAAACAGTTCAATCTAAAGAACTTTTTAAAAACTTTTGATGGCTACTCAAAGTTCCATTTCACATCCTTGCCTTGATTTAAAGGGCAGTGTTGCATAAACTGACTAAAATGTGTTTTCGGTCCCTGCTCTCAGTAATAGGATTAGCTTGGAATATCTAGTTTTGTCTCTACTAACGATTGTGTTTAATCATGTAATGCTGCCAAAAATACTAACTGTCAAGAATGCTAAGGATGTCAAATCTTCCCATAAAACTAAAAGTACTATTTGGAGCATACATAGGTTACAGTATATTGAAAGTGTTTAAACCAGGATATGTTTTAACGGTTGATGCTGTCTGTGTATTATTGCAAGTTTAACAGTGCCCTTTATTTCACCAGCTAACACTCCCTGAGAATGGGTGACTGGAGTGCTCTGGGTCGTCTGCTGGACAAGGTCCAGGCCTACTCTACTGCTGGGGGGAAGGTCTGGCTGTCAGTCCTCTTCATCTTCAGGATCCTGGTCCTGGGTACTGCAGTGGAATCAGCCTGGGGAGATGAGCAGTCTGCCTTCAGATGTAACACCCTGCAACCTGGTTGTGACAATGTCTGCTATGACAAATCCTTCCCCATCTCCCATGTGCGCCTCTGGGTCCTCCAGATCATCTTTGTGTCAACGCCGACACTCCTCTACCTGGCTCATGTCTTCTATCTGAACAGAAAGGAACAGAAACTCAACAGGAAGGAGGAGGAGCTTAAAGCCGTGCAAAATGATGGAGGAGATGTTGACATCCCACTGAAGAAAATTGAGATGAAAAAGCTAAAGTATGGTATTGAGGAGCACGGCAAAGTGAAGATGAAGGGTGCTCTGCTCAGAACCTATATAGTCAGTATTTTCTTCAAGTCTATGTTTGAGGTGGGCTTCCTGGTCATCCAGTGGTACATGTATGGTTTCAGTCTCTCTGCAGTCTACACCTGTGAGAGGTCTCCATGCCCACAGAAGGTGGAGTGTTTCCTGTCCCGACCTACAGAGAAGACCGTTTTCATCATCTTTATGCTGGTGGTCTCACTGGTGTCCCTGCTGCTCAACATTATCGAGCTTTTCTATGTGTTTTTTAAGAGGATCAAAGATCGTGTGAAGGGCAAACAGCAGCCCACTCTCTACCCCAGTGGAGGCACCTTGAGTCCCACTCCTAAAGAACTGTCCACCACCAAGTACGCCTACTATAATGGCTGTTCCTCCCCGACTGCCCCACTGTCACCCATGTCCCCCCCAGGCTACAAGCTAGCCACAGGGGAGCGGGGAACTGGCTCATGCCGTAATTATAATAAGCAGGCCAATGAGCAGAACTGGGCTAACTACTCCACGGAGCAGAACCGGCTCGGCCAGAATGGTGGAGGAAGCACTATTTCAAATTCCCATGCACAAGCCTTCGACTTCCCCGATGACACCCACGAGCATAAGAAACTGTCCTCATCGGCAGGACATGAGCTGCAGCCGCTGGCGTTGATGGATGCCCGGCCTTGTAGTCGTGCCAGCAGCCGGATGAGCAGCCGAGCCAGGCCAGATGACCTGGACGTGTAAGCCCCAGTTCTTCCACCTCCCACCTCTGCATGGCTGACGGGATGTGTGGCTGCAGCCAGAGAATCAGGAAACACTCCATCACATAGGTTCATATAAGAGGTGGGACTAATCTCGATCACTGTCATCATTATAGAGACTCTTAGTCAATCAAAGAGACATTAAAACTTATTATGTAACACTGTCAGAGGTACAAGTTGCAAATACTTTTTTTCAGTGACTTTTACTATAACGTTTTAGTGGAGCTAACCCAGCTGTACAGGAACAGAACAGCCACAGCAATGGTACAAGAGTCTAACAGAGGTGCTCCTTAGAACCAGTCACTGATCAGTTCAAGAGCAGAAGACCATACTGTTCAAAGACTGATTTGGTTTTAATTTGCGGAGGTCTCATTTCTTCTTGTTTTCATACTTTCTGCCAGTCCTCCAATTGATGAGAGCAATTTATTCACCACTGCCATAGCTGAGATCCTAAGGTATGGTGACAGCATTGCAACAGGGTGTCTTCTTAGTTGTGTTTTTTTAACATCTTGCCAGGGATATCAGAGAGAAATCAGCCTTTAGGCTAATTCTGGTTCATTTACATTTCTTTTCTCTGTGGATCATTGTTTCCTGTCAAATAAACTAATTAACAAAAATAGCATCCATCAGAGCAAGACACACATCCCCATACCCACAGGTCCCAAATCTGTGTTTCAGCCAAATGATCTATACCACATAATTTCAAATGTGCGCTTTTATCTCAGACCTCAGACCTCCCACCCAAAACTATTCAGTTAAGATTAGGGAAGGAACAATGCTGAGTTTTGGTAAGAGATAGGATGTAAAATGTACAGTGCTGAATTCACTTATTGTCCCCAATGGGTATTACAGCAGAAAATGACACACTACTTCCACCTTAGTTCCTGAGAAAGTCATTACAAGTATGATCACAACAGGTCTCTTGTGGGGAACATGTAAACATAGGTCAGGTAGTTGTTTGAATAAATGACCAATGCTGTTGTTTTTCAGGTAAGGACAGTCCTCACTTTAATATAAACCTGTGTGATCGACTGCAACATCATTCAGTCAACATTTCATTTGTACTAACACTGTGTGATGGACTCAGCCACACCTGCAGTGAGAGGCTCTTACAGTTTGCTTATGTAATAAAGCTGCATTTATGTGTAAATCATCATCATTAATACATTTTCTTTTTGCTTTAACTTACATCATAGTAACTATCTTAACCTAGTTCTCAATTAAAATCAGATTTTAGTCTCTCAGTCACAGCAAAGATAGGAATTATTGTGTTGAGTAAAGTGTTTACCACTTGGCTCATTCCTTACATGTGATGAACAGTAAGGGTTTTTTAGGAGAATGCTTAATATCAGTTATAGTGAATATTTATTGCTTGGCATCAGTAGGACACCTACCACTAACAGAAAAATTGACTACTATCCAGTATCTGTTACTCACAGAAAACATCTTATATCAACTCCCCACCAACTGTATATTTATTGACAGTAAAAAACAATTTGTATTTTTTTTTTCTTTAGTAACTGTCAGTCAGAGTGGACTGTTGTTTCCTGATAAACTTTGAATTTATGTGGTCCATATGTTTTCATTTTGTGGTTTTATTTGTCTTTTTTTGGGTGTGTGTGAGAGCGGCAGGGCTGATGGTTCAGGCTGCTGTAGCACAGCAAACTCTGTTCTACTTGTGTGTGGGTTCCTTAAAGAAAGGCTTTATTACTGTCATTCATTTTACCTGTGTGTTCTCTTTTTTATTCATCTTTTGTGGGCAGTAGAGAAAGACAGTTGAATGATTATCTGTGTATTTGAGTGAATGATTTCTTCATTCTGTAGGTAATGTTTTGATTTCAGACTCAGAATTAACCATTGCTGCTTGGATATAGATATTTAGTACTGTAAATCAAGCTAACTGTGTCACAAAAAATGTGAGTTTTTAGAAGACTGCTTATAGATTTGGACTAATATTTAGTCAATTATATTAAAATGTATGCCAATGTAGCTCCACAACTACCCAACACTAGGATAAATCTCAATTTGGGCTTCTTTTCTCTTTATTGTCATTTTAAATTGTCAATGTGCATCATTTTGTCGGTACTTACATATGTCATGGATCTTTCAGCTACAATGGCATTTGCACTGAGATCTTGGTGATAGAGATGTAATATGATGCATGTGATACACATGTTACTAATTTATTTTAGAAGATATAACAGAAATCACTACAGTGCATAATATCAGACATCTGGCCACTGGTTTCATTGACTGGTTCTGTGAGAGATGTCTTCCACTGACAGAACAGGAGCAATAGTCATTTGTTGCAGTTACACAGACAATGCTAATCCATGGGGATCCACTGTTGTACAGTGTAAGTGCATGATAGCAAAACAAAAAACCCATTAATTGTATCTGTGAAAAGCTATTTTAACCAATAAATATTTTTCTTTCTTAATCACTGATTGATTGACTTCATTTCAGGTCATTGTCTTTGTTATCACTGAATGAACCACCAGTCAGAAAAGCAGTAATTTACCTCATTTGGATTTAGATGTGGTCATTTGAAAAAACTGTAAATAAGTGTTTGGAACACTTTTAATGCATTTGTAATTTTTAGTTTTTGTTTTATTCCACATAAATAATTTCATCATGCATTTTCAGTTTTAATATTTTCCTATCTGATTCCATCTTTCAAGTGTAGTACAGTTACAGGTGTTGATCTCGCCTAAGGTTAGAGCAAAATCACTTCTCACCTGTTAATAGCAAACTATAGTTGTGACGCACAGTGTTCATGTCACTGCTTTGCGGTAATGTATGCAGCAAATTCAGCTGTCCTTTCTTAACTCTTGCTGTTTGAGTAGAGCTGCCTGCTATCTACTACTGCTTTGTTCTTACACTGTTCATTGATAAAATCAACACAGTGATACTCAATTCTTTTAGTGAACATGTAAAGGAAGATTTAGATGCATCCTGCACTCAATCCTACAGGTAAACATGTAAGGTGGCGGACTGAAAGTATCGTAAGTAAGATTGTTCCAGCTGTTTAGTTGCTCCTTCTTGTTTAGTATACAAGAGGGTTCCAGCTAGGGCTGAACGATTTTGGGAAAAAATCTAATTGCAATTTTTCTGACAGATATTGCGATTTGACTTGCAATATTATTTTATTATTTAAGTCAAGCTTCAGTCCAGGATTCACTATATAAATGCAAAACGTGATGGAGCATTACCATTTAAGAGATCATTGAAATATTAACTGCTCTGTGTACTAATCCAAGGATGAGAATGAAAATATATGAATCGAAAATGTACTTACTCCAACAAGAAATGGTATAGAACATTCACATAATGAACCATAGAACAATTCTCACAAAACAAACAATAGCACTATGTGTGCTTATATGCCTTCTTTGCAGTAACTTTACATCGGTCATACTGCTGCCTGTAGTGATTTTTCAAATACTGAGGGGGAATGACAGGAGTGACAGGCACACAGAGAGCCAGTAGAGACAGACACAGCTGATTAAAACTCTATGAGATTTGTCCCGATAGAAAATACAAAATACAAAACCTAACTTAATGTTAGCTAGTTCATTCTACCATTTTCTCTTCTTTTCCTCTCTCCTTCTCGGCTCAACCGGGTATTTTGCAACTTTATAATATCAGAAGGCAACAGTGCAGACAAAGTTGCCGTCTTGGTCACAGCTCAGCTATCTCTCTTGCCGGCCTGTTGACACTGTCAGCTGCTTAACTTAGCTGCTAACTCATCATATCACTGGTAGTTTCAGCTTTAGCTGTGTCTGTCCTCGTGACAGGCATGCAGGTAGAATGTGACACCGGAGCGGAGTATTGGAGCGACTCACACTGCCTGCGTTGCGCTGTTGCTCTGTTGCTCTGTCGCTCTGCCCCCTGTTTTCATAAGTATCTAACACCACAGTTAGTTTTGTTGTTTGGTCATTTCAAGTCAAGATTTGGTTTACAGTCTGTTGCTCTGTTGGTCCTGTAGTGCTCTGCCTGTGAACTGTGAGGCAGTGGTCCATGTACATAAGGGCCAATTGATTTTTGTTTTGGAGTGGGAAAACAGAAAACAGATGACGGGCCTTTTCCTGTTTTTTTTTTGTTTTTTGAATAAGAAACCGGAAACAAAACAAGCCGTTTTTCGGTTTTCATTTTGGAAATCAGAAAACAAAGATCTTGTCATTTGTAATAATTTAACTAGCTATCTTCGCCCATCTAAGGTGAAAATAGATGAGCAAGAAACACCCTGCAAAGAGCCCACATCTTGTGTTTCGGTTGTCCTTTTTCACATTTCTGTGCTGCCCCAAAACTGTGAAAATAGGGCTGTCTTTTTTAGCCTTAGTTGGGCAGCAGCGAAAAGGACTGTGCTAGCTTACGGGGATCCTGTGCTATCGTTCACTGGGTGACTTCGGGGGCAAAATAAAAATAATTTAAAATGGTTTTTAAGCCCGTAGCAAAAATTTAAAAATACTAGTCATTCTTTGTTTTCTGATTTCATTGTTCCAAAACAAAAATTGAAAATCGGCTCGTTTTTTGTTTCCAGTTTCTTATTCCAAAATAAAAAATAAAAGAAAATGGGAAAAGGCCTGTCATCTGTTTTCTGTCTTCCCACTGGCCGTTATGTACACAGACTGGCAGCTGACTCCCTGTTGTAAAAATAATCGCAGTCTTTGCGATTAGCAAATTGCATTAGTTTAAATCACAGTTGCGGTTCAATTTCGAGAAGTTGTTCAGCCCTAGTTCCAGCTACCAGCTAAAAGCTATGCACATATTTTTAGTCATAGATTTTGTTGATTGAATTAACACTGCCGCAATAACTGACACAATTGTGGCTTCAGCTTTTTTGACATCACACGGATTATTAAAAAAAAGTAACTGCCCTTTGACTTGGCACCATGGGTGTTACTTGATATGGATGTTGCTCACATGCACAGTTTAGCAGTGCTTTATTATATTTCACACTAAAGGGAATGAAGTGTGTTAGCTCTGGCAGGACACTCAAGCTGACAGTCAGCTGATCTAAACAATCTCCAATCATGTTTGACATCTCCACAGGCCAGTGTTTTTAAGCAGCGAGTACCACATTCTTGGCACGCCAACTGCCACATGCCACTACTGACTGCTGTGCTGGTTACCTGTCACACACTGCTGAAGACTTGCTTCTCGAAGGTTTGAAAAAACACTCTAACCCATGATACAACCATTTCAAGACCTGCTGGTTTGTGTTAATAATGCATTTTCATCAGTTTCATGAGTGGACATACAAAGTTTACATCAACATCAGCATTACATTGCTTACTCTAATTACCACATGTTGCTGTTACAAGTTGTTCTGGCTTCTCACTTCACCATGCTAGCTTCATTTTTGAAATAACTGATCAAATTTGGTGCACTATGGATTTTCAACTCACATATGGAAAATTATGTTACCAAGCAATATACTGTTATATTCCTCTGTGCTGAATCTTCATTTTGGGCTTCTATACATATATAGAACACCCTGGAGAGCCGTACCTGTACTGCAACATATAACCATTTTGGCATTTATACATAATATTTTAACTTTATGACTTAAGCATTGTGACATTTATGGAGGATTGCATCATGGGCTTAAAGGAAAAATCTGTCCAGCTAGTACTGCCAAGGCCTTCTGAGCACCACCAAGTTATGATCCAGATTAAAGGAGGGTGATAGGACTCTGAAGGTATTCAGTCCTAAAGTGTATTGTAACTTTGATAAATGCTTCCCAGGGATGCAGTTAAATTTCATAATATGAAAGGACACAGCTCTTTTTCGCTTGTCCAATCTTTCCACACATAAATCAAACCACATGTGTACAAAGACCCGAGCTGCAGATTGAAGACTACATGTGGTTCAGAGTTAAAGAGGGAGAAGAGTGTGTGGGGGTGTCAAACTTTCATTAATGACTTATTAATTTTCAGTGCAGCTGTCAAATAATTTTTAAAATTTCTTTTAGGATATAAAACTCCCATTAATTCCATTATTATGTTGGAATGTACAGAAGGGAGAGAGTGATGGATTATTTTGGTTTAGTTCAGTTTATTTACAATGTTTAAATATCTTAATAAAATACAGCATATTACACTTTGAGACATTCAAATATTGAGACCTCACACATAAAGTACATGGATATCAAATAAATAATAAAAGTTACATGGCATTGTTGAGGGCACAAACATAAAGAGTAAAACATAAAACAAACTAACATAGCTGAGCTATCTTAACCTAGCATAAGATAGCTAAATCTCATCTTAGCATAAAATCTAAAATAAGCTAGTTGAGTTTAGGATAAACTAGTTTAGTTTAGGATAAACTAAACAGGGAAACAGTTAGCCCCACTCTATTTAAAGAAAAAAAAAAATAAAAAAAATAAAAATCAGCCAACCTGCTAAAGCTCACTAATTAACATCTTTGTTCAGTTGTCATCACCTTGAGATTGCCTAGCAACCAACGGAGACTCCAGGAAGTCACTACACTGGCCAAGAAATACTCAAACCCATATTCACACATAACATGTTGTTTTTAAACTTTGGTTTGTGTATGTATTAAACATATAAAATATAATGTTTTAATTAGTGTGCTGTAGTGGTGCTGGTCGACAGAGCCAGGCTTGTT
This sequence comes from Lates japonicus, assembly GCA_033238685.1. NCBI lineage: Eukaryota > Metazoa > Chordata > Actinopteri > Centropomidae > Lates > Lates japonicus. Next base: position 381,591 of record BRZM01000086.1, on the reverse strand, counting down.
GTTTTCTCTTGTTTCCAGTATTTATGCTACTGGTTACTGACTCTACGTTCATATTTGCTGTACAGATACACAACAGCTCAAAGGTTTGGGATCACTTGGAAATTTTCTTGTCTTCCATGGAAAGACACATGAAATTAGTCTAAATAGGAAATATAGCAAATGAACAGGACTTGCTGATATTGTCAGAGTTAGAAATAATGATTTTAATGGAAATGATGAATGTGTTTTTCAAACAACATTTGCAGCAATTACAACCTGGCAGACCTTAGGCATTCTAGCTGTCAATTTTTCAAGGTAATCTGATTAGATTTCACCTCATGCTTCCTGGAGCATTTCCCACAAGATGGATTGGTTTGATGGAGTCTTCCTCCATACCATATGGTCAACTGCTGATGCTTCAGATACTAAACTAACCTAAAGAATGTCATGCTCCCTTTTTTTGCTCCCTTATTAGTACAACGGTTTTTGCTGTGCAACACAATTGCAACACAAAAGGGTTTTCTAATAATTAATTAGCCTTATAAAATGATTAACTTGGATTAGCAGCCATACCAGGAGATTGATGCAGAGGACTGACAGTTGCTGATAATAGGCCTAATAAGAATCATCTGATTAATTTTAATTGTGTGAAATGGAAAAAATTGTTTGTGAATTGCACAAAAATGTGTTTTTCTTTGGAAAACAAAGACATTTGCAAGTGATCCCAAACTTTTGAGCGGTAGTGTATAATAGTAGTATCAATCTTCTCATCTAAATCTAAAAAAGTTGTCTTGTTCTTTCTTCTTCTATATGTACGTATATGTATGTATGTATGACTGTTTTTTCTTTATTTCAAAGCACTTAAGTGTTGTGCAGGAGCTTCATCATAATAGTTCAGAGGTGCACACACTGCAACTCTGTTGGACCTGATTTCATGGCCAGCCTTCATGAATGCATGATATATATTTTTAACATTTATTACATAAAAAATTACTGTGTAACATATAGAACATACTCTGGGTGTGGCCAAACTATGGGGTGACCAAATATGACCCAACATATGGCCCAACACCTTAATCTATATAGAATATAATTTAAGAAGTGCAGTAGAGAAAAGGGCCTCTCAATGAGATAAGTAAGAATCCCTAGAAAAAAATGGTGCAAAAAAGTGATTGATTTTAATGTGTTGAACACGTGCATGAGTATTAGCACTAGGAGAGGCTTGGATTAGTGGCTACTCTGGATTGCAACCTAATGATTGGTGTTCTTCCTCAGGTAGCATCAAGAGGTTAATGCTAGTGTGACTCTAGAAATAGAGGAAAGTCAGGAAATGCCCTATATTGGAAATCCCCAGTACACAGAACTATATGTATACATAATATATTAAAAGAGGGGTTTATATTAAACAATACAGGCCTAATTCCTCATTAAGCCCATGAGGGAATTTAGTTCTTAGCTTAAATATCCATCTTGCCTTCTGTTTTTAAGAGCCGACAATTGAGATCACTACCTCTGCCCCCTGCAGGGTGATATGATGAATATCATGGTGAAAACTACTGACCCCATCTGATCAAGAGACTTAGTTTTGAGCTCTTCTGTTGATGCACAGTAAGAGGACGTAATCTACTGGCTTAGTTGCTGGACAGTTCTGGAGCACTGATATTCTCTAATTTTTTGAAAGAAAAAGTTCACAGATCACAGCCTCAAAGACCCGAGCAACAGTAAGTAACATACCTCACTTTTGAAGTTGAAGTGCCAGCACTTCAAAATGGGGACATATGTGACTCATCAGTGCTGATCAAAGAATTCAACTGGCACTTTCATGATTTTACTGCCATATGAACTGGTTCTCAGGTTCTTTCTCTGTTGATGTAGAAGGAGAACAAGAGGACATGAAGCTGGAGCTTCTTGAAATAAAAATGTGAAACGTTGCCATAAGGATGCTCAGTTTATTTGGTTCATACACACTGCATGTGTGCAAACATCTTTGGTGACACTGAACCAGAACAGACTGGAGTTCAAGATGACTGACAGTCACCTCTGTGATGTACTTCCAAACTCTACTACACGATCTACACCTGACATGGGAGCTCAGTCATGAACTAAGAGTGATATTTACTGCTGAGTTAACCTCAATATTGTTAAAACCATCTTACTGCAGATTCAGTTGTTAAAAGGCCCATGACCCATGACTGCTTAAGTTTTTTTTCTCTTTGTGGCTCCTTGCATGAAGTTTCTAAAGTTTGGGCACTCTTGCTGTTCTAATTTTCTTTCAAAACATGTTTGGTGTTGCAGATTAGTTGTGTTCTTTCAGAAGTTCTTTCAGATGTTTTTTTTCCTCTCTGGCTTCCGGTGTTCCTTCAGGCTCTTACCATGGTTCCTCACACATGTAGTGTTTACCACAGTTGCTGAATTTGATCCTCAACATGAATAAGATCAATGACCAAAGTAGACCTCAGGTCAATGGCTAAAAGTGGTGGAAAATCCTGCTCCAACTTAAAGGAAAACTCCATTATTTTTTAACCTTATTTTCCCATGTTTTGGGGTGTAAATGATTGGTAAGGACAAAAATCTTTGGAGTCAGTGCAGTGTTGAGAAAGAATGGTCTTCCTGGGCACCATAAAAAGCTGCGTTTGAATGCAATCCAATGTAATCCAATGACCAATTGTCCACATCACAGTAAGTCCTATAAAGTGCTTGGTTTTGTCAACCTTTTGCCTTCTGTGGAGGCTCAGAATGGTATAACAAGGTTAAGATTCCTACAGCAATTAAATTACAGAGTAAGATCCTTTTTGTTTAACCAGAAACATTGCCATATATTGCTAACATACTCCATCGACAAAAACACAAATTTTACCTTGCACAACATAGGAGCTGCTGTTACCCTGCTGCCTCAGTTGGTTAGTTTGTTCGTGTTGTTGTGTGGTACTTTTAGTTATGTAAAGGGTCTGAATACTTCCTCCACCACTGAAAGTCACAAAATAACAAAAGTGAACTTTCATGCTCAGGACATAACTGTAAATAAGTTAATATGAGTCAAAGGAGGGAGGCCGTAAATGTTTCCAAGGACAATGTTATTTTACTGGGCTAGACACTGTGCACGCATGTTATGGTGGCTGGACTTATTTTTAGTGTGTAAGTGAACACTGAGGTTGGCAGCTGCTGTGCTGCAGCTGGTTTGCTGGTCTCTGACATCCAAAGATGTCACTGACTGACTTATAACCGCACACCACAGAGCTGGGGTGGAACTATGGCTTACTTGGCAAAAAGGCGTCTTAGTGTGCGCTCTAAAAATGGCCCCTCTTTGATTTGTGACGTCATGTTCAAACTGAGACCAGCTGGCTGCACAGAAAGGCCACGTTTTGATGTCATATAGTAAGCTGAACAAAAGCAGTAAGTCATCAGAGACAAGGTTTCAGGTTTTTAATGAAAAAAGCACTCCCTTACCATTATGTGATGTATGTGATAGCATGTTCTCATGCAAGCTCTTATAATTCTGATGTGCATGGCTCTATAGTTTCATACCCAGATCTTTACCAGGTATTAATCTGGTATGAATGGGTCACACAGGTTGAACAGTGTAATCCTGTGTTAAACATAAGGTCTGTTTGTGAATGTTGTATCAGACTCTTCCTTATAGGCTCACAGTGCCTCCATATCAGTGTGTATTACCACCCCTCGTAGCTAGGAGAATGAATGGGGATTGTTTACCTGGCTGTGAGCTTAAGCTCCTTATCACATCCACCGACTGAAAGGTTGCATTTTTGCATGTCTGACAAACACATATCCACAATAGTCACTGCATGTACCATTTTAATATACAGTGACCACACAATGGCCAGTTTGTGCGCAGTTGTGAAAGAGCACATAAAACAATGAACACTGCCATATTAGTATTGCTCATGAGTGGACATCATCAGCCCTTCTAACTACAGTTAACATTAATCATTAACTATACAGTCAAATGTTGTACTGACTTGATATGAATAGTTTCATCATGTTGTGAATATTATGTGGTAGTCAGCGAAACATCTAGCTATTTATAGCTAGCTAAGTATTCAATACCATACGTGTAGTAGGTGGTAATTAGTGCAGCATAAAGCAATATATGCAAACCAACTCAAGGAGTTTGTGTTTTGAGTGATTTTTGCGGCTGTGGCTCAGGAGGTAGAGCAGTCGCCCACCAATCAGAAGGTCGGTGATTCGATTCCCGGCTCCTCCAGTCCGCATGCCGAAGTATCCTTGGGCAAGATACTGAACCCCAAATTGCCTCCGATGTGTGTGCATCGCATCGGTGTGTGAATGTGTGTGAATGTGTGTATAGAAAAAGCACATTGTATAGAACGTGTGCTGTATGAATGTGTGTGAATGGGGTGAATGTGATCTGTAGTGTGAAGCGCTTTGAGTGGTCGAAAAGACTAGAAAAGCGCTATATAAGTACAGTCCATTTACCATTTACCATTTCATTTACTTACTTGTGCTGAGCAACCCCCCCCCCCAAAAAAAATACAAAAAATAAAATGCAGTGCAGACAGAGGTCAAGCTCATCTGATGATGCTATGAAAACATAGCACGGCTAGGTCAGACTTGCCTGAACCATCCCCTAGTTATGCTGCTATAAGGCCTAGACTGCTGGGGGATTTCCCATGATGCACTGAGCTCCTCTTTCTTTCTCTATATGTACATGTTCATATCCCATAAATGCATGAAACTAACTTGACATCTTCTCTTTCCCATAGTTTTGTGCTCTTTCGTCTCTCTCTCCTCTTCTGTGACTTTCTGTAGGTATCTCTGCCTCCAGAGCTGTAGAGTCTGATCTGTGATGGCAAGCCTCCTGCTGCTCCTATGATCCTACTCATTGCTTGTGGTTGCATTTACATTTATTAGTCGTACCTTTAGTCTTATTTTCTGACATCATTAGGGCCTGAGCATGAAGTGTGTGAAGGCCCTATTGGAATTGCTCAGATTATTATTATTCTTGTTACACTAAAATTGCCTTTTTGAGGGCCTAAACATGTTCAAAAACTCATAAAACTTTGCACACACATCCAACCTGGCAAAAATTGACATCTGATAGAGGTCTCGTTCATTGGCGCTGTAAAATGGCTCCATAGCGCCCACTGGATATTTTCAAAACCCCCTTGCCATTGGGCTTAGTTTGTCTGAAGTGAACAAAATTCGGAGGGATTATGTAACGTGCCGAGATGCACAAAATAGTCTCTTTACATCATGGCCTCAAACCTACAGGAAGTCAGCCATTCTAATTTTTTTTTAAAATTTTGATCATTTTTGGCCATTTTTTGGCATTTGGGGAAGTTGTATTTGATCGAACTCCTACATTTTTGATCATATCGACCTAAAAGCTTTTGTGATTAAAAGTTATTAAAATGTCGAAGGGTGTGGCCGTGGCAGCACCTCAAATTTCCATGCCTCGCCAAAAAACAGGAAGTTGCGTTAACTCAGCCATACTTTGTTCAATCTGCCCCAGATTTCACAGTTTTGATAAGGGTCCCAGAATGAACACACAAACATGTCAATATTCAATTATATATATATATATATAAATATAAATATATATATATATATATATATATATATATACATATATATATATATATATAGCGCCACCTACTGGCAACAAGAAATGACGTGTTTTAGACTTTGATGTCCTGTTACTAGCAGGTTGACGTGATCCACTTCAGACTTCATAAAGTCTTAAGGCCTTCATGATGCCTTATTGTGAAACTTTTGATGTTCCATTGAAGGGCATGTCTGTGGCACCATGGCGAATTTCAATGTTTCGCCATTAACCAGTTGATGTAACTCATGCATACATTGTCTGATCTGCCCCAATCTTGACATGTTTGATAAGAGTCCTGCCCTGAAAACATCTACATGGGTCTTGCTCATGGGAGTGGCAAAATGGCTCAATAGCGCCCCCCAGAAATTTTCAAAACCTCCATGCCACTGGGCTTAGTTTGTCCTAGGTGGACGAAATTTGGACCACATATGTAACATGCTCTGACAAAAAAGTCTCTTGACGTCATGACCTAAAGCCAGCAGGAAGTTGGCCATTTCCATTTTATTACACAAATGTCGCTTACTTTTCGCCATTTGGGGATGTTGTAGTTGAAAGAACTCCTCCTACAGATTTTATCATATCAACCTCAAACTATGTGATTTAAAGTAACCAAAGGCTTTACCTGACATCGATGGGTGTGTTACCGTAGCGGCACCTCAAACAACCTTTGACAACAGGCCTGTCCTGAACACATCTACATTCCAGTATACAGATATAATCATAGCGCCACCTATTGGCAACAGTAAATGATGTGTTTTATCTAAGTAGGTTGATCTGATTCATCTCAAATGTGGTCAGACAAGCATTAAGATCATAATGGTGCTATATTATGAAAACTGTATTCATGGGACGCCCTTGCTGTGGCGCCATGGTGAATTTCGATGCTTTGCAATTAAATAGGAAGTTGTTGTAACTCCCACATGCACTGTCCAATCTGCCCCAAACTTCACATGTTTGCTAACTGTCATGGCCTGAAAACATCTACATGCCAATATTCAGGTATATTCATAGCGCCACCTATTGGCAACAGGAAATGATGTGTTTCATCCAAGTGGGTTGATCTGATTCACCTCAAATGTGGTCAGACAAGCATTAAGATCATAATGGTGCTTAATTGTGAAGACTGTGAGTCTTCATGGGACGCCCTTGCTGTGGTTTTGATGTAAAACTGGGGGTGAATGGAGTGAGGGAGTTCTGCATTGATCTCACACTGAAATGACAGCTCAGAGCAGCAAAGAAAGGAGCAGTACCAATGTTTGAGAACAGTAAGATGACAAAGTTTGATTGATTTAACTGAAGGAGCCTCAGGTAGCTGATTGAGTTGGCAGTGGAAACACCCACTAAAGCAAGTAGGCATGAAAGATAGTCTTCCTGATTGAATCTTTGCTCCACTTGTTTTAATCAAGTGATGATCAACATCAATTCAGTGTCAGTGTAATGAAATGTTAGGGTGATGTGGATGGGGTGGGTGGAGGTGATCAGTGCACAGTAAGTGTTCTTGTTTCACTGTGGTTTCATCTGGCTGATGTCTTTACAATTTAACCATGACCACAATAGTTGATTAACCTGATAAGGTGCTTCTTAAACCCAAAGTTTTCTAACCTTAACCATGGTTGAGTTGCCACACACTTCTACAGTAGGAATAACCAGCACTGAACTGTTAACTTTGGCAGTAACCATTATCTGGGCTTGTAACATTACTCCTTAATGAGAATTCACTTATGTAGAATCTGCATGTAAACTACATTCAGAAAAACCTCCCAGCTTAGTAAATCAGTCAGAATTGTCCATTTGAGTAATTGGTCCACTTTTCATAAAAATGTCCCACTATCTAAAATTATGGTTTCTACTCAAAGAAAGATTCACAGGCAACACAGGCAGACAGTGCATTGTACATGCAGATACAAAGAACTGTTGCAGGGTGGGTATGATGACCACAGTACAACTCATACCTATAGTTCATGGTCACATGCATGGGACAATTTCATACCACCACATTATGTCTTCATAGTAAAACATTGAAACAAAAGAGTAATGACCAATATGATCAGCTGATTGATTTCAAGATATGAATATAATTTCTAGAGATACTGGGCAGCATTATACACACTCCAATAAACATACTAAATGTAAAGCAATATATACGGTATATCTATATATATATATATATAGTTATTTCATAACTACTACTAGCATGTTTTAGTACAAAAGTACCACAATGATGAAAACCCAATGGAAGTGAACAAATCACACCTTCTGCCACTTGTTTGGTTTCAGTGCTGTAAAAAACAAATTTCGCCCTCATTTGCACAAGGTAAACATTTCAAATTTAAATTGGATTTTTTTCAATGTTGAAAACATCATTGAAATGCTGTCCTGGTTTTCACTGGCTGTCATTGTGAGTTTATCATTTGTGTTCTGCTGCAATAATCACAAATCCCCACACTTTCCATTGCCTGTTATTTTCCTCATGTGAGTTCCCCATCTGCTGTCGACACACTGACTCTGTCCTGAGTTCTGTCCTCATCAGCTGCAACCTGAGGGCTGTCCCACAGACAGTTACTGGTCATACACCCTTGATGGAACACATGCTGTTTGTTAGTACACAGTTCATCTACAAGGTGTGTGTGTTTGTATATATGCATGTGTGTCAATGTACTCTGTTGGAAAAAGGCTTAAAGTGCATTAAGAGGCTAAACCAAACGATTATGACATTTAAGTCCAAACACAAGACCATTTGTAAGGGAGGAGAAAATGGAAACGGGCAGATGGAAACAGGCACGAGTTTAGTCAGAGGAGGTTCAGCCCCAGGTTTCAGGGTCGCCAAACCAGCTCATACATAACAAGTGTCCCACAGTTTCAAACAAAATAACTTGACTCTCAGCTGTCATTGGCTTAGCCTACAAAATGACCATGATTTTTGAGTGAGGGCTCATGAGTTTTGCTATTAGCTTCTAGTCACTCCTTTGTTTCTGTAAAGGTTGCTGAGATTTTAAACTTTCTAAATAGGCTGAGAGCTTTGTGTATAATGTCCTAATCTCCCAGGCCCCACGAACTACCCATGATGCATGCATTATTGTTTGCTCTCAACTTAAGTGTGCATAAACACAGCATTAGGATTTCATGGAGAGACCCTTACACGTGTGAAAAAACAAAAAACAAAACAAAGAACCAAAACAAACAAAAACCCCCCCAAAAAGGAAAAAGAAATACAGATGAATGTATAATGTTGACATTATATTGATTATAATGTACATTGGACAGGTATGTGACCAATGATATTCCTTATGTAAGCCATGCACAACTCATACAGCCATACATACCTCAGCTCAGAGGTGTGGCTTGAGGGATGACAGTGTCCGTTGGGCTGTCCCCTACTTTGGTTCAAACTTAATTAAATCTGTAACTGTTGGTGAATTGAAAGTTGCTCCAGAAATTAATGCCCTTCAGTGACAAGCTCTGTCAGCAGTCCATTGGTGACATGAAATTTCAACAAGATATGTGTAGGGAACATGTGTCATGGTTGGGGCAAGTGGGACAGGTACAAGGACCCAAATGCAGACACCAAGAGCAGGCAGGTAGAATTAAAGAAGAAAGTTTAATAACATAAAATTAAGCATCTCACAGTTTCCATGTAGATTGAGGTAGAGTCTGAACCAGTAAAAAACACAAAACTGGATGACAACATGAGAGAATCCACATGGAAAACATGGAGATTGCAACATGACACAACACTATACTCTAACCACCAGAAGGGGAGAAAGACAGACCTACATACAAGTGGGACTAGTTAACTAATGAGGTACAGGTGAAACAGAAAACAGGTGGGAAAATACACAAAGACAGGAAGCAGCATCACCAGAGACACACAAGAAAAGTAATTACAAAATAAAACATGAAGTAAATACTACAAGAGACAAGTGATTTCAAAAGTGATTTCAAAATAAGCCCAGAAAATAAGAGTCACACTAGGGACGGGTCATCACAACATGGAATTCTCATTTTCAATGAAAGACTCTCTTCCATATTTAAGTTAAGCTTATTTTTTTGTCTATCACACCTAACTAATTGCATTTTTCCATCTCAAAAGGAATCATCACTGGCAGAGCGTGACATGTCCTGTGACAGGAAGTCCATTTTGGTTCTTCATTTGTTTACACCAGGACTGGCTTTGAACTCAGTTATGGTTATTCTTTGCTCTGTAGCACTTTGTAAAGATTTCAGCTTCAGTGCAAAAGCCCACAGACATGACTGCTTCCCACTGCTGATGGAGATAAAATATAAGAGCCTGGAAAGAAATGATCTCCTTCAGTTTTACAATTGCTAACCCACATTTCACTGTACTAAGCTAGGTAGGATTTTTTTTAAACTCTCAGTCAGGACAACAGCAGTCAATGTGGGCTACACTGTGGATCACTTTTCAGTGCTTTGACACATGCATTCAATGATCACATCCTTCAAAATATATAACATATCTCTCTCAATATCAGACACCACCAAACCTCACATTCGATTTTATACATCTACATACTATTACTTTAACTGTTAAATTTAAATGTTAACATAACACTCAGTTACTGTAAATTAGACTTACATAGGCTGCATTCTGCTACATCTTCATCTAAGAGGCAAAAAAACAAACAAACAAACAAAAAAAAAAACAAACAACAACAAACAAAAACTGTACATCAACACTGAAACATCAACACTGAAACATGTTTCCATTCTTGGTTTGCCTCTATGAAAGGGGGGAAAGGTAAGGCTGAATCCAGAACATTTTGTAATTGATGATGTGGTGTTTCACTGTCCACACTGGTGACTGGTTTACAGTGGTTTTCAGCCCATTCCATGATGATATCACCTTTCCTTTCAACTTAGTCTCATTCCTCAAATCCACAGACGATCTCCTCCTCATGGAGATTTATGACCACCAGCCACATGACAAGCTGTCCCTCTTGGACACAATGAATACTGGATGTTTGGACATATCTGCAGAGGACTGCCAGGGATGGATCAGGCTGTAACAGAGGACACGAGGTGTGATGTCAATGAGAACATGTGGCCTAATGCAGAAAACAGGGTTGACTGATGTATTTCTATACCTAGCCATCACTGCACAAGTATGTATTAGAGATAGACCGATATGGTTTTTTCAGGGCCAATTATTAGTAGTCAAGGAGGCCGATAACCGATATTTGGAGCCGATATTCATTTGCAGTAAAAGTGAAAATATTGGCGTCAAAATTTTGAATAATACAAACTCCAACACTTAACTTCGTTTAAATGCCTTTAAGCATATGTTTATTAAACAGCTTTTCAGATTTGCAACATGTTAAAGGTTTTTTTTTATCTTAGACAATAGATATCTTTGTTTTAAAATTCTAACAAAAAGTGCAGGGAGCTCCCAGGCTCAGCAGCATGTCTTATAAAGTTAAATGAAAACTTAAACAAAGAAATAACTCCCTAAAGTTTTCTACAGTAAATAAAGAAACATATATCTGCTCTCTGGAGCTTCTCCACCCGGCAAAACGTTTTCTCCTCTCCGACGTGTGTGTGAGCACTGTGCATGCACAGCGTTCACTGCTGATTGGCTGTTACCCGTGCTGTGGCTCTGCGTGTAACCAGTCAGATGGTGCTGTGGGTGGGACAATGCCGGAGACAGCGTAGTGACTGTAGACAGAGAGGCGCGGCTGCATCAGAGCCAAAATAACCCAGTTTTAAATTGATCTCTTATCGGCCGTCGGATTAAAAAAAAAGGAAGATGCCGATATGCATCAAAATGCCGAATATTGGTGCTGATAATCAGCCTGGCCGATAATCGGTCTATCCCTAGTATGTATCACTATAAAAGTATGTATAGTCAGAGTGAATATGTATAGTTTTGTTTTACATAAGTGGAATTGTTTTTGTTTGTGACACATACTGAAAGGTAGCACGATCCATGCTGTAAAGAATGGATGGAGCTTCCATCAGTTGAGAATGTCCAACATCACAAAATTATGGAAAATATGGTGGAAAACCATCACTTTGTGGATGTAAAGAACAGAGAGAGAGGGGGAGAGACTCAGACAGACAACATCTAAAAGTCACAGAGACCTCCAACCTTGTCTTGTTTTGAAGCTGGGCTTTATTAATGCTCTGGTGAAATATTTATGTGGTTTTAAATTAGTGAGTACTGCTGTTTCTATAAAACAAACTTCACTGCTCCTCATGAAATACAGGGCTGCACTCAGCAAGAGACTCAAACATCTATCAGGGACATAACAGGAGGCCTGGAGGCCTTCTGCATTCTGCCTCCTCAGTTACCATCTCCAAACATTCAGTTATATCACTAATGCAGCATGGATACTGTTTTCGTCAGGTCCATTTTTTGTGCCTGATTGGTTATTTCCTGGCTCCAAACAAACACTCGCTTGTGCCAAGATGGGTGGAGTGGTGTTGCTGAGGTTGTGTTTATGCAGATCAGGCAGTACAGGGTAATTTTGGTACGACATTGTGCTTGGACTTCTGTCTGCTCAGACCAACACATTGCAAACACAAGCACAAAGACCAATTTTTGTGGTTTTAGTTGGCTGTGGTACTCACATTGACTTAAAAAATCACATAAACCCTTTTTATGTATGCTGGAGTTAGCCATCCACAACTCCTTGTAGAATTTATACAATCCTTCCTTGTCAGGTAGATTACCTACAGCCATAATGCAACAGGCATGATACATACTCTTCATTTGCAGTCTCTAATTTGATCATCTATTTAAAACTTGTAACACAGCACCAGGATATAATAAAACAGGCACATTATCCTCTATGGGTTTCTATACACCAGACTGGTTAGCTGTTCTACACAGATTCTCATGCAGTAAAGTCATTTACAGTATAGTAGGTATCTTCAGCATGCCTCCACAGCACCAAGAAGGACATGGGACAAAATTATTTGAAGCAAAACTTGAAACACAGGAAGCTCACACCAACACTGCCAGCACTATTCCTCTGATGTATTCATCCAGTTTGTACTGCTCTGTGCCAGCATTGTGCCAGACTAGTTTCAGGTAATTAGAGGCCTTTGTGTCACTAACAAAACTGAACAAACAGCACACAAACACCTTGACACTAAACCTTTTCTGCTCATAGAAAGATGACTGTCACACTACATTTGATCAAAGTAAAATACAACTACCAGCCTATTATCACATTCTGTCATCACATAGAACTGGAAATGTACACTTTACATGTTAAACTTTTTAACATAGCCTGCCATAAGTAACTGTAACCTGCACCTTTAGTTGCTAAATGCTCAAAATCTTCTGAAAAAAACAGAGGACATGACCTCAGAATTCTCAATGGAACCTACAGCCCTGGAAACAATTAATGCAGCAGCACTGGCAGAGGAAAGAACAAGGCATGTTTTCATTTAATGGAGCTGTTAGCTTCTCATATGTAAAGAGTAATACGTGATCAGCAGTATGCCTAACAGAGAATAATACCCAGTGTGGAGGTTTATTTTTATATGAATATTTCTTTATTCAGAACTTGAAACAATAAAACGAGAATCTTGTAAAAATATATGATTTAACAAAAAAACCTAGCCATCATCTATATCCACCTGACCTTTTCAGGATTGTAGGTGGCTGCAGCCTTTGGCATTGGACAAGAGGTGGGGTACACCCTGGACAGGCTGCCAGTCTGTCAGAGGGCCAACACATGAAGAATCTCCATTAACCTGCATGTCTTGGGACCGTGGGAGGAAATCAAAGCACATGGGGAAAGTCCAGGCAGGCACAGGGTGAACATGCAAACTCCTCATAGAAAGGACCAGGCCAGGTTCATACCCACAACCCTCTTGCTGTGAGGTGACGGTGCTAAACCACTGCACTAATGAGCCTACCCCATATCATTATGAAAGCAGTATTAGCACTGCTATTAGCACAGATGCATACTAGAGCAGCAGAAATTAGTAGTCATAGTAGTGATTTAGCTTCAAGTATTTATTTAGAGCACTGGTAAGGACACTGTCCCACAACTTATCCCATAAAAAGTATGTTTATACTATAAAAAGGTTTTGCCAAATATATTTTGAAATACAGTTGCTGGCAACTACCTGGCAACATTTTCATTTAACTGCACAGAAGTTGTAGTGAGAAGGTTGGGGTGCCACAAAGTCAAAATGCAGGACATTGAGAAAGACTGGGGTTTTCATCTTTCATCCTGTGTTTCTAAGGTTAGGTTCAAGATGGAGAGGTGGCATTGGTAAATACTGAGAAAAAACATTAAGTTCTGTTTTGTACTTCAAGTCAGTATTGACCAAGACTACTGTTGTCAATGAGCATTTTGCAGATACTCTCAGTATGAACATTTTCCGACCTTGCAGATATCGCACTAACAACATTTCCTCATTATGTTGATTACAAACATAATCCGGAGCGAATTGCATTTCTTTCAAAGTGTATTTGTTGTTGTAAATTGTAGTGTATAAATGCAATTTTGGGTGACAAGGTTGCAGGGTTGAGGATTCTTAGTAGTCATAGCATAAACCAGTAAATGACAACTTCTTCTATTTCCTGTATATTTACCTTTTTAAAAATTAAAGCTACATATTACTCATATATTACTGTATGTGCAGTACTGATTCAGTTTGATTGAGAGCAGACAAATGATAACACTGATGTACTGATCAACTGAATTTTCTGTAACTTGTTAGTGACATCATCATCCATGTGTCTGAGATCAATGAAGGGTGGTTCCAAGCCTTCTCATTGTCTATGTCAGTGATGTGGAATGAGGACCACCTCTACCTCTGTCATTAGAAAGGAGACACGAAAAGACACAAAAATATGATGATGATCTGATTTCACAATTGCAGGTCCTCTTAAAGGCAGTCTTTAGGTAATGTTGTGTTTTAACTTTGCATAAAGAAAAACAAATTCAAAGATGGTGCATTAACTTGCCATGTTCCCACGAAACATTTTATAGAAAAATGTCACAAGCAAAAAGAAAAAAGGACAAGAGACGTGGACATGGGGTAGTAGGTTGCATTCACAATGGGGAAAGTGACTCCAGTTTTTCATGTTTTTAATGTTTAAGAGCTAAACGACCTGATAACTTAGGTTTGTCTTTTTCCATTGGTCCTCAGTATTCAGAGCTCTGCAGATGTCAGGTGGAAAATATTCAATCTGAATAGCTGTCTGTTGAGACTACATGTGTAAACACACACACACACACACACACACACACACACACACACACACACACACACACACACGCACACACACACACTACCAGATACTCTATTAACCATCAGCCCCGAGTTCTGATGTCTGAAACTGATGGACAGGTCTGCCATGTGTCTGCAGCCACAGAGCTGGGCTTTATCAGTTGACAGAACTCAGTGTGTTTTCACTGTAAATGAGTTCTGTCGGCAAAGGAAATGACCACAAGCTCTGCCAGCTTCACACTTTACATTAGAGGGGACAAAAGCACTTATGGAGGAACACTTCTCTAGCCCTCCATAAGTGCTATTATCAGTTGAGTAAATGAGACCATTTATGTCCTGAAACACAAACTGAGCGACTGAATGTTGATGGAAACCTACCAAAGCTAATGTGTGTTTAATCTTTTTCTCATGTATTCCAGTAAGTAAAAAAAAGAAAAGAATTTGAAGTGATACTGATGCAACCTTGTTAGGCTTTTGAAGCAAAGTGTAACTCAGTTATATTCAACCAGGAGAGTTTCATGTCCATCTGAGATTTGAAGTACTTATCTATTAATAAACCAATTGGACAAACCTTAGTAACTGTAAAACCAGATATATATTTAGACTTTTTCCCATCGATCCCCACCGATTAACCGGTGGTTTCTTCATCTAAACCTTCAATCCTTCTCAGTCATTCAAAGTAGCTATAATTAAACCTCTTTTGTGTTTTAGCCAAATATAGACCTATATCTAACCTTCCCTTCCACAAACAAAATGTTTTCTTAATTGCTAATATACAGAGTCAACAATAATGGCAATAATAATACTCAAGCAAGCCATAAATGTTTGTCCTCACTGTTCATATGGCGTGCATCAATGTGTTACTTTGTGCTTATATGTTAGTAGTGAAATTCAGTATTGTGACAAATGTTAGGCAGATAATGTACTGTATAGCAATGGTTCATCAATGTGTGTTTAAAATGAAAGCTCATATTGTATATGTATATGCATATTATGTGTTATTTACCCCACAGTATAGCTCAGACAGAGGAGGAGAGGCAGGATGAGGCCAAGGCTTGAAACAATAAGGGTAATTGTAGATATGAACGTTTGCTTGTTTAGATGCTCTATTGAGAAGTACAGAAAGCTTAACTGCAGTTTTTTTGGTTTACATAATCAAAATTGTGTAAATTGTCCCAGGAACATATTTACAGAAAAGAACCACCTTTTTGACATGAAAGTGTGTCATAAACGGAGTGCAAATGAATGTAAAACACATATCTGATGCATATCTTCTGTGGTAACATGGGGGGCACCCCCCTGCAATGTAATTGGCCCTTCCATGCACCCCCCTCAGTGGTTCTTGTTTATGTCAATCATTGTGTAAAGCTGCTTGCCACCGAATGTTTTATGATAAAACAGAATCAAGACTAACGCTTAGTATATGACTGTGGTGTGTATGAATCACTAGAAACCACACATAAAGACAGAAGATTCCAGATGCATGCTAAGGCAGAGCACCATCTAAATGCAATGGCGGCAACTATAAGAGGGGCATTGAGAACAATGCATGGAGCATAACAATGCCAAATATGTATAAGTCACAACATTCAAAAATATAAAATTTTGGAAGTGCTGTCTGAGAAAGATAGGAAGGGCATTGCGAAGAGGTTGAACAAAGTGGGGCATTCAGTGTCCTAGCTAAAAACTAATTTCCTCAGTGCTCAGTAATAAGATAAAATACAGTAAGATAAGATAAGATAAGATAAGATAATCCTTTATTAGTCCCACAATGGGGAAATTTACATTGTTGCAGCAGCCTAAATGATTGAAAAGACAGAAAAAGACATACATATGAGTAAAAGACAAGATAAAAACAAGATAATGCTATAAAAAAATATACACATAAGAACAGTATAAACATGACAATGTAATAAAAAACAGAAGAGCAATATACCCAGGACTTTATACATAGAGACAGAAAATGAACTAAATACAGGTATTGCACAAGGGAACAGTGCTTGAATGATGAGCGGCAGACACAACGGTGTGTCTGCAAAGATACAGGCTAAGCAAACTTTTTATGTGCACTGCAATACACATTGTATTAATTTGGTAATTGTGGAGTGAAAGCAGTGCCAGAGGTATCATGCCTTTTTTTGTTGCAGTGTCCCAGTACATTCCTGTCCTTATGTATACCATAAGTGACAGGACATACAGTGCTCAATGTTTCAGGATCAGCTTCAAGACTTAAAAACCTAGTGCTGTTAGGTGGGCTTGCAGTTTGTTGCCTGTCAAAACCTTGTGGACCAGGTTCTAGCTGTTTTGTGTCCTCCAGGACAGTGATGAGAGAACATTGGAGATAGATGTGGAGAGACTAGGGGTGTAAATCACAAGTTTTATCACAATATGATATTATATTGATTCAATGAACAATGATTCGATGTTTGCAAATATCAGAAAGTCTGCTATGATACAATTTTGATTTGATTCGATTCAGGAACAAGTGATCGATTTGAGACGATATCATATGCTGATTTAACACAGTCACTTCCAGTCATATCAAATCACAAAAGGGAACTAAAATATCATTTGATATTTATAATTTATGATAATAAAAATAGACCTCTTGTGAAGTGCCACATTCTGAAATACTGAGCTTTAAATTTTTCACATTCAATGTAAGAGAAAACTGACATAACATTAAATTCCTATTTGCATACATTAAAGCGGGATATTGTGTAAACTTTACTCCTATTTAGAGACTCAAACTAAATATTTTTAGAACTTAGAAATACTTGCCAAAGTAGTACAGTCTTCCTGTATCATAGCTACACACTACATCTTCAGGTATAGGCTACATTTTTCCTCATCAGATCACCGTCTTAGAAATTATTATATTGTAAGAGACTGTGATGTTATATGTTATGTTAGTGTTGGATTAATGAAGAAACGCTTTTCAGACTGTTAAATTGAAGTACTATTATTCCAGGGCTAATTAACGTGTTGCCAGCTTAGAAGTGGTGAAGCCTGTCATGTGAGCTGCCTGCATTGGCTGGGAACTGGGTATGGAGACGGTCTTTTCACAGAAAAGGGGCTGAAAATGAGTCGATGTAGGCAGTGTCTAGCACAGAGAAAAAGTTTGCAGTTTTTGTTATTTTTGTCAGCGTTGGCTACACAGTAGCCCACAGTAGCTTGTGTTATTGTGCTTAATAAATGACAAAACGAGCTGACGTTTCCACGCTTGCTTGGCAAGTGACGTTACAACATGTATGATGTCTGATTGATGTTTTCATTTTGGATCAATGCTATTGTATCATTGATCACTGAATTGAAGTATCGATGTAGATTGATGTATCATTACACCCCTAGTAGAGACACATGGACAGCATGCTCAGATAGTGTCATGGGGTAATCCTATGCCTTCCATTGAATAGGGTATACACAGCTACAGGTCAATGCTGAAGTATGAGCATGGTAAGCTAGCATTACTTCACATTCAAATCATTTCAGCCGAGGTAGAGCTAAATAAAGATTACAGCTAGTGGCAAGAATTGACATACACACACATACACATATGGCTAATTTCAAATCAATTATTGCAGCGCCCCTGTTTTACCGAGTGTTGTCTTGCCACCCATCTGGTATCACCTCCAAGCCGAGTTTCCTGGTCCAACTGCCAAACCAGAGGCAGAAGGCTCCATACACATTAGTAGAAATTGGGACCTGGGGGTTGTATGGGCTGGGATGGAGGGAAGCAGAACTGTGTTGTTTGGAGTCTCAGTAGTGACACATACAGGACATTTCTGTATGAGGATAGCTTGTAAAGTGTTATGTGCACAGAAGAATTTAGCTGTTAGTATGGCATCAGTTGAGTGAATTGATTTCTAAGAACTGTAGTATGGCTGGTAGGAGGGATAAAGCCGGGGTAGTGGCAGTCCTTCTAGAGAATGCAGCTTGTGCCTGAATTCAGCAAGTGCTAGATCCCTGTAGATAGGGGCCTAGTGTTAGTTATTTCTGTTTGTTTCATTTGAATTAGGATATCTTGAAGAGTTTTGTTTTTTGTTTTTTTCTACTTTTTTTCACTTTGCACCTGACTGGTGATGTAAATAAACAGAGCACCAGGTGAAGAAATTGAGTCTGTGCCTCCTTGTTCCATCACTGGGTCAATTCCTAGATTATCTTGATGATCTTTCTGATATGCTGCAATCCTCATCGTTAGACTTAGTGGTTGACCTTGCTGAGGTACTGCAAGACACATTTGTGTGCTACATTTTGGAGAGCTGTGGACAGAAGTCTGGACATTGTTAAGCAGTGCAACATTCTCATCGAGAGGATTTCCAAAAGGCAGCCAAAGATGAGCTCTGCTTTTCATGGATTTGTTGTCACATCCCACAGTTAGTAAAACAGCGATCAAGGCAAGGATTATTTTTGTAAGACTGTTTACTATCCCACCTTAGATACTGTGAAAACAAGTTGTGATATCATGAAAGGGATTCAAGCAATCAATCCCAAATGCAACAGCTTTTTGGAGGAGACTCCAATTTCCATAGCCTTTCTTGTAAACAGTGGCTTGCAAATGCAGCTTTTCACTTGCACACCACATCAATAGTGGTACAAGAGAGTCAAGGCCTTGTGGAGGAGTTCATAAGGTTGTTTAATAGTCAACACGGAAATCACAAAATACAGTTGTTTTCAAGTGTGTGTACCTCTAAATGATGAAAACTTTGAAGGGGAGGAGCCATATGATCTCATTGAACCCAACCTGGATCCCATCATTTTCAGCACTTTTCATCTTGGAGGTCCTTGGTACGAGCCATAGCATTTCTGAGGTATATCATCCAGTCCCAGAAAACCACAGAGAAAAACAAGACCTGTTGTGGTTGGCATGTATGCACGCAACTCTTGTCACTCTTGTCATCAGGTGTGTACAGAGAGAGACATACACCAAAGTGTTTGCCTGCTTGGCTGCTAGCAAAGGCATTCCAAAGGGGAGTGCTCTGAGAAAGGTCAGCCCCTGTGTTGATGAAGATGGCCTTCTGCGAATAGGAAGTAGGCTTGAGCATGCAGTACTTGAGACAAGAGAGAAGTACCCTCTCATCATTCCAGGTTGCAGTCACGTTGCAACCCTACTTGTGAGGCACTTCCACAGGTCTGGCATCAGGGACATGTTTTCACTGAAGGTGCTGTTTGCAAGGCAGGATTTTGGATTGTGGGAGCTAAGATGTGCATCAAGAGAATCCTCTATACATGTGTGACTTGCCATAAACTTCGTGGACGAGCTGTTGAAGAGGAAATTGCTGATCTACTGTCTGATAGTTTGAGCATGGAATTTTACCTAGGTGGGGCTGGATGTATTTGGTCTGTGGACTGTCACCACAAGATGTACTCATGGGGGGCATGCTAACAACAAAAGGTGGGCTGTACTCTTTACCTGCCTGAGTACATGTGCTGTGCACATAGAACTCATTGAGATAATGGACACATCAAGTTTCATCAATTGGTGCTGACGACTCCGGCTGCTGTGAGCTGCTGAGGTTCAAAGAAGGAGGTGGTGGCTGGCGCTGGCATCCTGGTGCCATGGGCTACTGTGAGCTGCTGTGGTTTGAGAAAGGAGGTGGCGTAGGGCACTGGCATCCCGGTGCTGGAAAATCCAGCTATTGAGAGCTGCTGTGGTTGGAGACGGGAAGCAGCAGAGGGCACTGGCATCCCAGTGCCAGGGGCTCCAGCTACTGAGATCTGTTGTGGCTGATGGCAGGAAGCAGCGGGGGGCACTGGCATCCCAGTGCCAGGGGCTCCAGCTACTGAGATCTGTTGTGGTTGATGGCAGGAAGCAGCGGGGGGCACTGGCATCCCGCTGCCATGATCCCCAGCTAGTGCAGACTGATGCAGCTGTTGATGTAGCTTATGATGGAGAGTTCCTCTGCCATTGCTGGATGAAGAAAAGGTTGGAAGCGAGTGGTGGGGAGTGATGTTGCAGTGGCCCTTGATGAGGAAAACTGCTGCTGATGATACTGATGCTGTTGATGATGCTGAGCCCGTTGGGAGGTGGAGGGTCCTGGTGTGTTATCTGGAGTTGGCGATTGCAAAGGATGATGACTGGAGGTGGTTGCTCTGAGTAATTATCGGCCTGTTTCAAATCTTCCATTCTTCTCTAAAATACTAGAAAAAGTTGTGTCTCGCAGCTATCAGCCCACTTAGCTGATAATAATCTTTTCGAACCTTTTCAGTCTGCCTTTAGGGACTTTCACTCTACCGAAACAGCACTTGCTAAAGTAGTAAATGATCTTCTACTCTCTCTGGATTCAGATTCCATCTCTCTGCTCCTCTTACTTGATCTTAGTGCAGCCTTTGATACTATAGACCACTGTATACTCATGGACTGACTGGAAACTAGATTTGGAATCTCTGGCCTGGCCCTCGCTGGTTAAAATCCTACTTACCTGACAGAACTCAGTGTCTCTCTTGTAATAACACCTTATCAGCCTTCTCTGATGTTAAATATGGAGTACCCCAGGGTTCTGTTCTTGCCCCCCTACTTTTCTGTCTTTATATTTCTCTTCTTGGCCAAATTATTCAGAGTCATGGAATTAATTTTCATTGTTATGCTGATGATATCCAGCTGTATGTACCTATAAAGGCTGACAATTAGAGGAATTAGAGGTCTGTTTGTCTTCGAAACTTCCTGCCTCTTAACTAAGATAAAACTGAAATGCTGGTTATTGGCCCGGCACGATATAGACACCAGTTTTTAGTTTGAAGTAACATATCCCTTGACAACTGTGTGATTTCTCAAAGTATGACAGCCAAGAATCTGGGTGTCACATTTGATCCTGCTCTCTCTTTTAGCACATTAAAGACATTACCAAGTCCGCCTTTTTTCACTTATGCAATGTAGCTAGGATTCTGTCTTTTCTTTCCATGGCAGATGCTGAAATTCTAGTTCACGCTTTTGTTACCTCTAGACTCGACTACTGTAATGTTTTGTTTTCAGGCCTACCACGTGCTAGCACTAAAAGTCTACAAATGGTTCAGAATGCTGCAGCTAGAATGTTAACTAAGTCTAGAAAGTTTGACCATATTACTATTATATTTAGCCTCCTTTTATTGGCTCCCTTCATTGGTTCATGTTAGATCAGACTTTAAAGTGCTCCTAATGACATACAAAATTCTAAATGGGCTAGCCCCCTTATACTTGTCTGATCTTCTTAATCCTTATAGTCCTTCCCGTGCTCTGCATTCTCAGAGTGCAGGGCTGCTGTCTGTCCCCAGAGTTAAAAAGAAGTCAGCAGGCTGCAGGGCTTTTTCCTACAGGGCCTCCTTCCTCTAGAATAACCTCCCTATTGATATTAGACAGGCTGAGTCAGTTGAGGCCTTTAAATCCAAACTAAAAACTCGTCTTTATTCCTTAACTTTCAGTAAGCACTTTATTCTGTTTCTTTTTCAGTCTTCACTGGTTACCACTTTAACTTCAGTGGGTTGGGTCAGTCTCAATGCATCAGTTAAGCTTAGTAGTTGATAAATGGTGTCCATGTTGTAATGCCGACGAGATTAATGTATCTGTGTCTTAAAATCGCTGCATCACTCTAACTGTGTTTCTTCCCTGAAGCACATTAGTGCCCAGGCTGTGCTTCTCTCTCTCTTTCTCTGTCGCTTACTGCAGGTTCTCTGCCTCCAGAGCTGTAGAGTCTCCTGCTGCTCCCATGATCCAGCTCAATGGATGTTGTTACAACATTTAAAATTTATTAGTGTTTATGGTAGTTATTGCTATGAATTGTTTTACTGTTCTGTCATTATTATTCCTATAGCTATCATTACCATTATTATTATTACTTACATCTTGACATAGACTGTGCATTTTGCAATGCTCTTTCCCAACAGTAAAGAACATAAACTTTACTCCAAGTCTTGTTCACTACCTGTCGATTTGTGTACGGACACACACTGAGGGCAGGATAGAGTTCATTTTTGTTGGATTAGGGTGGCCCCTACATATTTAACTGTTATTCCTCCTATGCCCCCACCTGAAAATAGTCTGGATCCACTCCTGGTCCCCACCACTGTCAAAATCAAACATAAGCTCTTGCAAATGTTTGAACACAGGCTTATAGCATTACCACACTGCAAAACACAATACAGTGTGTGGAGAGAGTCAGCTGTGAGGTCACCACTGGTAAGTTACTTAAAGGTTTAAAGTGTTGCTATCGCTACATTGCCTATATTTTTGCATCAACAGTGGTTTACTTACCAGTCTAAGAAATGTTGTGAGTTCAGCACCAAAGTTTATTCCTTTACTTGCCAGGAGCTGTCCCAGGCGGTGAAAAGCAAAATCAGTGTTAACTCTTGTTTTGTTTCTATTGCCTGTTCTCTTTTACTGAAGCTACTATTAGCATGCCAACCAGCTAGGCCCATCTTGTCACATCTTGTAATGCCACTTTGCAATAGTGAGTCACTGTAGTATCCAGTTGCCCCCAGTTCAGCATGAGAGAATAAAGACGTAGTGATGCTCAGAGGGCAGGGACAGAGAAAACTTACATACAACACTTTTAAGTGCACAGGCTTAAGTAGCGGATGGCAGCTAGAAACAGTAGCAGAGGTATCAATAGTTGTAGAAAGAGGCCAAACATGGGTGCAGGATAATTGTGAAGATGAAATTTGCTCGAGAAAATGTGTGTGCTTTGAAAAGGTTTGTGAGGTGAAGTCATTAGAAAGAGTCTGAAAGTCTTGAAAAAGTGATTGTTTGGAGCTGAGGCAATTTATTTGGTTTTGTAGTTATCATGTTCCTAGGTCTTAAATGCCTTGTGAAATTGTTTGGGGTTTCCAGGCAGTGCAGTCAGCATGAAGCAGAAACAAAGAAATTATCCCTTTTATAGCTAAGTGTTTTTGGCTGTTGACTGTGGCCCTCCCCCCAACACATGCACACACGCGCACACACACACACACACACACACATACATCCTTGTACACCTATCTTTGTGAGGACCTGTCATTTACGTAATACATTCCCTAACCCCTAACCCTAATTTTAATATCACAATTGAATGCCTAACCCTGAGTTGAACTGAATTGTGAATCCTAATGCTGTTGTTGGACAACGCCCCCCCCGGCAGTTAAAGTGTTGTATCTCAACCACTGATTATGAGGTGAAAACGGAGGCAAACAGTAACATGATTACCGAAAACATTTATTCTAATCTAATCTTATCTAAACTTCAAGCTGTAATCTAATTACTTGCTGGAAGTTTAACCCACTGCTCTTAAGGTGCTTTCAGGCAACATTGTCAGATGGACTGCAGCAGAACACACAGCACTGCCAGTGGCTCCCAGCTTCTTCCAATCCTACTAACAGTCTGTACCACAGGCTGCTGCTATCCACAAAGTATAATCTCATCACATAGCTAAATAGAGCAGGTTTCGGCCTAAACTAAGGAAAATGTTTAGCAATATGATACAGCAATTAATACAACAAGTTCTGAAGATGTAGATGTTATTTATTGGTCCTGACCAGATAATCAGACTTTGAAGCTGATCAAAGATCATATCTCTTAATTGATTTGTCTGTTCTTTGCAGATGAAGAGGTTATACTTCTGGGAACTCACATACTAGTAAAATAAGCTCCTGTATTGTTTCTATCAGTGTGGTTTCTGTGGTTGTCATGGTCACACTGCAAGCTGTTGAAAAAGTTTAACCAAGGTCAACTTAGACTGCAGCAGCCGCCCTATGTGAAAAAATAAGGAGGTGGCAACTGCCCATTATCTGAAAGCACTCTTATGTAGATCAAAGTTGTAAATTGTAGGTCATTGTGTTGGCTCGGCCCTGTGTCATGATGTCAGTGATTACATTAAGTGTAAAATTTCCCATAACAGACAGTAACACTGGCCAACAAAATAAGCCAAAATGAAATTTATTTACTACAGGCCTATCCAAGGTGTACCCAATCTTTCACACAATACATGTTGGGACAGGATCCAGAGTGAGCCTGAACAGTATCTGTGGTTTACAAAATGAATGGATGGGTGGCTGTGGCTCAGGAGGTAGAGAGGTTGCCCACCAATCGGGAGGTCGGTGGGTCGATACCCGGCTCCTCCAGTCCACGTGCTGAAGTATCCTTGGGCAAGATACTGAACCCTAATTTGCCCCCCGATGTGTCATTGGTGTGTGAATGTGTATAAATGTGTTAGGAAGCACTTTGTGTGTATAGAACAAGTGAATGGGGTGAATGTGACCTGTAGTGTGAAGCGCTTTGAGTGGTCGATATGACTAGAAAAGCGCTATATAAATGCAATCCATTTACCATTTACCATGTATAAAAAATATTTTCACTATAATTGGATGTTTTAAGTATTTGTACTATTATTAAATAATTCTAATTCTGCCTGTAAAATATCTGTATATTTGTAAAGGTTTTTAATTGTAGTGAGTAGTTAAACTTATTTTTAGTTTAGTTATTTATGTTTATTAACAACAAATTAAATAATATGCCATCTAACTTTTTTGTATATAAAGTTCAGCTCAACAGAATGTGATTAAATTAGCACATTTAACTGTGTGTATTAGTGTTAAGTATTTATAAGCTTTTTATACAATATACAAATTTGCTGGTTAGAATTTGCCTATAAATTACCTTCTATATCTTGATGTACTCATGCTCATGTTCTCTCAAGTGTTCATTAGGTGTTTCTAGAGCAGATGCATCACGGAAGACAGTACAGTTTTAACAAATGCATGAACCATGCATGAATGAACCATGAACAAAGTAATCCCAGTGCTACAGTCCGCTTTTCCCTAACGTGACTCATCAGTCAGAGCATGTAGCCTGAGTTACAGGGAGTGAGCACTTATAACAAAACCCATTCACCATACGATCCCTGTTGGTGCAGCCTTAAGACAGGAAACATTTCTGTCAATATCAACAGTTAATATGTCTGCATAGGTTCTCAGTCATCCAGGTCATAGTAGTCTTAAGTGTTTAAGTTGAAGGCAACTGGACTTCTTTTAGGTTTCTTGAAGACGTTCTTGAAGGCTTTTGGATGAGAGGTGAAACATCTTCAAGAAACCTAAAAGAAGTCCAGTTGCCTTCAACTTTAGCACTTAAGATCAACAGTTAATATTTTAGATGATATCCTGATATGGTGCATATTCCTCAACAGATTTGTGTTGTACCAGTTTTGCCCCAGGGCCACAAGCTGGTTAAAAAGGTGCAAAATGAGTAACAGCATTGGCTGGAGAGGGGTCATAGGTCATCAACTAAGACTTAAGGTCAAGCAAGACATTCACATCCAACACCAGAAACCATTTTGAATGAAAACTGGGATTACCATCTCCCCTGGTATACAACCACCTGAAAATGTGACAGAGCTTTGGTCATATGATTACAACAAAGCCAATTGCATTCCTTGCTGATGAGGACTGTAAGATGTGTTTGTAAGCTCAGGAGAAGCTGGTAAGTAGACCCCTGACTTGAGATTACATTGTCACACATATAGATAATATTCTAAAATCACTTAAAACTGTGACTTTCTCAGAGCAGTTAACAACAATGTTGAACTTGCAGTAGTTAAACAGTAAAGTTTTTTTTTTTATTAATATGCAGTATATAAACAAACAAACAAACAAAAAACCATTAACCTGGTTAAAAGACAATATCAAGCACAAAAATCACACAGATTCCAAAGGAGCAGATCCCACTGTCTCATTCTTCATTCAGTTCACTGACAAATGAAAAAGGTCAAATATCGATATTATCAAATATGATGAAACCTTTTATCAGATACCATACTTCAACCTGTGAATTGAAAATGGGAGTGCACCCTAAACACCAGCCAACTTCCCTCTCCTGTTTCTCCCCATGGTGAAAATGTTCTAAGGCCAACAGAGGATAGAGGATATCTCGCTCCAAACCTCAGCCTGTGATTACAGTTTTTGATGATTATAGTTTTCAGTTGAGTTACTGCAGGGCTTCATCTCAGCCACCTCACCACACTATGACTGCAGGGGCGTTGTCTAAAGTGAAGCCAGGATCTGTCTTGCACTGGACTCTAGGGAGGACAGACTATCTTTCATCACCTTTGGTTCTGGAAAACAAGAGCATGTGGTATAGGGATGAAAATGTCTTCCTTACGAGACTGCAGTTATTGTACACTCCAACCGAAAGAATCACAAACAATAAAAGAAAGATATGAAATCATTCTCTCTTTCTGGTATTATTCAACCTCTGCATTCTAAAACTCAGTTGAATTTGGAGCTTGCTTCAATGTTTCCTGGCCTACAGTGCTTTAATAAAAGGGCAGTTTTGAAACAAATTAGGACAAAGACAGAAAAAAAAGAAACTATTCATGCTTGTTTAGCCTTTTTATACCAGAGAAAAAAGACATGGGACCACATCAGACAAGAAAACAATGCCCACAGCTTGTAATTATGTTTGAAATGTGGTAACTAGAATATCAAGATTTCCAATTATTTTCAAAGAAGACAAGAAAGAAAACAGCCTTTAGGAGATATAAGTCTTTGCTTCACATGGTTCCACTTTACAGGCTTGAAGAGAAACAAACAAATTGCACCTCATTTGGTTGGGCTGGGTATTTTTAACTGCTTTTGGCTGGCAAAGCCACAGCACAATCAATTGCATGCTCGAGAACAGCACTGACTCGACAGAAAAAGCTATGCCATGTGTACAACCTCTTACACACACACAGAGAGAGAGAGAGAGAGAGACCATGTACAGTATCCAGTGGTTTTACATGAGAAAGTTGCAGCTCTTTCTGTTTGTGGCCTGGCTTGACTCTCCCTAACAAGACTGAGTCAGCAAGTCGCTATAGCAGTAAACTGACTGGACTGGATGGATGCTGTGCCTGGGGAGTAATACTGACCACTACATTTCTAATTCATGCTGGTTCAACTTACATGCAATCTTCATGTCCAGATGATAGGCCTGTCTGCATAAATACATAGAGTGAAGCCCACACTTCCCTTGTCTGGGCTTTTTTTTTTTTTATCTGCAACAGACAATCCTGAGACCCTCTTCCTGTTGGTGCAAAAGGCAGCTGAAACATCCAGTCTGTGCTGTAAAACATCTAAAGTTTTCCCACCTTTTGATTCCTCTTCTAAGAGTGTGTGGGCTTTCAGGGAGGTACTTTCTTAGCCATCCTCTCTCTCCCTGTGTGTGTGTGTTGTTAAAATAAGGGATCTTTGATGTAGCTCTTTGAACAGAGCTACATACCTTTGGATAATTTATAACATTGTAGCATTACATTCCATTAATAAACCATAAAACAATAATACAGGATATTTAAAGGGAACTCCAGGGATTTTTATTGCAATTTCATAAAGTTAGGAAATTTACAAGAGACATTAATGAATTAATCTCACACATTAAGGTCAGTTTAGTAGTCATGATTAGTACTCAGTAAACAGCTGTATATTGAACCTTCTTTTTAAAATCTGTCTCTCCAGCGTTCCCCAACTTTATGGAAATACAACACTAAATTACTGGAATAGAACTTGGAATCTGCACAGTACCGTTAACCTTTAATGGAAATATGATCAAAATGAGCAAAGGAGTTCATTGTTTTACTTTTCTTCTGGCGCAGCTGTGTAGGTCAGATGAGCGTCGGTCTGGCTGTGGTGTCAGGAAGTTTTCCGTGCTGTTATTTACCACAGGAACTAACTGATCCGAAGTCAGCCCTGTGCTGAGCCACACTAATCCTGTATTATTTTATCAGAACATTTTGGAATTGCCATTCCAGAGGTGCAGTTGTTGTAGTAAATTTTTCACTTTATGGTTCTTACACAATAAATGGCTCAGTCATGCATACAGCCCAGTCTCTCCCTCTCTCTTCTGCTGTGAATCTCTTTCCTCTTTCTCTTTAGCTCTCCTTTATACACACACAAACAATCATACATAAACACACATAATTATACACCTATCTTTGTGGGGATCCAAGCACTGACATAATGCATTTCTTAATCCATATCCTAAGATTAACCATTGTAACTAAATTATCTTAACCCTCAAACAGCCATTTAACCTTTTGTGGTAAAGAATTTACAGAAGAGGAGGGCTGAGATGTTTCTTCAGAACTTTTCATACCCTTTATCCACTGTGAAATCATGTCACCATTAGAATACATTGTACATTACGTGAAACGTCCATCCATCCATTATCTATACTACTTAGGGCTGGGCAATTAATTTTTGTAAGGGGCCACATGAGAAACTGGGACTGTTGTGGAGGGCCGGAACAGTAAGATAAACTCAGTTTTGTTCAGTATGAATTTTATCTCTCTATAAAAAATTGTATCTTTTAACTTTATGGCTACTGGTAAGAGTAGATTACAATTAAGCAATGGAAAGGTGGCGCAAACATAGCAAAAATGCTAACATATCACTATTTAATTTAAAAACATTTGCAAATACAATTTTGAAAATGTGCATCTTTTTGCAGTATTTCGAAGATCAGCATTAAATTAACTATACAAAAAACGTAATGAGTGCTATTTTGTTTGTAATTTTGTTTTTTTCTGTTTTTCACTTGTTCAGTGAGAGAAATCTAGTCTCTGTTGGGCTTCAACAAGTGCATTGAAATCAGACTGAATGGCTGACCACTGTATCACCATACCGCCCAGTACACTGCCCATATCATGAAGACTCATTACATCATTACATCAAATTGCTCCACAGGCT
The DNA here is from genome assembly GCA_033238685.1 of Lates japonicus. Lineage (NCBI taxonomy): Eukaryota > Metazoa > Chordata > Actinopteri > Centropomidae > Lates > Lates japonicus. The sequence continues at coordinate 352,160 of BRZM01000086.1, read as the reverse complement.
GCAGCATTAGAAAACATTTCCAGGGGCCAGAAAATCAGCGCTGGAACACCAGATCAAGTGCAGCAGAGGTCTACTGCATCAGATTAACAGCAAGAAAAGCTGTCAGGAGCATGTACTGTTGTGAGTTTGGTCTGGATTCTCCCAGTTGCAGTGAGTGACAGATTCAGGTACAAGCAGATACACAGGCCACCAACACTGGTCTGGAGTCCAGTTAGGAAAAATCACGAAGAGGAGAGGCTGGGAGATAATGGGTAAAAAAGCAGCAAGTACATAGAAAATGAAAAAGTCAGAAGCAATAAATGTCAGGTAAGACCATATGACTCTACAGAGAAACACAACTCTAATATGACTCTCAGAATGTGATAGTGTGAGGTGAAAATTTACAGTATACAATGATATGTGCAATGAAATATACACTTGCCCTGTAGAGTAATATGTTGGAGCTCTGATCTCTGCTTCCACCATGACCTCTTCTCTTCTCTGGAATGTTTCAAACTGAGTGAGGACATAGTGGAGAGCCAACTTAATTCCTCCATTCAGCAACATGCTGAATACATAAACAAGGCTGAGAAGGGCACAGGATACATGTTTACATAGTAAATAAAATCTACATCACGTTTCCATCACATCAATTCTTGCCATTATTTCGACATTTTCAAAACAATATCATAAGGCAATAAAAGTAGAAAAAAACCTTATGGTTAAAAGGCAATAATCAATATGTGAAGTCAAATTTATTTTACATTTTAAATTGACAGCATATTCTGCCAAACTACAATCTAAGATTTAAACAAACAGACAACAGAACAACAAGGAATCTAAACCCACATTTGACCCCAAAAATAAGATAAACCATTTTTTTAAAGGCAGTGGATTCTGCTGAGTTAATAGTCTGAGTAGAGCAGTATCATGCACCCTGATTATACTGTATCATACACTGTCCAATGAAAGGATAAATTATACAACTCACACATATAACCATCACGTACAAACATGGGTAAACACACCCATGTGTGCTTACTTTGCCACTTGAGAGACTGGGAGTTAAATGCTGGGAGGACAGTAATGTGTGCTCAGGCTGGCTGCTTAGGCTGCAGGACATTTGGAACAAACATAACCAAGTCCTTTCTAATCCCTTAGTGCTCTGGCTGCATTAACATGGCTTATGTAATGATACTGTGACGTGCTGACTGTGAGACTAAGGCCTTATTCTACCAGAACTAATATTACAAATAGACCTCTTGCATATAGAATACATGGTTTATATATAAGATAGTTACAGAAAGACACAGAAGGTCAAGACTGCACAGTTTTTCATTCTTTTGATTCTTTTCTTTTGTCTTTTGTTTTTCCCTGGATATATTTCCAGCCACTGAGTACTTAGAATACATGTGTGTATGTAGGTCAAGTTAATTGGTTTAACAGTCAGGTGGGGTAGTAAGCAGTAGTTCATATGTTGATATTTGATAAGGATAAAACTTAAATATCAAATGTCTGTTCTTCTGATTGGTATCAAATCAGTTGGATGTAACAGTATATCAGACACGACTCTGAGGTCTGTGGATGTTTTGATTTCTTTTCATTGACACTAGTTTTTCATCTCGCAGCTTTTAAAGGATTGCTTCACAACTTTCTAGCACAGACAACTGCAGGCTCATATCATATTCTGATAAATGTTGCAATATAGTTTGACACAGAGCCAGTTTCCAAACCGAGAAACAAGTATACTCATAAACAGTCTAGCTCATGCTGCATTACCACAACACAGAGGGAGTCCTTCCTGTTGCTCAGTGGATGCACCCCAGCAGAGTGGGGCTAAGGTTTTTGAGTGCATATGTATGCTTCCTATGTTACGTGATTACATCCACATTCCCCACCCTGATTCAAATGTCTTCACCGCAAAGACTTATTTCATCCTGCTGACTAATCAGACTGAGTCAACTGAAAGGAGGTGAAAGCTGATGGCTCTTTTAGTAAGTTGTGGGGGAGGGGAACTATCAGGTGTGTTTCCAGAAACATCTTCAATAGATTCCTATAATACTGAGTTTCTCACAGCCCAGCAGGAATAAGGCATGGTTACCATGGTAATATACTGATGATGCTGATATCTTCTAACTCAAACATTACTTATGCTGTTTCAAAAAAAAAAAGTTTGTGAGGTAGGGGGAATTATGGACCGGAGTTATTTGCGGTTATAAAATATCAGAATATTACATAATTCTTCAGAAGATGCACAAAAACTAAGGGAAATGTTTTGCTGAGTGATGCTTAAAGTCAGTGTATGTCAGTGCATGTCAGTTGCAGGCACCTCAGTCTAAATCAAAGAGCATCAAACAGAATGGAAGTGAACTCTGTGCTAGTTAACTGTAGCTCAGCTTTGATTGTTGTTAGGGAGTGTCAGTGGAATGACCTGATAATCAGTGCAGGCATTTAGACAGATACTATCATCAGAGTGTAAAAGGATATCATAGCCATGTCACCCTAACATGTAGACATGAACCATTCCTATTACAGGAATGAACAGGCCACAGCGAGTTGATGGGTCATTACGATGAACTGGCTCTCCACGGCCTCATTGGACTGAGAGTATTGTTCTTCCAGCTACAAGTCATCTATGTCATATCTCAGATGTCCTGGTAAGAATGTAAAGCTATCAGTCAAAAAGTGGAGTGGTGGTTGTTGTAGCAGAACCAGAGGAAGCAGTAGTAGTTCTGGGAGATTTAGAAAAATCTAATTTACTGTCAATTGTACAATTGCTAATAACAGCAACAACAAACATAAAAACAACCAAACAAGTAGAAGGAATGCCAAAAAGAGTAACTGGCAAGTCAAACTAATGTATGACATGACATTACTCTCAGGAACCCTGTAGAGAACAGGAATAAATAAGAAAATTATCTATAAAAATGAATCTGTGATCTTAAATTATGGCCTAATTTTTTTCAACGATCTGATCTGATTGATTTGATTCCCTGATTCCCTGCTCTGGAGCAGGTTAGCTGTGGTGATCTTCACAAGTTCATCCAGCTTCAGGATACTAGAAAACCTGAGTTAGGTTAGTTAGCTGGATAATCCACTAATCTTGCCTTGTGGTACAGGTCTTTATATTATGAAGTTATTTTGATCTTAACCCTGGTTAACCCCGGGCCAGTTCTCTCAGACCCTGTTGCCAACCATGGGATTTAACCAGTGCTACAAACTTCTGTCCAGACTGAAACACAACACAGCCTTTATCTAAAGTTCTATCCAACACTTCTTCATCTCATTGTGAGTCTGAGTTGAGAGGATGAAGAGCCCAAGGTGTACTCCAAATTCACCAGATCCAAATCTGATCCGGCTTGTGTGGGACCTGCCTAAAATTGTGTAGGTCCCCCTCCTGCTGTCAAAACAGCTCTGAAACATCAGGGCATGGACACAAGACCTCTGGGGGTGTCCTGTGGTGTCTGGCACCGGGACATCGGCAGTGGATCTTTTAGGTCCTGTGGATTGCAGGGTGGGTCCTCCATGGATCTGGCTGATTCTAGTGCATCCAACAGTTGCCGGATCAGATTGAGATCTGGGGAGTTTGGAGGCCAGGTCAATACCTCTTTTGCCTCAATTGCCTCTTTGTTGTGTTCCTCGAGACATTTCTGAGCAGTTTTTGTGGTGTGGTGGGAACCCTGTCTTGATGGGGAAGGCCTCTGCCAATGGGGAGTGCTTTTCCCTTACAATGGGTGTGTTTGATGTTTTTGAACAATGTTTAAGTGGATGGTACCTGTCAAAGTAACATCCAGATGAATGTCAGGACCCAAGATTTCCCAGCAGAACATTGTAATATAACAAGATGATCAATTTTATCCACTTTATCCACAGTGGGTGTAATGTTGTGACTGATATATTCCTCATGTTCTCTGGCTTCCAGTTCTGGAAGTGCTGTTGCTGAAACTCTGTTTGGAATTCTTGATATTTAAGTTTCCTCACTGGATGTCAGAGATGAATGCTGTTTTAATGACCTCTAAGTCTTTTTAACTGATCCACCATTCTCCCTATTACAAGTCAGTGTACCATCAAAAAGATTTTTAAAAAATAGTTACATAATGTTGCATTAAAATAAATATTTGCAAAACATGTCAGTCAGGTTAAGAAAAACACAATAAAAATAGAAAAAGGAAAACAGAACTAAAATTATAAACTGCAACTGAAATAAAGGCAGTAAAGATAATTTAGATTCAGGCCTGAGTCTTCTGGCTGTGGAAATGTCAGGAAAAGTCAGTTTACAGGATACAGATACTGTGTGAATGGGCGGAGTTGGTAAGTACAAAAACATCATGTTTAGACTGTAGAAATCACACCCTTAACCCTCACATCCTCACAGACACACACACACTCACACACACACACACACACACTCACACACAAACACAGAAACACTTGCACACAAACACACACAGTGGCAAGCTTTTTATTTTTGTTCCCTGGCACTCTGAACAAGCAATTACTTGTAACTCGAAAACTTTATGATGAGAAAAAGCTGTCGTATAAAACACTGGTCACATTCATTTCACTGTGAGGCACCAAAACAAATGTTTTAATTGCATCTCCATGTCTTCTTACAGACAAACCAACAAACCAGATACAAAAACAACATGCTGCCTGGGTATAGCAACACTTGTCCCAGGTTGGCAGGGGGCAGATTAAAGAGAGCACTGGCGCTAATCTAACTTAACTTATTGAAGTGCTTAATTATATTATAATTATACATATTTCATTTTCTCATGCACTTAACGGGGCTGTTTTAGAAATCAAAACTCAAAGATCAAAGCTTTGAAATTATATCTGCACACTGTTAGGAAAAACATTCTGGTAGAGAAATGCCGAATTCTGGTCATTGATCTTTTTTTGGTCTAAAAGTTGGGGGTGGTTAAATTTAAAAACACTGAGTCTAAGAAATACTGGCATTAGCCTATTTGTGTATTTAATTGCAGAATGTTGCTAAAACCCTTAAATTCCCAGACAGAAAACCAGAGACATGATCTCATTGTCCCCACTGGTAGCTACAGCCCTGCGACAGAGCCACTACTGCAGTGGGGATTTCTGTGACTCAAATGCATAAATATTATTCTAAATATTGGCATTATTCTGGCCAAGATACATGTATGTTGAAACAGGAGCATGAGAATAAAAAAATACTAATAAAGAGCATTATGTTTGTTTATAATACATACAGTACATTTAATTTTCTCTGCTTGCTGCTCAGAGGCCTGCACACACACACGCATGCACACACACACACTCACAAAATAAACATTCTGTATGTAGTGTGTATCCCCAAAGGACGTAGGTCATCCATGTCAGCGTTAAGCAGGAAATGGGCAAGTGACCGCCATTCCATGTCTGTTTTGTGTTTACACACTGATGTTACAGATGTTACTCACACATTGACATTCATCTGTCCTACAATACACTATCATTATCAAGTTGCTGTTAAGAAATAAATGATTGAGATGTACATTTTTAGTACAGTTCAGTATAACAGTATATATAGCAGGAGAATAGCAAAGCTCTTGGTGAGTTTAATAAAGGAAAGGCACACAGGTTGATTTTACACATGTACTTTGGTTCATTTGGTCTGGACCAGGAGAAAAAGTTCTCTTTTGCTGCTTTTTAGGTTTGGTCTGGTTTATGTTCAAACTGACTTATCATGTGAAACCAATTGGAGAAAACATCAAGTCATACAGACTGACAGGTAACTCAGTGATTGGATTGTGTGATGTTATCCTGCATCATCAGGACAGAGGTGGCAAAATGTAATTCAGATGACTGACTTTAAGGCTCCTTATGCATATTTATGATATGATACCATTAATGCCTCAAACTGCCTAAACCTTTTGCACAGGACTGTAGATATTAAGATGGCTTCCTGAGCAGTTCACGATCGAACTACACCAGAATCCACTTGGAGGCAAACTGAGACTATTTTCAGCTGGTCTTCTTAGGGTTGTTTGATGGACAACTATCTCAGCAGACTAACCAAACCACTCTAATTGAGTTTCATTTAACTGAGCCAAACAGGTTAGGTATGAAAACTCCCTCACTTTCACATATGGTGAACATGTTCAGCTGCAGTCGATGTTATTGGCTAGACTTGGCCACACTTGATTTATTAGACTATGATGTCATAGTATAACAAGTGAGGGATGATGGTACCACCAAGACAATTGGTATTCTAACCCTACAGTTCTCTACTCTTCTTCTCTTTCAGCACCTTTTAAGCAAATATTCAGCTCAAAGTGCTTTACATTCAAGAAGGAAAGGAAAAACCCAAAACAAACAAATATTCAAACAAACAAAAGGATAAAACTGATGTATTGATTTTGAAAAAACAATTTATAAATGATGTCAGAGATTAGCTCATTCTATGTTCCTGTAAAGCACTTTCTGGAAAATGCAGTGCAAAAACACAGCAGTGTCTCTACAACAGTAAACAACACTTTGTGGCTTCCAGGCTTGGCAGTGAGGCTCAGTGTTGGTCACCTTGCTTTCATACTTTCATAAGAAGTATGTATGAGGTGTTCTTGTCTGTTATTAGGTTGGTAGGTTTGATCAGAGTCAGTGTTTTCTTCATCTGTCTGGTTTTATAAACTGCTGATACAAATATTGTCTTTTTATTTGTTATTTTTCTGGATTCAAGGAGTAAAGATAATAGAAAAAGAGGCTCAAAACTCCCAATATTTTGAAAGTACACATTACAGAAAACAACCTGCTTTTATTAGGTATGTGAGAGGAACACAGCCAAAAGAGCTTTATGTATGCACCTGTATAGTAATGTCAGGGGCCTTGTCGGCTTGTTGGAAACCATGAACCGACATGACTCCATGCAAGAGTACACCAGGCATTTCTCCTGACTTTTCGACTCTAGCATGGGTCAAGCTTTAGAAACACAGCATCATACTTTTCCATTTCCACTGTGCAGCTTGATAGTGTCTTGTCATTAGCCCCACCCTGCTTGGTAAACACCCACATCTTTCAAACTTTCACATATCCAGTTTGTAATTCAGATTTTAGCTTTATAGTTCCCACGCAGAGCAATAATTACCATGAAAAAAAACAACAACAAACCCAACAATTAATTGATCCTGCTAAAAAGAATTGTGTATGTATCCAAAGACAGAAATATCTTATTCCTTTGTGCCATAGAGCTCTGTTGTTAAAACACAACATAACTAAAACCAACACATGTCACAACACTGCACTGGGTAACTTCAGTGTAATCAATGGTCAGTGCAATTTATTCCAAAACAACTCTGTGGTTTTGATCTCTGGACAAGCAGCCCTGTGTTAAGCAGACCACACCAAGCATGCTCACAGGTGCAAAGTTCTGTGTTTACACAGCTTTGATGGCTTGAAAAAAATAAACTACACTTTCTGTGGTCATCACAATGAAAAAAGTGCAACAACATAGCTCTTTTCTTCTGTGACTGCAAGTACTCAAGAATCCTGTTACACTGACAGAATACTGTGTACAGCAGTTGGTAAAGCCTTTTAACATGTATTATTAGATTGAAATAAACACTTCCCTTGAAGGCCAGCACTTGTGGTCTTCAAGGGTGAAAAACTAGACACAGACACACAAGGTGTCTGTCAAAGATGTCTGTCAAAGACATGCAGGTTAGGTTAACTGACAATTCTAAATTTTCCTTAGGTGTAAATGTGAGAGTGAATGTTGTTTGTCTCTTTATGTCAGCCCTGTGATAAACTGGTGACCTGTCCAGGGTATACCCTGCCTCTTGCTCAATTTAAGCTGGATGGATGGATGGACGGACGGATGAATAATGATTACACCCTCCGAGAATCACCACCTTAAAGCAGTGGAGGGGTTTGTGCGTCCCTGTGACGTGACGTGTGGCGTCCCTGAGCTGTGTTGACAGGTGAAATAGCTTCTGGTATGGTCTCCCAAGGTAAACTGGTCCCATTTAATGGGCCATACCAAGAGTAATTTACAGACCTCCTATGAATCTGCCAGGATTCATCGTGGTCAGGTACATAGCACGCTGGGCAGCAGGCAAAGGCAGTGACCAAGGCATCATCAGAGATTGGTTCCAGTGACATGTCACCTCTCTGGTGGGGAGCTAATGAAAGAGGTGGAGCTGTACCAACTAGTTATAGTTGGGCTCACCTCCACGAATAACACTGGTTCTGAAAGCAAACCCCTGGAAAGGGTCTAGACTCTCTCCTTTTACATAGTTGCCCAGGGTGAGAGAAAGGCTCTGTCATTTGTGCCTACCCAAACAACAGTTCTGAGTATTTGACCTTCAAGTCTCTGAGTAAGATCCTGGAGAGGGGGCCACTTAGGGTCTCTTTAGTTCTGCTGGGAGACTTAAATGCTCATATGTGCAATGATGGAGAAACCTGAAGGGGGTAATTGGGAAGAATGGTCTGCTTGACTTGAACCTGAGTGGTACTTATGCATTACCCATGAACTGACCATAACAAACACCGTGTTTGAGCATAAGGTAGTTCATAAGTGTACTTGGTACCAGAACGCCTAAGGCCATAGGTCAATAATCAACTTGTGATCATGTCATCAGACATATGGCTGTATATCTTGAAGACTTACGCAGAGCTTCCAACTGTTTGCCACCTGGGGCCTTTACTATTGCTGGTATGATGTCAAATTGACATGATGTCATATTGCCTTCATACCAGCAGCATTACATAACATTGACACCTGTCAAAGGTGGTTTCCAGGTGCCCCATGTCTTGCTTTCTGTCACTGAAAGTAGACATACAGGATGAAAAAATCTGCAGATCTTCATTGAAAAACACATCATAATACAGAAGATATTATTATAAAGTAAGATAACAATATTGTGAGATTTAAATTTTTTGATGTCTATGTTTTATTTTTCAGTAAAACTTTTTTCAATGCCAGTATTTCAATGCCAGTGTTTCCTCTTTAAGTTTAGCTACATAGATATATTCCACTAAGAAGTGAACCACTGTCATAACCCTGAAACCAAAGGTTAAACCTGAATACCTCACTAACCCCAAATCCTGCTTTGTAGTACAGGCTTCTGGTGGTGAGTCGGATCAGATGGTGGGGCAGACTGCTGGACAGACCCAGTTAATCCAAACTTGTAGTGAGGATCAACTAGGAATGTCTGGCTGAGGTCTCTGTCCATAAGGTCTTTAACTCCCACTCAGGCAATCCAGAGGAGGATGGGGACGTAGATGCAGGGTGGGTAATATTAAAAGTCCTCATCGTGGTAGTATGGTCAAGTCATCAATGCCTGTCATGGACACATCAACAAAGACATCTAGGCACTGAGGTTGGGTGACACCTTGTCTGTCTGTTTTTTTTCAATCTGGAAGGCCACAAACACTGAGGGTTTCTAGTGCTGTTAGCACATGAAAATCAAGCTGAAGAAGGATACCTTGAGGGTTTGTTTGGTGAAGGGGTCTCCTGAAGCTGCAGACAGGTACTGGCAGGCCAGAAGGGCTGAATGAGATCATAAGACAGAGAGGTAAGACTGTGTTGTGTTTGTGCATTCAATGGCCACAAGGCTAATGCTCTCCAACCATTTGGGAAGTCACACCATGCCTCCATATTCCTCATACCAGAATATTCAAAGGTAATGTAACACACAGAGAGCTGTGATGATGAGTGAGGTCAGGCATTGGACTGCCAGGGCTTTGCTGCAGGACGTGCTGAGTGACGTCAACTGATATATGTTTCAATTCAACTCTAACAAGCTTCATAGCAACAATGTCCAACGATATAAATCATTTCCAAAGGATCCACCCATACCACTTTGAAGGAAGATATTACTTCTTACAACTCAGGACTCGCTGCCAGAGATGTAGAGAAATACAGGTGGGAATATTCAAGATTCAAGATTTTTATTGTCAATTTTCTCTATGTGCAGGACATACAGAAAAAATGAAAAAACGTTTCTCTCTCTCTCTCTCTCTCTCTATATATATATATATATATTTCTTACTCTATATATATATATATATATAGAGAGAGAATTTTTTAAAAATTATAAAACTATAACATGTACAATAAGAGAACAGCTGAGGTAGAGTGCTTGTGAAATGGGTGTGTTATATAGTCCAGGAGCAGGGGGCAGAGTGGGGAGATAGTGAGCAGAGTTCAGTATCCTGACAGCCTGGTGGAAGAAGCTGTTAAGCAGTCTTGTGGAGCGGGCCCGGAGGCTCCGGTACCTTTTCCCTGAGGGCAGAAGACTGAAGAGAGAGTATAAGGGAGAGGGAGAAAATATGTGGTCAGTATGTGGTCAAAAATGCTAAACTGGGTGGATTGTCAAATACAACAATTTGACACAATAGACATTGTGTGTGCCAATACACAACTGAACAAGTGCTGGATATCTGTGAAACCATGATCTCCATATCAGCTCTGCCTTTGTCCTTGGAAGGTCATCTGGTGAAAGGGGGAAGAAATAAAGACACACACACACACACACACACACACACACTTCTTGGACTGATCATGAACCTTTTGTGATATTACAACATACTTCAGCCAACACCAAGTGGGTCTGTTCATCATGTGTAAGGATCAGTGTGTAAGACACTCATTCAGATATCAGAAACCACAATGTTGTCACATAGTTGCTAACAAATTAAAAGCTATCATAATAGATGACATACTGTTGTTTTCACAATAATTATTTAATTATTGTCCAAATATCAGGTTACATTTCAGACTGCCAAAAATGATTTTAGAGGATCTGTATAAACACATAAGAACTGACTTTATCTGGTTGGTTTGTATTTCTCTGTAATGGGTAACTGTTTTTTCTTTTGTTTTCTAAAAATTATCATGAGGCTCCACAAAGGCAGTTGTATCTCTCCATAAACAAATTAACAATTGAGGAACAAAATTATTACACATCAGTCATCAAAATGGATTATTATTGAATGTTAGGCAAGCTATACTCAGTTATTTAAATCTGCTGGGGTCAGGATGAAAACAGTTCAATAAGGGTCCTGACTGAATATGTCCTCTGGTTGTGTTGTGTAAGATCTTGTTTTTTAATAGATTCAGCATAGATTTTTCATAAACCTGATCTCATTTCCAGGAAAACGTTGGAAAGTTAAAATTTAATTAACTGCCAAAGCTGCACAACTTCATGAGCTCACTTTTTACTTAATAATTTGAGTCCATTGAGAATCCATGAAGTCCTGAGACATAGCAGACCTGTTATCTGAACTACAGTGATGATCTCAAACATCCCAAACCTCATTAATTAGGTGTAATACTATCAAGTTGCAATCCTCAAGAATTCCAATATACCAAAACCCAATTTATTGACACTATATATGGTGGTTGTTTCTCAGCAAAGACATTCATTTTATATGCATTATGTAGTTTTCTGTGTGTTACTGAGAGAGTCCGCCTGTCCCCCACAGGCATCAAATTGGTTCAAAAGCATAGGGGATTCACAGGCAATGATGCTTGCATGTACTGGACATGATGCGGAACACAACAACCAGTGCCAGGAGTTTGTAGGAGGCAGCATGGTTGCTGCTGCTGCTATTAGGGACTGAACTAATATTACATTAAGTTGAAGTTTTTTAAGTTTTGCTGAAGAGGGGTTGTCTGACTTTTTTTAGAGAGAGCAGTGGATGGTCTTTCTTTCATCCCTCAGTAAATCTATTTTATTGCAGCTATCCCTTGTGTAATTTATCACATAAAAAGAGATGAGATGCTACTAATCAGATGACTTTCATGTGCACAACTGTTCTGTCCAGTTGCTCCTTTATTCTGCATCATAACAGAAAGCTGACCTACGGTAAAACTGAAATTGCCATGTAAAGGCGGAGTTTAAGGAGTAATTTTCAGTGAAATGAAACATGTTGACTGTGAAGAATTTGGAATATTACTAATATTATCAGTTTTGCATGTGCCTTTCAGTCAGTCCACAAACTGACTTGGACACATTTTATCGTCTGTCAGTTTGGTTTACATTTACAATTAGCTGTGCTGTATCCAAAACCCTCAGAGCTTCGTTTACATGGATCACTTTGGTCGTAAAACACCAAACCAGCTGTGCGTAAAATGAGAGCTTACTGGTAGTGCAGCATGAGAGCGCGCACCAGACACATCTGTCTCCCTTTCTTCTTAGTGTCAGTGAGCATGACCCTTTACTGACAGTGATTAACTTGTGTTTTTATGTTTGCTGGTGCTCTGTTTGGCTCAGCTATCCAGAGGAAACCTCCTCTCTGAGTTTCTAGCTGCAGCTCCAAAACACACCTGGATAAAGTGCCTCCATGTTACACTCTCACGATCATGGAGCCTGATTGGTTTAATTGTGATGGTCAGTCAGATGTCTGGCTCAGCCCACAGCATCAGATCTAATTCATACAAAATTTTGAATAATATTACAGTGTTAAGCCCGTGAGAAACATCACCATCACCATCATGTCCTTTGTTATCCTCTCTCTTACCACAGCAAATTGCGTGGGTGTATAGGGACAACATGATGGTGTTGGTGCAGGCTCCTTTGTGTTATTTCAGGCCAGTTGACTGTGGCAAATAATTGTTCTGTGTATATGGAGCGAACAACTCCTATTACTGTTGTAATAATGGGGAAGGGGGGCTGTGTAGAGCCCATTCTCTGGCTTCTGAGAAGGGTCCTGACCTCTAGGTGTGGTGGTAGCTGCTGTGCATGAGGAAAGAGTTCAGCCGTTTTGTAAATGGCTGTTTCTTCAGGTAATAAACAGAGGCTTTTGGGTGTCTGCTCTGTTATTTCTGCACTGGCTCCCACTCTCAAAATAATTAATATGGTGGGAAAATAAGGATGGGCTGGGTTTCCTCCAGAAATCTTTTCTATAAATTGAATATAATATGTACACAATCCAGGGGCTGTCAGTAACAATATTAAAACAATTGTTTCACGTGTAGGGGTCACAACCCCAGAGGGTAGCACAGTAAATACTGCGAGATGATTAATAGGATAGGTAAGCAGAAAAAATGTATTTCTACATTTCTTTTTTCCAGGCTTTGATTTCACCACTGATCTTACTTAACACTGGTAGACATGTGCAACCTGAGACAGTGGGCTGCAAAAAGACTAATTTCACTTCATTTTAATGATTCATAAGTCAGAAGTGTGAAAACACTTCTTTGTTCTTTATTAATGTGTGGGCAGAGTAAACGTACTGTATGCATAACACAGAAGTTAGTTTATAGCCATACATGCTAGCAAAGTACAATGTGTCTGCTTAAGCTGTTCATACAGTGAACAGTCTGTCTGATTGTTTATTCTTGGATTTGATTATTGTGCAATGTCATACATAGTTATTGCAAACTAAAACACTTAAGACAGAAGCCTTGTGTTTGTCCATAGAGCTTTTAGGAGTCACAGGGAGATCTAAGAGATCTAAGTCTTTTTTTCATAGACAACTCCACAAACTTATCTCCCTAGTTTATCTCCCAAGCTACATGTTGATATATTACAGGTTAAAAAACATTACATGTACTACTGACTACTGAATAATAAAGCAATCATTTTGTGGGTCCTGAAAAAAGCAAGCAAACAGTTCATATATCTGCAGCATCTAATAGGTTAGTAACTATAACCGCAGTAAATGATAAATGGTTACACCATCGGTTACATGTCATTGCCCAGTTTTGGATCACAGCAGACATCAAATTTGATTTGATTAATCTTTGAATAATGTTTTCAATTTGTCCATTTGTGCTGGAACTGGCTACAGAATCCAAGAAAACACTGTAACTTTACATGCAGCTTCATGCCACAGAAATTGGCCCCTGGCACAGTGTTTATCGTCCTTGCCGGAGCATGGTGCTGCTTCCAAGACAAAGCAGAACTGGCCCATGCTGCGTGTCCTCAGAACTGGACAAATTTGACTTTGACAACATGTTGTATAAATATGAAATTGTGGTTGTCTAGAATGCCATTTTTAACTCAAAGAGCTGACCAAGCAGCAGCATGTACTCTTGGTTCTTAAGAATCACCTCCTCTTTTTGCTTTCTTCAGATAAGGTGCAAAGCAACATTAGTTCAGTGCAACAGTCTGTGGTCTGTAGTGTAAAGTAGGAAGACCGTTAAAAAAAAAAAGTGTCTCATCCTCATTTTGGACAGACTGGATTACATTCAGCAGCCAGGATGTTATTAAAACCACACACTTTTTAAACATCTCTTGGTTCTCCAACCATGCACACATAGTACTCTGATCTGGCCTGGAAGAAATCATCCTGATATACCACACAGGCTGTTGGTAGGGGTGGTTTTACTTCCATTGGTTCATGTTTTTAGATGACGAAAGCCAATAAAAAGCTCACTGAGAAATAAAATGTTAATAAACTGGATCAGAAGCACAGCGATTGTTCTCCTAAAACCATTTGGGTTTATGAGCCCTAAGACTAATAACATGGAAATAAGGGGAAAAAATTATATGGATAACGCAGGTTTAACCCTTATCTCGGATGTGTAGCAACCCAGTACTGATATAAAATCAAATCAAGTTACGTATTAAAATCATATTTGCATGTATTTAGAGTGACTGGTGCTGTAACTCAGTGACCCATGACATAATTTTATCAATATAACCTGTGGTCACACAAAATTCTTTCTTTCTTTGCTGTCCCATGGTGGTAAACCAATACCCTTCCTCTGCAGAGCAAAAGACAGAACACAAAGGAAAAGATGAACAAAAACACATCTGTTTGGTGTGGTACTTGGTGTGGTAGATAAAAGATTAGATTGATTTGTATTTCTGTAGAACAAAATACAGTTTCAATAACAGTAACAGTGATGTATAGAGAAGCTGTGTCATTATAAGTCAAAAATATCTCAGTGGAAACTAATGTAAAATTATAATCCTTAATAAAATTTATTATATTTCACAAATCAAAACACTGAATAAAGTTTGAGAAGAATGTAAAACAATCACTATCTCTTATTCATCATGTCCTCTGTTATCCTCTCTCTTACTTTTGATGTGGATTCATTGTTGGCCAGGTACCACTGGTAAAGCAAATAGTTTGCTATTAGCCTAATGAGTGCAGAATGGCTAAAATGTACAGGTGGTGAATGGGAGACTGTAGTTATAAATATTGCTTTTCTGTAAATGAGTGCTTGTTGAACAGATACTTTGATAAATTACTCTAATTGGCTACGTACTCATGAAGGGTGTTTTACACTTACAGGAACAAGCAGTGATGTCATCAGCTCGAGTAAGTTTGTAATTTAGCTCATTTTCAATTCAATTCAATTAAATTCAATTTTATTTATATAGCGCCATATCACAACAAAAGTCATCTCAAGGCACTTTTCATATCAAGCAGGTCTAGACCATACTCTTTAAAATAGGTATTTACAGAGAGAGTGACCCAACAAATCCCACCATGAGCAAACACTAGGCGACAGTGGCAAGGAAAAACTTCCTTTTAAGAGGCAGAAACCTCGAGCAGAACCGGACTCAGGGTGGGCGGCCATCTGCCTCGACCGGTTGGGTTAAGAAGGAGAGAGAGAAGGGGAGAGGGGGGAGAGGGGGGAGAGAATAGCGAGAGAAGAACATAGCATAACACAGGTTCCATATAAGATGTAAGGTGATGCCAGTAATACAGCAGTAGTAATGATAGTAGTGATAAATAAAGTATTAACTGCTAACGTAGCACTACAACTAATAGCAGTATAAGTAATTTCTAATTATAGCAGCAGGTGTTGAGTGGAGTTGTAGGAGCAGCAGGAGACTTGTCATCACAGATCAGACTCTACAGCTCCAGAGGCAGAAATACCTGCAGAAAGAGACAGAAGAGGAGAGAGAGACGGAAGAGCACAATACTACAGGAAAGGGAAGATATTGAGTTAGTAACATGTATTTATGGGATATGAATCCATACTGTGGAGAGAGAGGGGGAGAGAGAGAGAGAGAGAGAGAGAGAGAGAGAGAGACTCTAAGGCCTATAGCAGCATAACTAAGGGATGGTTCAAGCCTGAGCCAACCCTAACTATAAGCTTTATCAAAGAGGAAAGTTTTAAGCCTACTCTTAAAGGTACAGAGGGTGTCTGCCTCCTGGACTGAAACTGGGAGAAGGTTCCACAGTAGGGGAAATTTTAATCCAGTGTCCGGTGTCTCTCCTCTGTATATGTGCGTGTGGTGGACTTATCTGAGGAAACCCATGCATACACAGGAAGAACATACAAACACCACAAAGAAATGGTTACACAGGCCTCTTAATTTCTTTCCGTGAATGAGCAAAATTTACCTTGGAATAGAAAATTATGATTCATTCATGATTCAGAGCTGCCATTTGTTCTGTTGCTCCTGTCTCCATGGGTAAATTGTCTAACCTACAGTAATGTAATCTTGCAATAATGTTAATATAATGAGAACGCTGTATAGACCAGTCCAGTAAAAATGTCTCCACATGATGTACTTGTGGTTCCTCTCCCTAAGCTCCTCTGAACACTACACAATGAACCATGGGTTATTACCCAAAGAAGCTTTCTGAGCATGTGTCAGAGTGGAGTATCTCACTTTTTAAAAAATCATTTGTAAATATTCTTTATGCACAATTCTGGGAAGCATGCTCTTTAAATTGAATCTTTGTTTTTGGCAGCCTTGGAATGAAAAAGTGGCAGAGGTCTTAACATTATCAACTGACACTAGCAGCTGTTTAAACTGAGTATTCCTTTAGAACCTGACAACACTGTTATCAGAAAAATAAAACAATTACAATCACACAATGTGATTACAGTCATGGTAGGAAAGCAA
>BRZM01000086.1:141322-335399 GCA_033238685.1 Lates japonicus | reverse complement strand
CGTGTGTGTGTTGACATTCTTTGGGTTGCCTGGTCACATTCAGTACTCCTCTATGCCTTGCTTATGGGAACAGTAAATGCCGTCACGGGTTGCTTCTTCATGTAATTGCCCTCCTAACTCCCTCTTCTATGCAAACACACACACACGCACACACACACACACAAATCCAAATGATCAAATCGTGCCCTCCTTGCTCCGTCAGTGTATCCCACCATTGCTGAGTACAAATAACAGTGTAGACAGGCTTCATTAACAAGGAACAGAGAGCAGAGGAAACCACACTGAGGACAGATGTTTCCAACCATCACTGGCTGTAATTTGGACTCTAGACTCTATGGGGGAGCCTATTGTCTGAGAGGCCAATCCACTCAGGAAATCCATAAAAATCCCCACTCCAACAATCGCAGTTCTAATAAAATTATTTGCTACAAATAAATCAGCATCTGCGTGGACTATGGGTGATAGACAGGACAAACCTTGAATCTCATCTCTGGGTTTTTAGATGAGTCAGTTACAATTTTGTTATTTTTAAAAAAGTTTTATAGAAAATAATCTCTAGCACACTGTGTCACATATGGAGTAACTGTGCTGGAACCAGCAGGATATTTCCATCAGCTGTCCAGCAGTTTCTTGACAGTAAAAATGTTACAAAGACTGAAGAGTATAAAATAGCCATGCATACATTGTTTGACAGCCAGAGAGGCAACACCATCTCTTTCCCTTTGTCTGCCACAATCTTTTTCTGTCTTTTGCATTCTTTCTTTTGCTCTCAGTATCAGAAAGACACTGGCAGGGTTAATATTTAAAGAGTCAGTTCACCCCAATTGCAAAAAACAAAACAAAACAAAACCTATTTGTACTCTTAGTTGTCATTACTTTTACATGCACACTAATATTTCACTATCATTCTACATATGACAGTATTTGCAATTAGATACGTCATGCTCCAAATGAACATATTCAGATTAAGATTTGGGATATGCCAATATTATCTGGGTTTTAGGTGCATTCCTTGGACATGTATACAGCACATTTGGAATGTACATCTCAGTTGCGTCCTCTCGTCTGTCTATAGTCACCTCTGTCTGTTGTACACAAACCAACTGGACAGCTTGCAAGACTGGGGTAGAGACACATGCAGAAAAGTATTTTAATTTCTTTTGGAGTTAAAACAAACAAAAAAGGCATGGAAATGATTGTGCTGCTTGTATCATGTATGAAAGTCTTGTTGCTGTGTATGAATGAGTCTGTACCTCTAAGTCTGAGGCCACAAACGGTGCTGCAACAAGTGAATGAGTTCAAGTATACAGAAGTATGACAGAACATGAGTTCTACGTGTAGATTGGTGTGGTCTCAGCAGTAATGCAATGCTTTACATGGTGTGTCATAATGAAGAGGGAGCTGAGTCTGAAAGTAAAGCACTTGATTTACCAACAGATCCACTTTGAAACCCCTACCTATGTAACCATCCCACACACACAGTATATGAACAGTTTGTTTCCCAGTGGAATAAAAGCCTGTTTTGTTCATAGTCTTCTAGGGACATCAGAGGAGTTGGACCCTGCTGGCTTCCCTCCAGACAGTAATACAGAGCTGCTCCTCTGACCTCCTGTGTAACATTCCTGAAGGACATCCTGAAGACAAACAATAGCAGAGAACAAAGCTAGTCAGCGGTTCCCAAGCTACCCTTCATCCCCACGGTCAGCACTGGAAATAATACCAGGATGGACATGACACTATGCTAACATTAGGCTGTGTTTGAGAGCAACACCCTCTGATGAGTTCCTGCTTCAAACACATCTCCCCAGAAACATTAGTCACATCTGTTTCAGTCACGCTACAAAAAAACCTGGAGGTGACCTCCTTAACCCATATCTGCTGAGGTTTTCCAATTTGAATTGTTCACCGATTATAATTATACTAACAATAGTATAACTGAAGCTATATACAGACACCAAGTTGTTAATAACTGTACTGTTAACTGTTGCTCCTTCACACTAAAGCTTACCATCTGCAAACAAACAGGGTGCTTTTTTGTGAAGAATATGGGAAATGCAATGTGTTTGTCACCAAGTTAGAAGAGCTTTATTAGAGGTGGTATTCTTCAATAAAAACAGGTCTTATCAACCAGATATGAACACATCCTGTGCTCTTAGTCAGTAATTGTGTTCCAGGCAGGTATACTACAAACAGAGCTTAAAACAGTTGCAGGCAACAGGCCTTTTTTTTTTTTTTTTGTTCAAAAGTACCTCCACTGGATATACCAATGACACAGTTCTTCAGTCATTGTTCCCTTTGTGCTGCACATCATTAAAGGCCAAACAAACCATATACACGCACACACACACTTTCTGGGATCCTGTCTATTATTGTGACTAAGTATCAGGACACCAAACTAAAAGTAGACAGGCTAAGAGATGTGGTTTGTGTTTGCATGCATTTGCGTGTGCACAGTACATGTGTGACCACATGGCTCCTCTTGTAAGATGTAGAAACATTTTCTAAACTTGATTAAGGATGTCTGCGCACCACAACTCACTGTGAGCTCACAGTACAGCCATCTGCTTCCGTTTGTCATACACACAACACAGATTTTATCTCTGCTTGATACATTCCAACCCTCAGCTTTGTCATCATTACAGGAGAAGATTAGCCTTTGATTTAAACAGGATTCAGAGGTAGGCAATCATACCCAAAAGGATTCTTCTTTTGGCAATGCTAGCAGCATGGCTCCATGGATTGTAATCAGTCAATTTGTCCACCACTTTGGTCCAGACTAAAATATCTCAACTATTGGATAGATTAAGATGGAATTTTGTAAAGTCAGACAGACATTGATTGACCCCCGAGGATGGACTTTGGTGATTCCCTGATTCTTCCCCTTCTGCCACCATGCTGATGTTAGCATTTAGCTTAAAGCACAGCTGTGTCTATGTACAGCCTCACAGAGCTGGTAGCATAGCTAGACTCTTAGCCTTGTTCTGTGGCATTTTAAAGGCAACAGGGTGACCTAAACTGGTCTGGTTTTACTCATGCATTCATGTTAGACTGCTACTTCTATGGTCAAGACTGAACTGTCAAACTCAGTTTTACTTACTACTACTTAATGTTGAGTCCAGCTGTCAAGTTGAGGTGATACTATCTGCTGTGGGAGTTTGTGGTAGTCAGTGTTATTGTTTACATTATACTGTCAGTAGTGGCGGCATGAGTTTGTGACATTATTCAGTCCACCATCATGGACCTGCAGATATGAAATCCCAGGGCACTCCTCATAGTAAATGGAGATTTTAATCTGAAAGACCTGGACCAACTTTACCCATTAGGTAACATACAACTCTAGAGAGGATATAACCCTGGAATTGTTGTATGCCATTGTTAAGGAGGCATACAGCTACCTGCCCTTTCCCTTCCTCTGTAAATCAGACCACTGTCTGATACAAAGTCCAAAGTTCTACATACTCCCCCTTTCTGCCCACTCCGACCTAAAGCCCTGTTGTTAGGAAACATTTCGCTCAGCTGCTTGTTGCTTCCCCAACATTAAGCCTTGGATCCACAGGGGCATCAAAGCTTTGTTGAACAGGTGGAGGGGGACAGAAACGAAAGAAATCCAGAAAGGGCTGAGGAAAGAGCTGGGATTTTTAGACAGACCTCGTCCTCTTCATGCCTCCCTGTGGCACCACAAGACTGAGGCATGGCAACCACTGCCCATCTACATGCCCCAACCCCTGGAGAATAACACCACCACCTCTGGCAAAGTATGTCAGCCTGACATACATCTTGTCAGAAGTGGTGACAAGCAACAGACATTCTTCCAGTCTTTGGGGAACAGTGTAATCATCTTTGTTGTGGTGAGGTGGTATTGGGGAGGTGGTATTGATACTTGTGGTGTCAACAAGACCTGTCTGGCAATGTGTTCCCAGATCTCACTTTGGCAAGTAACTGCATTTTTATTGTAATAAAACTACTCTCTAAAAGAAAAGAAGTTGTAATAAAACAAGAGTATCTTGTTGTTTTTTTTTACTTAAAGTTAAAGAAAAAGTTCCCCTGACATAGTGTTTGCAGTTGGAAAAACTGGAACCCCGAGCTACTTCAAAAATGCACTTTGTCGTAGTGCTTGAGTTAAGTACTTCCCACTTCTGATGTTAACACCATTCAGACAGTACAAAAAACATGTTTTGTATTGTGCAGTTCAACACCTGTTGCTGCTCTTGCAGATCTGGATTTGATGGACTCTCCCCTATATTTATTTGACTTGACACATCTGCACAAACAACCATGTTCAACAAAAGGCAGAGATTGTTTATTGATGTATCGAACCAGCTGCCCCGCCTGTGAGCTTTGTTATCTCTCTCCCAGCAGCTTTCAGAGGGGCCTCTAATATGACAATAACAGTAAGGTGAATCCTTTCACTTCGACTTTAATAACAGTGCAGTCACCACTGAGCTCTGGCTCCATGCTGCTGCACCCCACTGAACCAGCAGGTGCTGAGATGTGCAGGAGAACAGCAGTAGAGACTGTTATTCACAACTACACTGAAGTACAGCATCTATGCAACATGCATCTGGCATCAATATTCAGTTATCTAGAAAGACAGTAACATGGCAAAATGAAGAAATAGTGGAAAACTTGAAGATGGACTGAGAAATGATACTGATAAGTGTAAGTGTTTTTCTCTTCAATTTAAGGAGTCCACCACCATTGCATGCGGCTACTCGAGAGAGGAGATACTTATCAATTTACCACTGAAAAGGGCAAAATGACAAGCCTTCATGACGTTAGTGGACAAGATTCACCTTCCATATTTGGGACCCCTGTGATGATGGGTCAGCCCAGCACTTTTCTGCCTCAGTTCTTCAGCCAACTTTATTATTATCATTATCATTGCATCATCCACTAAAAAGGTGCAACAAGACTGTGAATTCCACCTGGGTGAGAAGCCTGCAGAGGAAGCTATTTCATGATGACTGATGTGGCACACACTGACTTGCTGCTCCATACCTTTCTGAAAAGATTTTGCAAGCCACTGCCTGAAGTGCCTGCCTGAAGAGTTTCAGTATAAGCAGTGAAGATGAACAATGACTCATGGATTTAACAGTCCTCACTGATCAACAGACTAATTTTAGAATTGTGGGGAAACAACATCATGAATGCTTTCAAGCACAAACTACAGGTACTTTCAACAAACTTGCAGTGTCAGGACATCCACCACTTTTAAAGTACTGCATTCAGAACTTGAGTGTCAGGGCAAAGATGCTGATTATGAGAATCTGGCCTCCTCCTCCCAGTGCCAAAGATCCCATTAAGTTAATCTCTTCCTTCTCTGAAATAGAAAACATGTGTCCGCTGTGTAACAGTGGCTTTGATGTAATGTAGCGTGGGACAGAGACTGAGGTTTGGGACTGGTTGATCTTGTGATGTTGAAAAATGTAAAAGTCTTTTATAAATAAAACTGGCCGGTCTTGGGCTAGATGTTCTGACAATCCAGCCATGTTAAGGAGTCCTGCTGCAACAAGTTCTTGTCTGCCTTGATCTGCAGGCAGGATGGGATTCTCATCATTCACTCCTTGTATCTGTTGGTCTGGAGTTCCCCTCACACCTGCATAACCTCCCTTTCTCTATGCTCCTCTTTACTAACACATTTTGTGATCTGTGTAGGGGGGTCTTCGCCACAGAACTTTGATGTTGTATGGAGTGGTTGGGCACACTCTACCTGCATGTGCAACCCCTCACCTCAACTGAATATTTTCAGTAGGTAAGAACACGTCTTGCAAAGACATGTGCTGCATGTGTGAAAGGGCAACTGCAGAGTACATTGTCCAGAATTTATATGTAAAAATTACTTAGGATGTCGTGAACTTAATGTGTAGGATGATGTTACTGATGTGTTGCATGAAGATGTTGATACTTGAGCAATGCACTTGTTTTGGCAGAAAAATGCTATACATACAAAGTATCATTACTGTTATTATTTTCATCATTATATATTGCATTTGTGCATTCTACCTTTCGCACAATATGTGTTTGATGTGAAACCAGCACCAGTGGGATCAGCAGCATAGCACTGACATCCTAAATATTGCATAATGCATAATCTGTCTCAGATCACAATTTTTCACATTGTTCTGGAAGTCAGTCTTTAGAATATCTACCATAATTGATAAGTTTTAAAGTGCAAATGTGTCCAGTTTCTCAATTGTAGTTAATTATAATTACATATAATCAATGTATTAGTGGAAACCCATAAAGACAACTCTGAAAGTAAGAGACAAGAGGACATCTTGGTGGGTGAATGGGTTACAATATGTTCAAAGGCACAAACACAAACAATCAATACTCAACTGAGATTGGTACAATATTACTGGATAATGAGAATGCATATCTTCGCTGCACAACGGCACGGTGGTGCAGTGATTAGCACTGTCGCCTCACAGCAAAAAGGATCTAGGTTCAAACCTTGATTCGGCTGGGGCTTTTCTGTGTGAAGTTGTTTTCCCCATTCCTATGTGGGTTTCCAACTCAGGCTTCCTCACACAGTCCAGAGACATGCAGGTTATGTTGACTGGTGACTCTATATTGCCTGTAGGTGTGAATGTGAGCATGAAGGGTTGACCTGTCTAGGGTGTACCCCCAGTGTCAGCTGGGATTGGCTCCAGCCCCACTGTGATCCTCAATGGATAAACACTATAACAAAAAGATGGCAATAATCATCAAGGTACTATATCACTAAGTGTGGGAATGTGGGGAGATTCAATAATTCTAAACCTAAACTGTGTATATGAAGCATCTTCCCAAACAACTGCTCTCCTCCTAGTAGAGAAAGGAAAATGGTTGCTCTACATCTGCTACAAGCTAGATGCTCAATTGCCCTGTGTTGGAAGAATATTAGTTGTCCCTTCCTTGGCTACTGTTTGAAAACTGAACATCAAGTTTGGCTCTTGAGAAATTCACTTATGTAGTAAGGAGGAAAGTCTTTCAGTTTAATGACATCAAGGAGGTGAAATTTTGAATGGAGTTTGTTGAAAATAGTGACATTGGAGGAAATGTGAAGTCATGCTATAAATAACTATGTGTTATATGCTCTCTTTTCACTGTAATCTGTGTCTTTGTCCTTTAACTTGATGATTGGCTGTTCACTTATTTTCTAGTGACTTTTTCTTTTTAATTTAATTTCATACACTGCCACATGATCTATTTGGGGAATGTTCAGTTACCTATATACAATGTGTATATAGGTAACATATGAAACCAATAAATAATTTTAAAAAACAAAAGTGAAAAATCAGAGTTCGGAAGGCCATGGCAGACACGGGATGTGACACCAGAGCAGTCAAACATGAGTCACTCAGCGTCACTTCCAACAAATAACCAGGCCCTTCTGAATAGTCATATAACCTTTAAATAAACCCTCTGTCCGCTGCTCTGCAAAAGAATGGCTACACTTTTGCTGTGTGTATGTGTCGTCTGCTGTATGCCATCAAACAATAGTGGGAAGCAGATAAATGAGCTTAAGAGAGGCAGGAAGGATAAAAGTGTTAATTTTCTTCCTCTCTGGTCGTTGGCTCACAATGACCTGGTGGGAAGATAAAGGCAGAGAGAGAGACGGGCACCAACACACCCAGTTTCCCTTCAGTGTTTTCACAGGAGGACTCTGATCTCGGGTCATACCACATCTCTGCATAAACACACAGACACACACACTTACAGGGTGAGAGGCCCTCCGTGCATCCCACTGATCATAGATCACTTATGAAATGACTCCACAGGTAGGAGAGAAGTTCCCACCAGTACTAACACTGCTAACATTTCACTGGATGTGAGCATCACTCTTCATTCATACTATGTGGAAGCTGGTGTTTTACTTTAATAAACTCTATCCTCTGCTGTCTTCAGCTGGCAGGGTTCCAGTCCTCAGCATGCTCTCACACAATGACCAGTGGGCCAGCCAGTGGAAAAGCTAACAGAGAACCAGAGACAGACTAACCAGACTGATCTCTGTTTTTCCACCAAGTCCTCCTCTTCCATGGCTCTCCTCTCTCTTTTGTCATACTGTTTATGCTGCTCTGTGATTCACTGGAACCAATCTTGATACTAATATATATGATGACAGGTTGCAGTATAAGGGAGGAGATGTAAACCATCTCCTTGGCAACTGAGCAACTCTAATCACTGAGGAAGAATGCTAGTAAGTGTGCCTTTTGATAAGAATGGTTTATTAAACTGCTATTTCAAAAGACAAAAATAAACACTCAAGCTCAATGACTATGAGCTCAATGACTACTAAGTGTTTTGTGTCTCAGTTGTGAGTTGTGAGGGTCACAATCACGTGCATGTTTAACCCCAGTTAAGGTGATCCCCAGTAGATCTGTAACACTGGACCATTTTGAATTGTTGAAGTGTGAAAATAACTTGTGAATATACATAAATGCCTGCAATTATCGAAAGCTGACTTAAGTTAATTTTCAGTCATGCATTTCATTTGTTGCTGACTTTGTGTTACATATACAGCAAAACTAGAGGGAGTGAAAGAGGGGGGGGGGGACGCTCTGTTCAAACCTTGTCCATCTGCACTCGTGTCCACTCCATTCATACACTGACCAGAAAGCCCTGCCTTGGGGCTGCTTTTTCAACAGCCAGCCTCACACCTTTGTGGTTGCAGGAGGTGTGTTTTGACTGAGTTCAGAAGAATGTGCTGATGGCCTGTGGCTCCAGGACTCCACCATAATAACAGCCACATTCCTTCTGGCTACTGACCAGCAAGGATGGAATGCAATTAGCACCTATTAGAGAGAGCCCGGAGGAGGCCTGTCAGGCCCACTGGCATACCCAACCTACCAGCTCAGACCTGACCACAAGCACACCCAGCCTGGTATTCACTGTATGATCAGCACTCTTCAGTACTTTAACAACTACAGCCATTACAGACTGAGCATCAATACGTGTGACCACTGGCCTTAAAACAGGAAAGATATACTCTATCCTATAGTGAAAAGCTAATAAAGTGTGAGTCAGATCAGTTAATGATGTAGGGTGGTGTACAGGTTTGAGGTACTAATACCACTCCATTCTCTGTTACTTTATACTTCTATTCCACTACATTTCAGATAGAAATGTTTACTTTTTACTACTAGTTACTTTTCAGAATTACATAAAAAATATTAGAAATGTAAAATATATTGCATTATTAAGGACAGCCTGTATATAAAGTACTTAAAACTAGCCCCACCTCAACCAGCTACAACACTTACTTGCATCAATATTAACATTTGCAGGGACCAATTAACAAGTACTTTATTACTATTTTGCTGATAATGCCTCTATATTTTTTATTTAAATATGATATTTTTGCCTGTAATTAAATATTTTTTAGAGGAAAGCACAAAGATAGTGATGATTGATTAACTGTTGATTCAGTTAAGCCTAATACTGAATGGTACCATATTTTATTTTTTTACCTGCAAATAAATTACATCTGTCAACTTGGCTGACCATCTACAACATTAGATAACAAGAGCAGCACCACACTGTGTAAACAAATATATTCAAACATAACCTAGTAAGACTAGAAGGATAAAATGAATGACACAATTGTGTGCAGTGTTTTAGCATCAGATGAACCTTCAAATTATTTTTTGTAGGATCAACACAGCTCCTTACCTTTTTTCAGTGCAGTGCTATTGACAATCTGAATGCACAGCAAGTGGTTTAAACACTTTTTTTTTCCTGTGGGGACCGTATCCTCAGCTCTCCTCCCCTCCTCTTACTCCCCAGTTAACATCCTCATTCATTTGACATGCAAGTATGAGTGTCATCATGACCTCTGCATTTACACAGGCCACAACAACCCCCTCACACGCACACACATTCACTCACACATACACATGCACACATGTGCATGTACACACACACATGAAAAGCATAAACAAGCTACCAATTAAAATAGCCAGTCATTGAATCTAACTGGCATCAATTAAAGTACCCAGCTCATTGGCATTGGATTATAACTATGTGAACAGATTTTTACTTTGTAACTTTGTAATTGGTACGTGTCATTGAAGGTTTAATTTGTCCCAGATTTATTATCAAGCCACAGTAAAGAAGTCATTTGGGCGTAATTAGCATCACGCTGAGCCTGCCATGTCTCTAGCTGTGCAGTTTCCCCCTGCTGAAAAGAACATGTGTTAATTCACATGACACTGCAGAAATGTATGTCAACTGTACATAGCTATTGACAGGGGGGGGCAATATTATTTTCTCTTTCTTGAAGTGCATCATTGTAGATACATATTTTTCTTCAAACAACAGCATCTGGGCTTTTCAGAGAAAAGAGAAATAGAACAGAAATAATGGCAGCTGCTGTAAAGGACTGCAGGGATTCAGTTGAGTGAAAAAGACCAGCATCAGCATCTGAGCACAGATCACTGATGACAACAATCCAGTTCAGTTTCTCTCAGTTCATAGCCTGGTGTGTTGTGTTTGGGAATGTGATCCTTTTTCATTTGAAAAGATCTATTCCAGTGGTTAATTATTACACGACATAGAGCTGGAGGACTCACAAGAGACACATTAACAAAAGCAGCAGAAAATGAGATATCCTGACTTTTTATTCATAATTTGGATCAAACTCCAGACATGCTGAATCCTACAATTCCCATAATGCAATTGCTAGGATTTTAATACTTTGTCTAAAATACCCATATCTCACAGATTCTACAACTCAAAGCCCGGACTCATGATATCTTTATTACATCATCGGGGTTATCTTCTCAGACCTGACAAGGTACATTACTGAATTATTTTCATAGTATACTTGTCTTCATGTGTAAAATCAAGGGAGTTCCACATTATTATCTGAATTTGCTCAGTGAAATCTCCACCATGTTGGTTATATTCAGCTAGTAATCTAAGTTTATTACAGATCCAAACGTTATCATCCATGTGTGTTTGTGACTGTCTTTTCAAACTTGCTGATGTGATTTGTGTGATTTGTGATTTGTGATTTGTGCTTAATACTGAATCTCCAGCATACATCTTCGTTCCTTGCCTTAGTGAGCTTTTCCACACTCACAGCCACTGCACCTCTATTCATATATGATTAAGATATATCAGAACGCAGATGCTCTTTTTACATATTTAAACAGCAGTCACAGAGTTGCCTCTGTGGACATTAAAAGAAAGCTTTAATGACATAATAGCCAGTTTACAGCAGTGAGTCACATGCAGTATGAATCAGTTGTTGGTTTCTTTCTTTCTTGTGCAATTACAGTGCAGACAGTCAGACTACAGAGAGTTGGTCAGTCCATGAAATGCAGGTACCATGTTTGGAAGCCATTATTTTGTATTACTTTCCCGAATCATGATCACATCAGTCAGCATTTAACAAGACAAATTATTATAATTGTCAGTGTGGTTAAGAACAACGATATTTCTTAACATTGTTGACCCAATCTTCCATATATTTGAAATGACCTGTGTGTCATGGCATACTAGAGGTTTTCCATGCAGGAAGGCAAAATTTAATGGCAAATGGTTAGAAGACATAGAAATTATGGATATATTAAAATTTTTTGTCTAACAGAATAATTGTGTCCCAATTAATTACTTTTTACCAAGTACTTGAGGAGACTGTCTTTATCAAAAATGATCTATGGTTACTTTTTCCTCAAAGCAGCCTTCTGTGTTAGTGTGAATAATGACTCTTATCTGTCAAAAGGAAAGGTGAATGTAGCATGTCATTGTTATAGCACCACCAAACCTCTTAAGTTTCCTGTGTTCTTTAAACCATGGCCATGATTGTTCCCTTACTGTTTTATTTTTGTAGCTATGCTGATAACCTAAAGTAATTACTTATTTTAAAACAAACATTTTTATTCAAATGATATTTTCCTGCTGATAGGGGCAGAGAGATCTGTGTGTTAACAAATAATGATGATGCATTTATTTTATTAGTGGGTTTGGCTACGAAAGAGTTGATACCCATAGGAAGTGGGTCACACTGGCATATTTGTTTAGACAGCGTGGACAGAGAGGTGTTGGAATGTGTATTCTTTTGAACTACAAAAATATATTTATTTATTTTTTAACAATACAATTACATGTCAGGTAACATGGCCCTAAGACTTAAAGACTTAAAAGGACATTGAATTTATCCAAATCAAATGGATCTTTGTGTTTCCTTTATTATTCCGACACCCTTCAGCCTGTTGATGAGGTGAATTAGATTACATAATACTGTTGACATCTGCAAATGTTTCCATCTGACCTCTTGATTTCAGGACAAGACAGTGAGCTGTCTGACCAAAATAGGTTATTATATGAAGGAGGGGAGCATACAGAGCTACTTTTAAAATAAGATCAGCACTTAATAAAAACACATTACTCACAAACATGTAATGACAGTGGATCCTCACACTGCATGTATTTAGGTTACTGAAGAGTTCACCACTTTATTCAGTTCAGCTTTCTCAGTACTGGCTTCCATCTGGACACTGGATGTTTTCATTCAAGGTGGAGCACAGAGAGCATGTGACAGTAATTACTCTTCATGCTTTGATACAACGATGCATAATCTTTGAAAAATAAAGTGACTACAGGAAAGGTTAAGGATTGTTGTCACTGTATTTTGCTCTGTTGAAGATATCTGATGGTGACCAGTAAATGTGCAAAATGCAAGTACAATTTTACAGTTACAAATTTATAAATAGGCATGAAGGAAGCCAAGGCATTCTTCTTTCATGTTCTTCTTTCATCTTTAAAAAGTTACCAGCAAGGGACAATAAGGACTCAAGTAGGGCACAAAGGTTCTATCAAGTCCCCTTGATTTCAAGGATAGAGAGAAATGAGAGAGATGTAGAGAAGAGCTGAACTGGTTTAAAAAGACTGATCACAAGGCATGGTGGAGTTCCTTCGTCTAGCGTTAACATGTGATTTGTATTAATCCTCATAACAGCAGGAGTTCAAAAGTTGTCATCTTTTACAGAAATATTTGTAAAATTACAACTAAGACCAGAGCAGGCATGTGATGAAACTCTGAAGTGATTCCTAGAGACCCTGTGGTACTGGTGGAATCCAGCATTCACAAACAGCCTGTAAGGTCCTATAAACAGTGGACCTGTTTGTAGGACCTTACAGACTTTGCCTTAGGCCTTGAATGAAATATATATCTTATTAAACAAACTGGTCAAGAGCCTGGAGTGGAATGGGTGAGGTGGATGAGGTCACAGTTGAGCTGTAAATGGTCATGCTTGGTGGGCAGGTGGATGGAATAAGAGTAAAACCCTGGCAACTGGCTTAATTCCCTGACAAAGAGTCAAACTTTCACTGGTTTATCTTTCACAATGAGAAAATGTGTGAGAAAATGCAATGAAATGCTCCTAAACCTGTGCTAAAACAAAAAATTTGAATTAAAGAAATACAAGTGATATGAAGCCTAAGAGTGTACAGCCATGATAGAGGATCAGTGAGGATCAGCAGTTTAATAAGTTCACATTATGCTTTTATTCCTCTATGAGTCCATGTCTGTTATATCCCACTGTTCAGCCATCCACTGGCTTTACTCCACCACCACCAGCATCTCTCCTATCCCCTATCGTCATATGTGCCTATGCATCACATCAACTGAGTCTAATTTTTTCAAAAATTTGACCTGATGATGACAATAGCCAGGAGATGGAGTAGCCAAAGTTGTCACAATGCCTCCTATGGCAGACATGAATGTATATATGAAATGTAATTACAAACCATATAGAAGTGAACATTTTGCTCAAAACCACAAATGTCAACCTTACAGTGTCGCTAAAGGAAAAGTCAGGGGATCATCAAAGTCTGTAGGATACACTGCCAATCAGTGTTTCTTTGGATAAGTGAAAACTTTGAACTGCTGGTGGCACTAGAGTCAAAGTCAGGGGATCACCAACATCAATATGATTAAATTCTCTGAATATCTGTACCAAAAACAAAAGAGAAAAAAACAGACAGAGCAACCGTAAAACCATAGAGCCATTTTTTATGCTATTAGCATTGCTAAAATGGCTAACATTCAGGTGATAATTGGGTTTGGTATTTACAGAGGTAGTGAGAGTTACGTGGGCTGAACTCACTCGTTAATGAGGAGAGTAGCTAAGCAGCCTAGGTGATGAGAAGTAGTTTAGATACATGGTTGGAAACATTGAAAGATAAATTAATTTCAGTCAGAGACTTAGAACAAAAGCATGCATAAATCTGGAGTAGAATAGAATTTTATTGTGCACAGGAGAAATACAGTTTTGGCGCTTAGACCCCTGCAGGAAGTAGATCACCATGGGAAGCATTTAAAAGTAAGTGGTGCTTCCGATATATAGGAAACTACCCCCCAAACATAAAGGTAAACCATACCTGACGCGTGGCGCTAAATGGGAGAAGGAGCAAAAATTTAGTTCTGCACATATAAAGCAGTTACCATGGTATGGTAAAGAGGAAGGAGTGATAGCAACACTGGGAAGAGAGGCCAGTTATTAGGGATTAAGGGGCTAGTGAAAATAAAGTGGTCAAAGGTCATGAGAGTGGGGAATGCTACATGATGCGTGCAAGTGATGCTCAAGGTGATTGTGAAAGGTGGTGATTGAATGGATATAGGAGTGAGTAGGGGAAGCTTAGCAATAATGGGAAACGTTCATAAAACTCAGATGAAAACTCAGTCTTCCTGACTGAAGTATCATTTCAATCAGGACAGAGTAATAGGAGAACAAAAGAGAGTGAGAAAGAAGAGAAATGAAGAGGAATAAATTGATTGTGAACAGAATAATAGACTTGAGCACAGGAAGAAGACTGCAACAGAGAGCAGTAAGGCGTGGCCTGTGCCTTTGCTGCGAAGAGGAACCCCACCCGCCCCCAAAAAAGCAAGGTGTACTGTACCTGATGAGCTGCCTAAATCAGACAGAAAGGAAGCAAAAGGGGGAGTACCATAAAGCAGAGGAATGCAACAGTGATGCAGAGGAAAATGCAATTGCGGGGAGAAGGTCATAATCGGGGAATGCAACAGGGATGTGGGAAATCTGGGGATAGAGCAAATGAAGACATGAGCATAAATAATTTGTAACACCACCACCAGTATATGCATGACTTACATGAAGTTTGGAGAATGCTGAGAAGCTAGAACTGAGGCAAAATCTAGTCATATGTAGGAACCATAGCTGAAAAGGTCCAGCAGCTCGGTAGCTGGAGATTGTGGCTGAGTTTGCAGCACCTATTCTAAAAAATGCTGTGAGAGTGAATTGAATGGGGAATACAGATCCTCTCTGGAACAGATGTCATATTATGCAGAAAGAGAGTGTGGATGGGCACCTATAGGTGCTGAAGGGGAGCATATTGAGATTTCTTATAATAGCACTCAAATTGCTAAAATAGCACTCAAATTGCTAAAAAGGGATTGAAACATTTAATATAAATTGGATCCCAGCAAGCATAGCACAACCATAGTGAGGCTTGGAATGGCAGACATAATGCGATAATAAAGAAGGACACATCTGGACAGGTTTCAGGGGAAAACATGAAACATTTCTTAAATGACCCAAGCAAAATCATATGATTTAAGTGAAGAAGTGCTAAACCTTCTATGTGCAGGTCTGGCTGAGTCTCAATATAAAATAGTTCCCTAATTAATGCCACTAGCCGCTTGAGAAGAGGGACAGGCATGGGATTTGGGCTGGCAGTGACTCTGGTAGATCTGAAAATTAAACGGGATAAGAGTCAGTGATTACCAGGCATGTGCTGTCGGTGAAGATGAAGTTGTGCCTGACAACCACCCAGGTGAGGCGCCTCATGAGGAATGTGATTATAAATAAAGGGGAACCCCCCCAAAAAATAACCTACAGATGGAGTTGCATTTTATTTATTTTATTTTTTTTAATATATGTATTATATTTATATTATTTAAGTGCTCTTCGTGGCTGAAACTAATTGTTTGTGCAAATTTGGGACTTAAGAGGCCAGATGATATCTAGCATATTACTAATATGCTTGAGTATTCCCCGTAGCAGACTGGTGTGAAAGGGGAGAAGAATCAGAAGGCCAGGAGCAGGCGGCTGGAGCAGCTGGTGTGGTAGGGACTGGAGGAGTAGCGGTCTGTGTGGAAGAAGAAGAACGCAAACTAAAATGACTGCTTTTCTGAGATAAGGAGCGGCAGATTCCCTGATTTATAAAAGTTGAGCTTGTCTCAGGTCTCTTCAAGTAAGTGGGGGCATCTTGTTAAATACTGACGGCAGCATGCTTTCCGGCTCACAAAACTGAGAGAGCAAGAGTTTGAGGCTGGAGAATGCGTTGAGTCCTAACTGATAATCTGGTACACTTATCTGACTGCTAGACTCGTACAACGTTGCAGTGCTGAAATGACGGCTGAATGACAGCAGAGAGAGAGAACATTTTAAACTGTGATAGCTTACAGGTGATTGGCTCTAGTTGGGTGTGTCAGGTTGTGACTGGATGAAAACAGAATTAGTAGGTGGGGCTTAGAGATGTTGTGATTGTGATTCAGCTGGTATGTGCAGGTAGACATTCTCCCTGATTGAACTTTCACTAAGCTTCAGTAGAAAAGTAACGTGGTGATAAACCAAATGAGCAGAAGTATGTGGACACCTGAACATTTCATGTGACAGTTTAAAATGTAATTTCAAAACCATGGACATTGATGTGCTGCTCTAATGGCCTCCACCCTTCTGGTTTCAGTTTTTCCACAGGATGTTGATCCTAGCTGCAGGGATTTGCTCATGGTTGTCAGAGTAACAAAACACGCTCTCCAGCTCAGGAGATCAGCAATGACCTTTTGGAACCAGACAGCAAAATAAAAAAACAACATTAAAACATTTTAACAAATTTTCAATTTTCATCTTCTGTCCAGACTCCTGCACATTTCCAGTTTTGCAAAACCACTGTGTCCCTGCAACGCTCAGCATCTGAACCAACCCCTTACCTGCAATTATCTTCAAATCAATAACGACCGGACCCAGTCTGACCTGATAATATAAGACTCATGGCCTGATCAGTAGGCTGATCAAATGTGCTCTGAGCTGCTGCTGAACAGTACGGGCATAAACTGTGGGAATGCAAGGATCTTAATAAATGGTGAAAATAGAGATGACACATGCAGTTTGCACAGACAGAAGCACCCTTCATGTTTTCAGTAAATGATATTCTCTTGTGTTTCCTCTTGGTCACACCAATGGGATGGCATGGACATACATTCACACCTCTCTAAAACTGTGCATAATATTACACACAGCTGGTAGAGCTTGGATACTTTCATTAATTATTTAAATCTTCTGACACAACACTGGGATTTAACTGTGAGTGACCTTGTGTGCTTTCCTTCTTTTCTTTTATACAGTGAGATCATTTGTTGAACAGCGGCAAGTCTCCAAGATATTATTTTGTTTTGAGTTTTACAGACTGTTAAGAATAAGACACAAAAGATATAAAGCATCTTATGTTGACGGTTGCTGTCTAAAAGCTAAAAAATAATAATTCTGAATGATACAGATAATGTGTGTCAAGTCAGAGTACTGATAAAATTATCAATCACTGCAACTGTCATCTGATCAATGAGACTTTCATATTATTATATTCTGTCATGGGTCCTTCTTAACTCATCAGGTACTATTACAGAATGTCTATCTGCCATTTGAAAAGAATCTCCTCTAAGATGATTTTGCTGATTGTGGCCCATCAAAGGCACATGACAACACAGGTTTCATTTAATGCACACACACAAACACACAGACACATGGTACATATGAGCTCAGTGCCTTGGCTCTCCAGTCATGTCTGAAGGCAGAGACAGTAGTAAATGTGACACACTGCTCAGAGTTGTTAAAGAAATTTGTTAATCTCCAGGCAGGGGTCACTCAGTCACCTGTAAAGAAGTTAGATGTCGCTGAAAACAAAGAGGCCGCTGACAGGGATTAGTGTGTGAGGCTTTCATGCTATGGAAGGCAGATGCTGACTGCTGTGTGTGTGTGTGTGTGTGTGTGGTTTGGGAGCGGGGTGGGGGGATTTAATAATGATCTGACAGAGCAGATAGAGCATCTCTGCTCAGACAGAATAAGAATTAAAAGAGGACGTATGTGAGCTAAACAGTTGAAAAACTACCACAGATTTTTACAAATTTTAGAATAGAAACCCAATCATACCATTCTCAGACTGACACAATGACATGGATTAAATCTACGTTGGCAGCTGATCTGAATTGGTCAGTGAGAGAATGTGCCTTGGTGAACAGCTGTTTCTAATTTAAGAAAGTTTGCATTTACCAAAGAAAACATAAGAGTCTACAGTCATGCTGGTATCACTTCAATGATGTGTTTGGGCACAGCAAAGGTCAGTATCTTATCTATCTGTACCAAATGTCATGACAATTTATATCAGACTAAACTGTCTTGGCAACTGACGGATGGATTACTTGCCAAGATAGTTTTGAAATAAATTGTGGCAGACTGACTTACTAACCAAAATTGCTGTTAGTTTGGCTTAAATTCCTAAGCCTGCAGCTTCAGTATGTCACTAATACAATTAACACAGAGACGCTTCACTTTGTGTCTCAAACATTTACAGCAAAAGGTTAAACTTGATGGGAAAAGCAACCCCTAATAAAAACATACAGGAACACTGCATCTTAGTTAAACTAGTTCAGTGGGGAGGTTGATGTTTGGGTTCATATTAGTTTTGGTACTTTGAAGAAACTGTTAGCACTGGAGCTTGCACTGGTCTTCTTGATTAGGTGTGCTGTACAAGGTCAGCCTATTTTTAAAAGTAGATTATATATAGAGTGGGGGAAGAGGTCTTCTAGAAGCATAGGCTTCACCATATTTTGTTTTAATCCCAAGAACAGTTAGCATGCTGGCAACTGATGAGATCAAGAGCTGTGTGGAAGCACATATTTAGTTACTATGGGAAACCCCAGTGAACCCTTTTTCCTGTGAGTGTAGCCCATTATGTGATAGACAGATGAGTAACAGTATTATCTTTTTCTATTTGAAATCAATTCTATGACGCACTTGTAGCCAGTGCAAAAATCTGAGAATTAGTGTAACTATGTTCAGCTTTCTTTTTCTTTGCTAGACCTCTAACAGCAGCATTCTGAATAAGCTGTAGTTGCCTAAGTACTTTTTTGGGAAGGCCTGAGAAAAACTATTACAGTTTCTAGATCTTGTTTGGACATGTACCTTCTAATTCTTGCTGTATTTTAAAGATGAAAATAAGCTGATTGTGTAATAGAGTTGATGTGGGAGTTAAAATGTAGATGTGAGTCAATAATAACATCGGGATTTCTGACTTTAGGTTTCAAAGAATAGGACTCATCTTTGACTCACCCAGTCATTAATTTGATTTGGCTGTTGACACTCTGCACAGATGCAGGGAGTCAATAGGAGCATGGTCAGTTGATGTGAGACATATGTATAATTGAGTGTCATTAGCATACAGTCATTGACAGAAGTCTTGTCGCATAAGGACATAGTAACTTAAAATGGCATATAACTTTATTTCTAATCAATCAATTGTTAAAATAAATGGTTAATTTTAATGTCAAGGGCTTTCACATTAATAACTGGGTGCAAAATGAAACTGTCAAAAAGTGTCCTGATGTTCACAGCTTGGTAAAGCCCATAACATCTGTTTTTGCAAGGACAAAAGTCTTGTCGTGTCTTTAAATGATTCAACCAATCACAGATTAGAGCTTCACCCGTGACAAATACTGTAATTAATACATTCCCAGGTGTGTATAAAAAGAACCCCAGCACACCAGACCTTCATGTGAAGTGCGACCTGACCTCTGACAACATGCCAAAGATTCAACCACAGACCAAAGTGCTGATCATCAAGAGCCTGAAGACCAAGTCTGCCGCTGAGGTGGCGGACATCTTTAATGTATCCAAACATCAAGTGGAGAGGATAAGAAAAAGTTTTGAAGAAACTGGTGACGTTCATGACAAGCCCAGGTCAGGCAGACCCCGTAAGACAACTGTTTGAGAGGACCGTTTGTTGCTTCGACAGTCCAGGGCCAGCCCTTTTTCAACTGCAGCAGAGCTACATGCAAATTCTCTAATGCAGTGGTCTCCATGGCCGAATTAGTGCTCACAAACCAGCATTAAACAGAAGACAACAAAAAAATTGTGTTGCATTTGCCAAGGCCCACAGCTTGCAGAAAGGATGGACAGTGGAAAAGTGACAGAAGGTTGATTTTTCTGATGAATCATCCATTGAACTGCATCCCAATCGCCGCAAATACTGCAGAAGACCTCTTGGGACCAGCATGGACCCAAGATTCACCCAGAAAACAGTCAAATTTGGTGGAGGAAAAATCATGGTTTGGGGTTACATCCAGTATGGGGGTGTGCGAGAGATCTGCAGAGTGGATGGCAACATCAACAGCCTGAAGTATCAAGAAATTCTTGCTGCCCATTACATTCCAAACCACAAGAATGGGCAAATTCTTCAGCAGGATGGCACTCCTTCTCATACTTCAGCCTCCACATCAAAGTTCCTGAAAGCGAAGAAGGTCAAGGTGCTCCAGGATTGGCCAGCCCAGTCACCAGACATGAACATTATTGAGCATGTCTGGGGTAAGATGAAGGAGGAGGCTTGGAAGATGAAACCAAAGAATCTTGATGAACTCTGGGAGTCCTGCAAGACTGCTTTCTTTGCCATTCCAGATGACGTCATCAATAAGTTATTTGAGTCATTGCCGAGACGTATGGATGCAGTCCTCCAAGCTCATGGGAGTCATACACGATATGAATTCTTTTTCCCAAGGCACCATGACTTTATGTTCTGATGTTATTGTAGCATGTTTGTGTATTCAAAATAAAGTATAATTTCTACTGTACATTATTTCTGTATGCGACAAGACTTTTGTCCAAGCAAAATCTGACCTTTCTGTCCTAATTAAATGATAAAACTCAATGAATGATACAAGACTTTTTTTTTTGGTGTAATAGGCATAATCTAGAGGCCTTTGCCTTTCATATAGGCCATTTCTGATTCCAACTGATCAACGACAAGTCAAGTTATTATTTGTTGTTCCTACAACTTGGATAAGTGACAAGACTTTTGTCAGGGACTGTAGTTATGGTAATTGGCTATTTTGTACAAACTTTAATAAGAGGTGTCACTGTGCTATGATGGGGTCAATAACCTGACTGGAATTTGAGACAAATGAAGCTAAAAAGTTGTTAAGTTGTTGGCAGACTTTTTAAAAATTATTATTTTACTTATCAAGGGTAAATTTGATATGGGTCCATAATTAGTAATGGCAAAAGCATCCAGGCTAACCTTTTCCAGTAGAGACTTGAAAACTGACATTTTCAAGGCCTTTGGAGAAATGCAGATTAGAAGGGAGCTGTTAACTGTTACACAGTAAGTCAGTCACCAAGAATCTTTAAAGAAGCTTGTTGGCAACATGTTGATGGCTTAAGATGTTGTACAATTTCGTACAGTACAGTTTTGTAGGCAATGGTAATAAACTGTCATGTTTATCAAGTTACTTTTATGTGGATTTAGTGGTAACACATATGTGTTTAACATGGCTGATAGTTTGTCTGATCTTTAGAATTTGATCCTTAAAGTAAGAAACAAGCTCATCGCATTTATCAGTGGAAAGGAGTTCAGGGGCTATTTGTGCTGGGGGTTAGTCAGGCAAACAAACAGTGGCAAATAAAGTGTGTACATTATTAGAGTTTTGTTGATGATTTCAGAGAGGAAAGATTGTCTAACACTTTTCATTTCCAAATTGAAGGAATGAAGTCTCTCTTTCTAGATGTCATGGTGAAGGTGAAGCTTAGCGTTTCACCATTTATACTCTTTTTGTATAAATGTTTGTTTGTTTTTGATTTTTTACAGATGCAGCATTTCTCCATGGTGCAGATGCAGTGACATCAACATCATTCACAGTTTTAGAAATTAAATTATCTAGGAGATCATCAATAGAGGCTGAGGTAAAACAGTGACAGGGAAGTAGTCTTCATAAACAGTGTACTAGTATCCTTGTTAATATAATGTTTTTTTTAACAATCTTGTATGAATGTCAACAGAAATACACATTTCAAGGAAAATACAAAGACAGTTAGACAGCGCAACATCAATAGCTGTAACAAATGATGACTTAAGACTCCTTAGGATTAATAAGTTGTGGGTGGGCACAGACACATGTTGAGTCAGTCCAAACATGTCAAGTAAGTTATTCATGTCTGATGCCTGACATTGTGACCCCCCATTTCAACAAGTTACAAAAGCCTTTTTTGAACAGATGTTTCTAGTATTGTCACATTAGTTTTAATTTTAAATGGACAGCACTCATATAGCACTTTTCTAGTCATATCAACCACTCAAAGTGCTTTACGCTACAGGTCACATTCATCCATTCATACAGCACTTGTTCTTCATGTGAAGCGCTCTAACACACACATTCAGAGATGATACATCAGGGGCAGTTTGGGGACATGCACACTGGAGGAGCCAGGGATCAAACCCCTGACCTGACTGCTCTACCTCCTGAGCCACAACCACCATACTCGAATAGAATAAAGTAGCACTAGGGAAATCCCCATTCAGTCATATGTTGGCTCGCTGAAGTGACTAGCTAACTACATGCTGCTGGTTCCTACACCCCCCACTTTAAAATTGATGTCCAAACAATATTCAAACACTGTTAATCCTGCCTCCTGTGACACTGCTTCCTATGACACACATCATGAGTTTCCAGGAGATAAAGAACTTTTTAATTTTTCTTGATAGGCTATGTTGATTTGTTTGTTACTTATCTTCTGCTTCTTCTAGCTGTTTGCTGCACCATTAGTCTAGTCCTGCTTCAGCATCCAGCAACTACCATTAGCCAACTGATTCTCTGATTAAATGAGGCTGGTATCACTTGAAGGGAAAGAAAAAATGAGGGGGTATAATGTTACTAAAGGCATTGCCTGCTTTTGCCATGGTAACAATGGCATCCCCTTTCTGCTGATGTCACTCTCTTCTCTCCCTTTGTAGCAACAATTTGTCCAGGATTCGGGACTGTTGTGAGACCTGTCTCTTCCATGTTCCATATATAATTTCTCTCAAACCCATGCCAAGAAGGGACTGTGGTCAGTTTATGAAGGAAGAACTCCACATTTGTTGGATGGAAATTTATAGCCCTTAATAAGCTTTTTGCCTGAGGCCTTCTACTAGAAAGTTGTGGATTCTTTCTCATGAAATTGTCGAACCAGCTTTCACTTGCCATTCTATTTTCTATTCATTAGCCTGGAGGGAAAATGCAATCCAATGAAAGTAGCCAGTTCAAAGGCCAATTTGCAAACCTGAAACAATGAAGAAACAACTTGGTTGATAATTCAGTGTACCTACAATTTCAGTTGTTTCATTTTCTAATTTGATAATTTAATATTTATATTTAAATCTAATGCAATTGTCTATTTATTTACAGAACACAACATTTCTGTATAACAAAAAAATGCTGATGCTGGCTTACTTGACCATTAACACTGTCCTAAATCATGGACTCCTATTGGTGCTCTAACTTTCAATCTTTATTGTATTCCTACCTCTTTTAGGGGGAGCCCAAAATATAAAGCTGCTGCCTCTCTGACATAAGACTGCAGTAAAAACACTGCAGCCCTTGTACCCTACTGAGGTCAGCATGTCTGAGCCCTGCTCGGTAAGGTCCCTTTTCTTAGTGATGTGACAGGGCTGGGTAGCAAGGGGAATGCTAAACTCCTGTGCCATGCTCCTAATTGATTTTCCTATCCCAGCTGCTTTTGATGCCTTCCCCAAATGATCTGCTGGCACTCCTCTATTACTCTGAACTCTGAGGCCATGTCGCAGTTGTATTTTGCTTCTTAGTCTGCAAAAAACATGGTGAAGTGAAAAATGTACCCACGGAAAAATCTTATCTTCAGACCAGAGGAGAGCACATACATCAAATGCTGATATGCATGTGCTTAGCAAAAATCACAGATTGCTTGTCATCATGCAAGTTATTTAATGCCTTTCAAATGTACATCTGTTCCAACAGTACTCAGTCTATGCTACTGTTATTGCTTGTGGAAAGCGGAAGTGACAGACCAAAAAAAGAGGATAAAAACAAGATTTAATGTTTCATTGTGAATGGAAAACTTTTAGAAAATAACCTTAAAATCTAGAACTTTATAGCTGTTCTGGTTTTAGCCAACATTCTCAGCTAGAGCCAATTCCTAAGGATGGAGATGTTTTAAAGGACTGCACGGCCTTGGTTGAACCTTAGGTACTTAAGAGCCTTAGATTCGTCAGGTGGAAACAATCACCACTCCACATAAATGATCAC
Organism: Lates japonicus; assembly: GCA_033238685.1. Classification (NCBI taxonomy): domain Eukaryota; kingdom Metazoa; phylum Chordata; class Actinopteri; family Centropomidae; genus Lates; species Lates japonicus. The sequence continues at coordinate 311,083 of BRZM01000086.1, read as the reverse complement.
GTTGTTCTGTAACTGCTGGATGTGGAAGTTTAGCCGGAACCAAAATAGTAGGTGTGAAAGGTGCTTCAGACCATGATTCAGTTAGTTTGCATGGTTTTATGACGGCTCAGTTCAGACTAACTGAAAGTGAAGTAAAAATAATCTATTGCAATTTTGTCTAATGACAAAATCAAAATTCTAATTGAAAAAAAATGCAAAAACTGTTTTCAGAGAGAATGAGTTGAATCGACAAAACGCTGACATCTGACACACATCTATCTATAAACCAATCAGTGTCAAGTATAGGGAGATGCAGCACATGTTACTGATGATGATAAGACATTGGTATTTCATGCAAAGTTCTTAAGTATGCTCACAAAATTGCAATGTGAAACCAAAACTAACTGGATCAAATTTATATAATGTAACAAACAACATGAACAAAAACATGGTTTGGACCTTGGTCCAGACTTTCAGGTGTGAAAACACCCTTAAAAGGTAATGATATGCCAATGTTTTGTTCACTACTTGTTTCTGCTGCTCTCAAGACAAAACAAACAGTTAATGCAGGTTTAATATGCTAGATATGTTACTGTACTAAAAAGAGCAGTATACTGTCTCTTTAATGTCCCATGGGAGTAGAGGATAACAGAGCTAGACTGATATCACTACCACATCTGTCAGACTTATGTCTGGCGCCTGTTCAAGACACCACAATCTTGATGACCCAGTGTGCATTGTAATCAGACAGCACAGTTCTTTAGATATTGGAAAAATGCCTCATTCTCCAATAAGTGTAATCAGGTTCTGGTTTCATTCCAGTATCAATTCCAAGAATCCACCAGCTGTCCTCATTTTCTGTTCATCAGGCATGCATTAACCTTGATCTGGTCTTATCTTGTCCTGTTTCCTTTGAACCTTTACATTATGCTCTTTCATCTCAACATGAACAGTTAGACAAAACTGCTCCAGTCATGATCACACAGCAACAGAACTGCCCACAGTATAGGCTGTTATGCCCTCTGACTGGTTGACACAAACCAATCTAAGTTGTTAAAAAGATTGTTGTCACATTGTCTGAAATGTACTGATCAAATTTGAAACTGGCAGACCTGAATCATTCATTGCCATACATCTATAGAGAATTTCTGTGCAATTAATAGGTAGCATCAAACTGAATTCATTATTCATAAATAGGCCTGGACCAATTAGCCAACCATATTTATTGTCACAGAGAGCAAACTGAGTGACAATAAACTACTCTTCAGTTCTTCTGCTCTATGATATGAATGTAATGTGTTTTTATAATAATAATATAGTTATTTAGGACTCAGTTTTTGCAGGGGGCTGACTGGTGAGGAGGCAGGCCTTTTAATCCAAGCATTTTAATTCAAATCCTAAGGGAAAGCCTGGGCTGAGACTACAATTTATTTATTAATTTTTTTTCTTCACTCATCGATTTTTTGGGTGGGGCTGCTAAGCTAAGTTATGAGCAATTACTATCATTTAAGCCATTCTGGCATGGTACAGATGGTCCTCCATTGCACAGCATGGTATAATCAAAGGCATTGTTTACCTCAATGATGTGTTGGAGGGGTACTAAAGTAAGAGCATGTCACCTACAGCTCTTCATCTAACAGGTCTTTCTCACTTGAAGTATTTGTCACTGCAACATATAAACGTTATCTGTTAACCAAATAGCATATCTTGTTGTGTAGACCAAGCACCAGGAAATATTCAGCTCAACACACCTCCCAAATTGATCAGTAAACAGTAAAGGTCTTTACACAATGGGGGGGTGTTTTTCATGTGATTAATTTTTCTAAACAATAATGAATATTAACAGAAAAACAATGAGCTTTTGCACCACAAATCAACCAATCATATAGACTGCCGGAGGCTGCTCAGAATCAAAAGGTCCTCTGCCTCCTCAGATGCGGTGCTAGCATCCCAGCCAGAGCTCAAACTGTGAATGATGGAAATTACTAGATTTATCAGATAGATACCATTTTGTTCATGTTTACAATGACTCTTCCATGCACACAAAAGTTTTTCATTGAGTTCCACAGGATTCTGTGCTAGGACTGATACCTTTCATCATATATATGCATCCTTTAGGTGATATTATCAGGAAGCACTACATACATTTCCACTGCTATGCAGATGACACCCAGTTATATTTATAAACCAAATGAAACCAGTCAGGTAGTCAAACTTCAGGTATGTCTTAAAGATATAAAGCCTGGATGACCTGTAATTGTTTACCTCTAAATTCAGACAACAACAACTTAAGTTATTGTAGTTGTTATTGTAATTGTCCCTTAAAACCTCAGAAAAATATAATCTCTCCTCTCTTTTCCAAGTCTGTGCTTCCACTTTCTGTCCTATCCCTCTCCCTGTCCTCATTCTACTCAAAACGCATTATTATTTTTATTGTACTGCTGCTCTTATTATTAATAACTGCAACACAAGTATCTCTTTTATCATTATCATCATAATATCCACTCGAACAGGACTTGAATACAACAGTATATACAGCTTTTCCTAGTCTCTCTCTCTCTTCTCTCTTCCCCCTCTTTCTCCTCTTTCCCCCATTTCTCTCCTTTCAACCCAACTGGTCAAGGCAGATGGCCTCCCACCCTGAGTGTAGTAATGTCAGAGGTTTCTTCCTGTTTAAACCATGTGCTTGCTCATTGTGGGAAATGTTGTGTTGCTCTGTATAGTCTGTACTCTTCTGTACATTATCTCAAGTGCTTTGATGTATTTTATGATTACACACTATATAAATAAAACAGAATTGAATTTAACTAAACTGTGCCATGCGTAGTTGTTTAATTGTCTGGTACTGCCAAGCAAATAAAAACACTGGTATATATCAGGAAAGAACTTGAATGTCATTGCATTTGAATATGTTGTAGTAACTCCTCAGCCACTGTCTCAGTCATATGGAACATTTTCTCATGCTTTTTCTGTGGGTTTGCTGATGGGTAGTGTGATGCCCAATCTTACATTCTGTGGGGCTTTTAGAGCTTTCGATGAAACAGTAGGGGAGAGAGGCTGGCGGTCTGGGCTGAGATGTTGGGGAAGGTAATTAGTGCAGAAATCCCACAGAAATATCTCTCATTAAACTCCAGTCAGACCGCCATCCCAGTTTCCATCTGGAGGCCTTTCCCTCACTCTATTTTATTGACAAAATGCTGGGGCTTTTATGACACTTTTTTTCTTTATAGTCTACATCACAAATCCATCTGGCTATATTAATTCAAACGTTATATTAAAAAAGATTGACAGTGTAGACCCCCAGGAGATACTGTATGTAGTACTTGAACAGTACTTCATAAAAGTAGACATCACCATTGATTTTTAGTTAGTTGTGAGTTCTATCTTTCCTATATATTTCTTCTACACCTTTATTCCTGTGTAGTTTCTGTTTAATGAAATGTTTTGGTAAAACAGAATGATAATAGCAATGTGTAAGAATACATTAATAAGGAAGACGTGCATGAGTGCAGTCATGACTTTGAGTGACCCTTTCTGGTACCATGAAAACACCTGGTGTTGGTCAAAATGCTTATGTTCATATGCTGCACCTATCCAATGACATGCAATTTAGAACTACAGCCTTGCATGCAATGAATCATACATTTAAGAATGTGTGTGTGACAGAAAGGTGCTGATTCAAGTTACCTGATTCAACCATGTAATTTTTGAGGGTGTAGTGAATCAATCACACTTTCTTTCTCCCTCTTTCCCCTTCACATTAAGTTCCCATAGTTATACTGATGACACATAATTGTACATCTCTGGTGGACCAAATTATTCTGCAGCTTCTGACTCCGTTACTACCTGTCTTTTGGAATTAAAAAAATGGATGAGAAATAATTTCTTCAAATTCAAGTCAAATAAGGAAAAAAACTAATATCCCTCTAGTGAGTCCTAAAACAAAAATGAAAATGTTGTTTAATAATCTGGGGAAATTAAATTCCTGGATTAAATCTGAGATTACAAGTCTTGGTGTTATTTTAGATTCAGATCTAAACTTTAAATCTCACATTAAAAAGATGATGAAAATATACAAGCATTACAACCCAAAAACATCCTGAAAAACGTTCTAAGCAGACTTGATTACTGCAAAGCACTTTTTACTGACCTCATGATAAAAACACTCAGAGACATCAGCTCATTCAAAACTCTGCAGCTTGGCTTTTAACAAGAACCAAGAGGAGAGAGCACATTAGTCCAGTTTCAGGTGCTCTGTGCTTGCTTCCTGTAACATTTTGAACTGATTTTAAGGTCCCTCTCCTTGTATACAATGCCCTTAATGGCTTAGGACCGAGCTACTGTACATTGCTAACTCCCTTGTTAACTATTTGCTGTCAAGAACACTGCGATCATCTGCTGCTGGTTTATTGGAGGTTCCCAACAACAGTGGAAAGAAAATCAGGATGCAGCCTTTGTCAATTACAGCCAAAGCTATGGAGCACACTACCTGTAAATATCAGGGAAGCCAGCTCACTTTTGAAAGAAAGCTAAAAACTTATCTCTTCACTTTAGCCTTTAACTAGCTATGACTTTGGTGGTACAGGCCTGAGGCTCTTTTTTGCATTTATTTTATTATTATGTTTCAGAGGATTTTATTTTATGTCTTATGTTAAGCATTCTATGTATTCTATTTTTTTATCTTATTTTTACTACAATCATCATTGGGTTTTATTTTACATCTTATGTTACATTAATGTTTGCATTCTGTCCTGCTTTTATGTTCATTTTATGTCTATTTTCACATGAAGTACTCAGTGCATGTTATTTCTTTACTGTAGGGCACTTTGAGCTGCATTTTTGTATGAAAGATGGTAAAAAATAATCAAGATGCTAATTATAAAAAAAAAAACATCAGCTCATACAAAGTCATCACAATGTTACAAATCTTTCCTATTGAAAATTATGTGAAGTCATTTAATGAGCCGCTGATCAAGTTAAAATGCAGTAGCACTTGATGAAGGACTTGGTTTGCTTCATGTTGTTGGATCTTTTGTCCACAGAAGACTATTAATTCACTGAGGAAACCTTTCTAATGTATTTATGCCATCTAGGAGTTAACACAACACTTTAGCTGTGCAGGTCCATGAAAAAACACTGTGTAGTCCTGCTGTAGTTGTGCAACCATCAGCAACAAAAGCACCGTGGGACTTTTATTTTGGATGTGTCTGGGAAAACGTGAAAAGCACACTGAGGAGCCCAACCTCCATACTGCCTCTTTTAAGCTTCAGTTTGATAGAGACTGTGCCAAAGTTGGAATGAAAAGCTCATTTTGCTTCTTCCCCTGAACAGCAAAGTACCCAGAAATTCCTCTATGGTCTCCTCTCAATCCCAATGCTCTGTTTTATGAAAAGGCAATATGCTTTGAACACTGTGTGGACCTGTTTGGCTTAGGGTGTAATGCTTTTATTATTTAGACAGCAAACTGCTGAGAACAATTGTGTTACAGCAGTAAGGCTCAAAAGATATACAAACCCATGCATCCAACACTTTGGGCATCCATGTGTTTATCCACTGGATACAAAATTAAATCATACATACATACATACATACAACATAATGTCATATTGATATCTTAGCACAGACACTGTGATACAGTATTGTTTGCTTTACAGTTTGCTCTTGTTCCAAGTGAGTGAAGTGAGTGAGTGACTCAGTTACTTTGTTTTTTTTCCTTTACTGCTGATGATGGTGTGCCAAAGCACCCCTACATTAAGGTCTAGGTACTAGAAATGATAAATAAACAGACCTGAAATCTTTAAAAAAAAAAAAATTTAAAAAATCTGACCTTATTAAAACACAGTATGAAGGAAAATGCTGAAAATTCTCCATCCGCCACAAACTGAGCTTACACACAAAGTTGAACTTGTGTTTGGGTGAATTAGAGAGAGTTTGAGCTCCCTGTTAGACCTCTTATGAACAAACTGTTTGTGTGTAAAATGGTGTGTAATGTGTGTAAGCATTTCTTGTAAAATTAGAAATTAGAAAAGTATTTAACGTGTAACTTTTTTTTTGTCCACTTGTTTTTCAGCAGAAACAAGTTGTGCACACAGCATTGAAATATCATCACCTTCGATAACTGTATGCAAATGTGGCCATCCCAGAGCAAATTACACATTTAGTTGATTTTTAAAGTGAAAAGAAGTAACCAAACAACCAACCTCAGCATTTAACAGACATTAAAAATGGGTTTCAAATGTTAATGCACAGTAATTTAACGTCATAGAGCATGGGAGTAGGAGTTGTAATTGTGTGACTTTCTGTGATGGAAGAAGTATTCAGATCCTTTACATTACTAAAAGAACCACACAACAACACAAACAAACAAACAGATTGAGGCAGCAGTATTCTACCAACTCCTGTGTTCTGTGAGGTAAAATTACTGTTTTTGTCAATGGAATCTGGTAGGGATATATATTTATATGTTTCTGGGTAAACAATGGGGATTTTAACAAGGACTTTAATTTCTTTAAACAGTCTATCTCTGTGGAAATCCTACCCTTAATGTCGTCAGATGCTTATAATATCATTATGGACCTGTCAGTGGCAAGAAAAGGCAAGATCTGGTAGAAAGAGGCAGAGAAAGGAAGAGAAAGATCAAACTGCAAACAGATCTGCTGGGCAGAAAGAAAAAGCTAAACCTACATATGACTACAGAGGATGAAGATTCAGCCGACACAGGACCGCCACTCCTGTGTCAGCTGAATCTTGTCTACATTGTTTTACTGTGCAGGGTTGATGCAAAAACAGGGTCTATGTAGAAGAGGCACCACATGGAAACCAAAACTTCAACCTCAACATCTCATAACCAACATCTGAATAAGCCAGAGTCATTTTGGAACAAGTGCTATGGACAGATGGAGTGAAATCTGAACTCTTTGCCCATAATCACTAAGGAGAGAAAAGGGGGCTACATTTGATTTAAAAACAAAACAAAACAAAAGACAAATAAACAAAAACTAACCAAAAATAAATATGCCAGCTGTTCAGCACAGGAGTGGCTCTATTCTGCTATGGGGTTGTGTGGCAGCCAGTGACACAGGAAACACTGCACAGATAGAGGGAAGAATGGATTCACTAAATATTTGCAAATTACTGACTTACATTTTACTTTGATCCAAGTTCAAGTATTTTTAATTTTAGTTGAGCAAACTGTCTTCCAAGTAACTTGAGTTACTACTTGAGTACATTTTTCCGCTACTCTTTCTATCCCTGATGCTGACAAAGAGAGAAAGAAAAGATAGTGATAGGGCTGGGTGGGTGATAGGGATAGTTGGATAGTGATGTCCAGCCCAGTATTCAAGTAACAGCATAGCAAGGCACAAAAAAAGGTCTGAAGGTCAGGGTGGTGGACAGGTGTGTCATAGACCTGACCTTAATACAAGCGTTCATGTCCAGTCACAAACTTGCAACTAATGTTTTTCTTTTTAAAACGTACCCAGCACCTTCCAGCAGGCATGTGCAAAATATTGTAGACAAAATCATTCTAAATACTTTGTCATTGAAAATAATCAGTGGTCTTGTCTGGCAGTAGGGATGGGAGCTTTTACACCATCTCACTTAGACAATAACAAAATGTAAGTTATGATTAAAGTGACAATAGACAACTTTCCACCTTAACATTTTCAAGTGGTATTAATGTTGGTGCCACAGTCACAAAGAATATAGTAAGTTTCATCACTGCGCACTTTAGAAAGGTCACTGCCTGAAAACGTGTTACTTGTTTACATTATCAAAAAAATAATTAATTGTTTTTTCTGGCTGCTAGCAGTAGTATTAACAAAATGGTTACCGCTAACAAACTGGCTACTGTCCAAAGCTAGAAACAACTGTAAGAAACCCCATTTTCAGTGCAATGAGAAAGGCCGAATAAAACATCCAGCTGAATTAAGTAGGAAGGTTTTGTTACCTACTTTTTTGTTACTTACTTACTTAGCTACTTAGCAGAAATAATGCCAACTGTTTTGAACCCTCTGAAGTCCCCCCCCGCTTGTATAGTCTCAGGTTGCTGGACTTTAGGTAGAACTCTCTGTGTATTGTGAGGAGTTTTCTTGTCTTGTCATCAGCAGCATATATCTCCTCTTGTGGCTAGCTTACTATTCCCGCTGGGTATCTGATGACCAGTAGGACATACATGTTGATGGTTTGGGTCTTTTTACGAGCACTGAACTGGCTCCTCAGCACGTCTTACCCTCTGGAGGTATTTGGCTGTGGCTGATCTCCCTGTGCCATCGTGGCTCACACTGGCCTATGGAATACCCACGTACTTGCTGCTAATCTGAATGTTTTGTTATCCCACCTTCTGGTAACCCCACCCCATCAGTCCTGATCACTTTCCCTCTCTTTGCCACCATGCTGCCACACTTATCCAGTCTGAAAGAAATCTCAGAGTCCTTGCTGTAGATCCTGGTGAGGTGGATCAGCAAGTTGATGTCTCATTTGCTCCTGGTATACAGATGATCTGGCTGAGAGAGTTCAGGCCAATGCAGTGGCAGTGGGAATGATGGTACACAGCCACAGTGAGTTCTTGATGCAGGTTATCAGTATACTGTTAACTTTGTATAGTGCTCAACACTCTAGTATCCAAGAGTGGGGCATTGAGTTGTAGTTTTTCTTGTAGTGCTCAGGTTGGTCTGTCTAGTCTTAGAGTCTTGGGTGATTGCTCTGTCGACCAGTAGCTGGTGCTCTGTATTGAATCATGTGCCTACTCAACTTAACTGCTATGATGCCTGAGAGGATTTTCCATGTTGTGGAGAGGCAGGTTAGCACTGTTAATTTCTTCAGCCAGTAGAGGTGGATCATGTCAGGTCCTGGTGCTGTCCAGGTTTTCATGCCTGAGACTTATTGTTGACTGGTTCTTGTTCTCAGAGGTTGTTGTGGTCTGCTCTTAGGTCCACCAGCCACTTAGCATTTGTGTTGTGTGATGCCTCTTTCTCCCAAATGTCCAGTATTCCCTTGTAGCTGGGAGTACACCCTAAATTGCTCTTTGCAAAACAGGCCATTTATCCTCTTGCCCTCTGCTTCTCAGGTGTATCTCCTCAGTCTATTGGCTAGAGTCTTTGTTTGGCAGTATCTAGAAGTTAAATGGGGTACACACTAAAAGGTAATTGATAATCCCCCCTCCCAATCAAAGTCAGCAAAGGCCCAATTATCTGATGGTTCTAAAGATTATCTCCCCAATCTGTTCCAAAGACGATCAGGGCCACCCTGATAAATATTAAACATGTTCAGTATTTACGATCAGAAATCCTGTTGTGTAGGAGGTACACTGAGGAAAGCTGAGCACACATTCTGTGTATTGTCACGTGGAACAGAATGATAGTCAACCAGGAAGCAAGCTGACTGAAGACAGAAGCACAACAAGCAAGTAACACGTCGTCCGCCATGTTTTTTACTCTAAGCTGACTAACATCCCGCTCTCTTGATCTTGGCTTTCTACCCTCTATTCCATGGGGGGAACTCTCTGCATGTTGCATTCTTGATCTTATACCCAAGTATCTCCAGAATTACAGTTGGAGTGGCATATATGAGTTTGCTGATTTCCATGATTCCTTCCCACTACCAAGTGGGAAGAGTTTGATTTGCAAGTATGTCTTCTGAATAGCGCTGGAATGGCAGGATTGGTATCCTGGTAAGGGCAAGCCTCCAGTAAAGTGTATATATATATATATATATATATATATATATATGAGTGTGTGTGTTTATTTATATATTTATTTAACTGTTTGGTCTGTCAGTTTGGGAGGTCACAGTGTCTTTCATGCATATCCATATATGTACACCTGAATTTTATGTGTTTGTGTGTCCAGTCACCCAGAACACAGGTTCAAATAAGCTGAACTTAAGTTTTTGCACAAAGAAGGCCAATAAAGCAGAAGAGGAATTTAACCATGTTCTCGGGCCATGTGCATCAAATCTCACATTTAGTAAGCCTCTGCTCTGCTGCATTTAATAAATCTTACTGAGCCTCCACTAGTGCTACCACTGAAACAGGCTGACGGGTTGTTTAGAGGGCAACATCATTATTGAAGAGAGTGAAAAAAATTACTTGAAATTCCTCATAAACAGAGTGATTTTGTAAGTCAAGAGTAGGTTTAGAACTGCTGACGGCTCAGTGGAGTGTGTCCTTACATGCCCCAGCCCTTTGGAAGAAATGAAAAAGTTTTGCACAGATCACACACACACACGCACATTACCTTCAGCTGACTGTAGACACACCCAGTTTCTCAGACTCAGAGAATGAACTGACATTTATCATATCCGACAGGTTCTGTCTTTCTCTCTTTCTCTGTCTCCCACAAAAAAAGACACAGACACACACACAGACACAGGAAAAACTTTTAACAGTATTTTACATAGTAGCATAAGGTAGTGTACAAATGGGTAAGTACTGTTCTCTCTCCCTCACAGAGGCAGTGTATATCTCTCTCCCTCTCGTCTCATTCATCTAGTATGTAGTGTGGCTGCTTGTAAAGTCCTCCCACCCCGACATGACTTTCAGACTGGCATGCTAATTGAAAACAGCACTGTTTCCTTGCTTCCTGCCTTTTCAACTGCCTCATATAGACACCGCCACACATACACAAACATGCACACATCAAACTTTCTCCCTCACTCAACACATGCACCACATACACTACATGAGTGCATGCTGTAATAGCTTGAAAATAGTAGCTATGCAGTAAACTTGTTCTTTATACCCAAGTTAGTAACTGAAAATATAGATTCAATGTGTTCTCTGCCCCACCATGCACCTATAAAGTCTGGCCCTGTGTGGCATGGAGACAGAAATGAATAAAGGCTGGGTTTCCCAAGATGCTGTTTTATATGAAATGTTGAATACATAGGTATTGTCAACCAAAATGGCCATAATTACTGTTCCTCCAAAACAAGAGAAGGTGGCAAACAGTCTCTGATCTCACTTTCCTCTAAGATATGTTGTTTTTGTTTTTCACTGCTGTAAAATAGCATGTGTCAGAGTCACACACTGCAATACTCATAGAGCAAACAGTGTCATACTAATTAAGCAAATTATTTTGATGAGAAATATCACTGCTTATGCTACTACTCACATATTTTAAAGAGACCATAAACTCAGTTTGTATCACTTCAAGACAATAACAGTAAACAGTCATTGTCTTTTTCCCAGATAATGATAGTTTACAGCAAGTGTAAAAGTGCTTGACTCAAGAAAGTGGTGTTTTTGTGTTCTTTCTGGTCACGAATAGGGTGTTTTTCATCCAGATATCACACACACACACACACACACACACACACACACACACACACACACACACACACACAATTCATTCCAGAGCCTTTTGTTTTTAGCACCTTAGCAACCATCCACAGCAGCTGTAAAAGAAACTGATTTTTAACCTTTTCTCATCTAGAACAATGACATTAGAATGTTGACACTGAAAATAAAATTTGGTAATGATAAACCAAACTGAAAAAAGAAACATTGGCATTGAAATATTTGTATTGTAAAAAGTTGTATTGGCACTGAAACAAGTACTGGCATTGAAAAAAAAGAAAGATAAAACACAGACATAAAAAAAACAATATTGTTATCTTACTTTATTATAATATCTTAAAATGAAGATAAAGAAATGGTAAATGAAATTATATGTAAAATAAAACAACTACTTGATGCTGGGTGGTGTGATAAAGGTGGCTGAATTATAAGCAGTGTTTTTACTTCAACTATAACAGGTGACAGTGGCAGCCCTGCTGTCCTGGATTATTCCAGCTAGGAAGCCAGAATTACACTGGTAGAGCCAATAGTAGTATTTACAGTGCATCATCAGTGCTGAGTTTTGCTGTGAACTGTTAGTTTTGGATGGCTTGTGTGGTCGACATTGCTGCAGAGGGAGTGCCAGCATGTGTGACATAGGGTCTTCAAAGTACAACTTCAAACAAAAATCAGAGCACACATTCAATACCTTCATTTGGTCAGATTCATTAAAATCACAGCACACTAATCTCATTTTTTTATTGTTCTGGCATGGCTGTCAAGCTGGAGCAGGTGTAGTCACATGACACAAAAAGAAGCAGGTGACATGAGAGGGGGGCATGTTAATAACTTGAGAATTACTAAGAATTGTCACCTCTCTCTATGAATGTGGGTTTATGAGGGTTCTGTTCCTCTGCGGAGCTATGAATATGTTCATCAGTGTTTTGAGTATATGTCTGAGTCTTTGTATGTTTACAAAGAAACAGGTAACAGAAGAAGGATTTGTTGGGTCTCTCTGTGTAAACACCATATTTTAAAGAGTAAGGTCTAGACCTGCCCTGTATGAAAAGTGCCTTGAGATGACTTTTGTTGTGATTCTGTACTATATAAATAAAACTGAACTGAATTGAATTGAATTGCTCTGAACTCACAGGTTGATGAAGAACTAGGACAGAACTGACTGAGAGACCAGTCACAATATGAAAATTAAGCACACAAATTGTTTAGGTGTTTATGTAATCACTCGTATGGAATCCAAATTGTCTCGATGACTTCTTCTTGACTTGAACTCTGAAGAGTTCCACTGGAACTACTTTCAACTAAAAGAAATAGATCATTGAGAGTAACTGGGACACTGATTGTGCAAAGAGATGCTGCTGCTGAATTTTTCAAATATTATTTCTAAATTACACTCACCTCTCTTGTATTCAGATATCTGAAAACTTTAACTGAAAATTATAACAAAATTATCTGCATGAAGGGGTACCACTAGAGGTAAGAGAAAAATATGTTTCAGTTTTTAGGTGAACAAACCCTTTAGGTTCCATTGACTGCAATGTCCTACACCATCTGCACTGACTACATTACATAGTTACATATTTATTTCAGGTTTTTTTTTTCAGTTTAGTACTTTATATTAAAATAGTAAGAATTATAAGGTAATAATACAAATAGGAACACTAATTTCTAAATATTTTTAATTGATCTATTTTTGTGATATGTGTTGTGTTTTGTGTTGATTGCCCTTATTTATCTTTTTTATAAATAATTGTGATGTTAAAGTGAATCAAAAATAAAAGCAGCTTTATGTCAATGTTGGTAGAGCTGAATATAGAAACTACCATATTAATAATAATTAACCCAGAAATATTGTGAATAATGTTACATTGATCTGTCTGTCTGTGTGTCTGCTGACAGTGACCTGAGCCTCATCAAATAATATCCATTCTGGTCATGTGGTCATTAATAAAACAAAAGGAAGGGATTTGCTGTGAAATGCAGTAAACAGATAATGTGTGGGTCTTTACTTTTGTGTTATCGAGTTAAACAATGACACTCCCACTCTGAGTCTTAGTTTAAAAAGAGTCTGTAAAATCTTTGACTTTTTCTATTAGTAGCCCTGGTGTGGGCAGCCACATGTTAAATGCCACAGCAGACCATCAGTGGTTCTGGTGACCAGGAAATGTTACAGAGCTGCTCCAACATTCCTCTGACTCACTGCCACAGCCTACAGTCAGCAGACATGGAAAAAAGGGAAAACATTTAAAATTTTTGAAAACCTTTAAAATTTTTCCAAGACAAACAAAATGACATTTTCCATTTGTAGAACCTTTGGCTGTAATTGCTTGTTAAATATTTTATTCCATATCCCACCAGATAATTGGCCTTTAAGTCGTGAAAGATAAGCAGGACTAGTACTGATGGTGCCATGATGTGTCAGCTCCAGTACAGAGGAAATGTTTTTTCTATGATCTAAATGAAGTGTTAAAAGTATGTACCAAATTTAATATCAGGCCACTTTAACACCAAAACCCCCCATCCACATAGGAAAAAAATCTAGCAGCACTCTGCTTTAATAAAAAACATTCATGCAACCATTCATGGTTGAACAGTAATTCTCCCTTTCATGATATTGACCTCTGGCCATCATAACTGAAAGCTGTTGGCTTCATTCACTCACAGTTTAGTCTGGAAAATTCCATTCTGCCACAGGGAAATAATACCAGTTCAATGGAGTCTAGACTCTTTATTTCTTTCAGCTGACGTCAAAAGCTTGACAACATGGCACATTAGCTAGCTACCAATGGTTCTCTGAGGCTTCTGCTGGCTGAAACCTCCTCATGGTTTGGCTGGCTTTTCTCAAGGTCAGATCCCTGTTTTTTTTTTCTTCAAATGGATAAAGCAAAGTCCAGGTTAGACTTAACTGAAATGAATGTTCTGGACTTTCTCTATTCTGTATTCCTAATTGCGTGGCTGTGTATGTATTGGCCCTCATTAAGATGGAAAACGTAATGATTGCTTAATGGGTGGAAAATGTTCAGAAACAATTTGAATGGCTTGGGATTTTAACATATTTGCATAATAACATTAACATACCATTCTGAAGAGGCGAAAGTTTGGAAAAAGGAATGTTCCCTTTTTGACAGGAAGTCAGCAAAATATGAAACATCCAATTAGCTCTAGTGAGGACTAGACTATCATTTGGAACTCTGATCCACACAGCAAACCATTTTGCAGATAATAAGTGTGGGTTTTTTTTCTTTTCTTTATTTGTTAAGTCATTGGTCTGGGTCTGTATGTAGTATCTCAGTAAGAAATTGGTCTCCTTCGGTCCACAATTTACCTTTTTGAGGCTTCAAGCAAACACCTACATTCACTAGCATTCTCAAAAACTGGATTTTCCTATATATTTCACCTCACAAAAAAGTAAAGGAGAGGACACAGCCACATAGAAACACTGCAAAAATCAAATCTCATAATGCTCATGATCTTGCTCCAAGGTTACACTCACCTTTCCAGCACTTTTAGGTGCTTTGACACCATAATAGTGATCAGAATTTGAGAACATGTTCAGAAGGGACTTGTGCAAGTCTTTCTAGGCTAATTAGGAAATACTACCCGAATACGATTACCATACCCAATTCTTCACCTGCCACATTATGCATCTAGTGACATTACATCCTACTGTCTTATGATGTTTAATGTAGCTTAAGATTCCACTGTTACCTAAACTACTGCTTTCATGTATTATTCAGGCTGTATTATAGGGGTTTGGGTACCTCTGTCTTTTGAGTTACTGCTCATGTAGAGGTGAAAGGAAATGAGGAGGTAGACATACCAGCCAAATAATCATTGAAATTGCAGGTAATTGGCATACAAGTTCTGTTAAATAGGGCTGAGGTTAAAAATAGCATTAAGAATCATATGCACATCACTGAGACAGGAAGACGTCTTTACAGTATACAAGAATATGCAAGCATGGGTGAAGTCCAGTACATTAAGTGAAGGAAAACATATTATTTTAGGGAGTCTGTTTTGAAAGGCATAATGGAAAGTATGCAGTCCTATAATTAACTTTTAAAAAACAGCAATTGCAGAAAGATTTTTTTCGTCTTCTCCACACTGCAGTCCAGTAGGTTGCGGTAATGCACCTATGAGCTGGTTTGCCAAAAGTAGCCTTCCCTCTTGTTTCCTATTAAATATGGATTCATCATTGTCAGTGTCTAAGTTACTGTAATTATCTGAAAAGCTCTTCTATAGTATGGCAACACCTGTATTCTAAACATTTATCAGCACCATTTACTGTAGAAATGCATGGAACGCAAAAGCTTTTTGTATATCAAAACAGTGCGAAATGAATGCAGTTTTTCCCCACATGAAACAAGTGTGCACAGAGGAAACAGTCACTCTGTCAAGTTCGTTCCCTTGGGACTAAACCCTGTGATAAGCAACAACTCCAAGGATGTTTACTTAGAACTAAAATGCCCCAACAGTGCAAACACACAGAGGAGAAACTAAGCAGCTTGAAGCTTGGGTTCAAGGTGCTGCCTTCTAGTGAAGTCTTGGTTGGGTGTTGTCTGTCAATTGGACTGTACTTGGTAAATGGACTGTACTTATATAGCGCTTTTCTAGTCAGATTGACCACTCAAAGCGCTTCACACTACATGTCACATTCACTCATTCAGACACACATTCATACAGCGCTTATTCTATACACAGTGCTCTCTAACACATTCATACACCAATGCACACACAGGGGGCGATTTGGGGTGCAGTATCCTGCCCAAGGATACTCTGCCATGCGGACTGGAGGAGCTGGGGATCGAACCACTGACCTTCTGGTTGGTGGGCGACCACTCAGCCACAACCACCCCTTAACAAATTGTCCACATGCATATATATCTATACCTTGTACACTGGAGTACATTGGAAAGGTTGTCACAGTAACACACTGATAATATCAATGGCCTATCAAAAAACAACACAGCATTCATAGTCATTTGCAAACTGTCCTGTGTGCTGCTTCTTTCTTTATAAGCTGCTGGAAATTTAATTTCCCTGAGGGAGTCACCCCAAAGGGATCAATAAAGTCAAGTCTAAGTCTCTAAGTAAAAAGATTAATATTTAAACACATACCACAGAACATGTGCCATGTGTAGCTGGTCTGGGTCAGTTAATCTCTATTGGTCTTGAAAACAATTTTTGGTTTTTGCTCATAAATGTAAGCAGTCAATCAGACAGTGAAGCTGCACTGATCAAATTTTTTCACTAACTCTGCAGTTCCTCTTAGGTCAACAGACCTGTTTAGCCTGCTTTAGCTCATTGCTAAAGACTAGCCGGCAAACATGGAGAGGCAGCTAAGTCAGTATACACCAAAAACAGCTAAAAGAGAGTGAATATTGGACTTAGATTCATCAGGTGGACACAAACACCATTTCAAAATTCAAATTGCTCTATGTCTGCTTAATGTGTAATGTATAACTATTTGCTAACAATTCATTTCAAATTTATACCATAATAATATATGAGATATTATGTTCTGCCCCTATGTGGCCACCACAGTGGGTTCACAAAGTTTTTGTTTTTTTTAGTTGGCCCTACAATTAAAGCTGCATGAAGTCTAACCTTTGCATTGGCCCTGCATGTGTACTCAATGGTTCATTTCCTGCTACAAAAAATGCTCCATGCAAGCATTCAATCTTTCCTGTGTTAAGTGTTATGTTTGGACTGGTCCTGTATGAACTCTTGAGTGTGTGTGTGTACTGCCACTGAACATGTGTTGCACAAGAGTGGCATTCATTAACTTGTGGGAAGATTGAAAGTGATGAGGAAATTTGCTTCACACAGTGTTTTACTACTGTTCAGATTGGCACCACAATAGCAGGACAATGGGAGGTTATGAAATTCAATAGCTGGGGAATCAGCATCTGGCAACATGTGGCTACAGGTATATTATTTGCCACCTGGTAGGCAAGTGTATGTCTGAAAAATGCCAATACACACCACACTCACACTTGATCACATTTATCACAAATGATCACACTTATCCTACTGTGCAACCAGTCCAGTGGGTGGTGATAATGCACCTACAAGCTGGCAGACTATAATCAAAAGACATGAACTAGTTGCAGTTGCATAATAATATTGCAAAGTCAGTTCTAATGATAATATATTATGATATATTATCATTAGAACTGACTTTCTATCACTAAATTTTAGAAATACATTGCTCACCTAAAGCTTTTATCAGACAGAAACCATTCAAAATGTTGACTGTTATGCCTACATACATCTAGGTAAGTTTATTTCATTGCCCTATTAATTGTATTAATTTATTATTAATGTAAAAATTAAATAAAACCAACAAAGCACCTGAGCTGAGTTATAAATTTTTATTTGCATGTGATGGGATGGCTTCATTAATCAGTGTGCTCTGACAAACCTTGACATGCTTGAAAGCATCTGGAAGCAGCCACTGGGCAACACTGTTGGCTACTTGCAAGTAGCATAAGTATGGGTATAGTGAAAGTCTGTGGAGCAGTGATTTTCCTCCATAAAATCTAGTGTGGAGCTACTGTTTAAAACCTGGATTGTAGAACTGTATTTTTCTCATCCAGGCAGCATGTGGTTACATTCATTTTAGGTGGTGTTTTAGGCACAGAGCTGCCTCCTTCAAAGTCTGAATCTGAGGACTGAAAAGGTCAGAGTGGGTTGATAAGACAGTCCCATTCCAGAGATTCAGAGAAATGTAACTTTCTTTAGCATGAATGCAGAGAACATAACCAACCAACAATTGTGGTCCTAAGTATCCCTCACTTTGTTTGGTGATACATCAGGACATTTTAACCAGTTGAAATGGCTTTGTCTTTTAGAAGAGCCACAAATTTTAAGGCTCTGCTGTTGTAAATTCTGTAGTCTGTTGTGAGTCAAACAGCAGGCCACTGAGGAGGTCTGCTTACTAGTGACCTCTTGGTTATGGGTTGAGTGGTCTCTCTTCTCCTATGTCACATGGATGGATATTGGCTGTGGTATTCACTATGAATTCAGAGGAAGGAGACAGTAAGCTCACAAGGAGGATATCAAACATCCAGAACAAACCCAGAGAGAAACAGAGCAAAGCCTGCTCATACTTTATATATCCTGTATATGTCCTTTAGAGCCTACAGCCTGCTTCTCCCTACTCCCCCTAAACTAGACTCTGACCTCTTCACCTCTCTCACTCTCCTCCTACAGTGAGTTGTGACCCTTGGGATCAAATGACAAATCAAATGAAATGGGTTCACAGTAAGGTCAATAAAAAAAAGCTTGTGATGTTCACAAATAGTTCCAGCATTTGTAATTGTTAATCAATTTTTGTAAATCTGTAAAATAAATCTGCATGAGAAAGTCAAGTTTGTGCATTAGTAGAAAAGATCTGTATTGGACTCAATTGGACTTGGATTCAGGTGTAAAGACAGGGTCAGTATTTATTATCCATTATGACACCTATTCATAACACAAGCATTCAGCCCACACCTTTGACTAACCTTATATATATGGTGAATCATCTCTGACAAACCTGTAACAATAACATTTATGAAGCCTGCATGAAACAGATTTCCTTCAGGACAAAAAATGTCCTTTACCCTGGCTAGTTGTCTCACAGAATCATTTTTTTCTTCTTGCTGATTTGCAATAAACCATTAAAGGAGCTTCCTTTAGCTGCCTGACCAGTGCTGTCAAATATTTTTTGTAAAAATGTATGCACCAGCTGCTCTCATATCAGACAGGAGCCAGTCACTACGGAATAAAACTATAGCCTATATATGTGTGTAGAAACAGTTGCTCTTCACAAAGTGTTGATTTAGATTTTTCCTAATTTCTACAATCAGTAAAACATTTCACTAGAGTTTATAGGTAATGCCTCTGTAAAGGAACTGTAGAGAGTTACTGAAAATAGTTCCCATACTCCCTCAAGTATAATTGTGGATGATTTGCATGTTTCCACCACAGAATGGAGGATATGAGGCATGTTTATATACAAACAGAACTGTGTGTGTGTGTGTGTGTGTGTGTGTGTGTGTGTGTGTGTGTGTGTGTGTCACACTGTGGGATGACAGGAACTTCTCACCATGGGAACTGTGTGAGGGGAACACAGGGTTCCGGCAAGACTCCGAGAACACACACA
This sequence comes from Lates japonicus, assembly GCA_033238685.1. Taxonomy (NCBI): domain Eukaryota; kingdom Metazoa; phylum Chordata; class Actinopteri; family Centropomidae; genus Lates; species Lates japonicus. The sequence goes on along the minus strand of BRZM01000086.1, from coordinate 291,662 downwards.
CACACACACAGAGATTAAATAATGTGGGAAGGCATACAGATTAGATGAAAGACAATGTTGTACATTATTCTACCATGTTGCAGCTGAGACTGTAGTCATGTCATATGTCACTCAGCCATGTTTGTCTGTCATCAGTCTCCTCACAGTTCAGTTTAGTTCTTTTTTTTTTGTTTCCTTTATAGCAGGATGTTTGGCTGTGTGTTGGAGCTCTCTGCACGTGCTTCAACTGTCGTAGGCAGGGAGGCAGAAACCATATGTGACATTCTTCTGTGCTTCTGAAGATACAAACACCCTCTGCCGATTGAAAATAAAACTACAGGAAGCTGCACATATGTTAGACATTCCAAAAAAGTTTAATATAACTAATAATAACTAATAATTGAACTTATACATTGTATGTATGTACTGTATTGTACTATACTATGTGTATCTGTTGCATGCAAAAATGTTGGTTGGTGTTCTTGTCTACTTTTACATGTCTTTGAGCAGTCTATCAAATGCATATGACCAAAACACAAAACATTGGGGTTGTCAAATATTTAGAATGATTTTTGTTTTCATGTGTTGAGGACATCAAATTCCTCAGCAACAGAATCCTCCAATGTTCATGGCTCAATGGATCATACTAACATTCTAAGATACACAACTAATATCATGGACAATTACCAAAGGCTGTAATGCTCCTTGAAAAGAGCCAGTATGCAAGTGGGGCATCATATAACATATATTATATTACTGTTTGGAAAGTATTTATTTTGGCTTAACTTGCAGACAGAGAATGTATTCATGTTTTCATTTGAATTCAGCCATTATACGTCAGACGAGTATACCAGTCATCCAATTTGCCATTGAATGGGCACATTGCTGATTTTACACATCAAAGTTAATTCATGATGAATTCAACTCATCCTCTGAAATACGGCAGCTGTGGCTCAGGAGGAAGAACGGTTGCCCACCAATCGGAGGGTTGGTGGTTTGCATGCTGAAGTATCCTTGGGAAAGATACTGAACCCTAATTTGCCCCTGATGTGTGCCATCGGTGTGTGAATGTGTATGAATGTGTCAGAAAGCACTTTGTATGTATAGAACAAGTGTTGTATGAATGTGTGTGTGAATGAGTGAATGCTACCTGAGTGTAAAGTGCTTTCAGTGGTTGATATGACTAGAAAAGCGCTATATAAGTGCAGTCCATTTACCATTTACAACCAGGGTGGGCATGGACACTACAAATGTGTGTAGCCTGAGGTGAGGAGGCATTTACTAGGCAGAGAAATCTATCAAAAGATGGTAACAAGCTGTACAATGGAAACATGAGAAATGGAAGAAGTAAGGGCATTCCATGCTGTTAATTAAAGTTGAGATAGCTCTGTCTTGGCTGAAATTTTGAGCCCTGTTTGTCATGAGTCACTCCAGCTTTAAAAAAGTGCAGTACTATTTCACTGTAGCTAAGACAAATGAATGAAAACCATACACAGCTGCCAAACTGGCAATGTGCTGGTCAGATTTTAGTGCAACCCAAAAAATAAAAAAGAATGAACACCAAAATGTTAATGGACCGTATGACAATGATTATCCTATTTATAAAGAAAGATAAATTATACCTTGTCCTACTTCATGTAAGCTTCAATTTGTTCAAATCAAGTTGCTAGTTAATCGTCATGTTTACTAAAACTATTAGGCCTAGAAATTTGAATTTGGACACAGCTTCAGCTACTCATAAAGGATGGCTCTCCACCAACTCCTTTTATAACTCTCCTCTAGCAGTAATTCCTCACATCCTCCTGCTCATTATAATGGCACACATACAGTCATTTGCTTTATGTACACGCTTACACACTCATGACAGATTGCTAAATTAAAGTCTTGCACCATCAGCCTCCGCTCTGTGCTGCATCTGGGACAGTAAAATTAAAACATGGTTGGTAAACACACTGCAGCAGGCATAACTGGATTATACATAAATGTCAAATACTAGAGCCAATGGAAAGGATTCCTGTGCTTGGGAAACAAATACATATTTTGGATTCTTGTGGTTCTGCATCTAATATTTCTACATCACCTTCCTAGGGGCAGATACTCATGAATCTAAAACCTTGAAATTATGTTATTATACATTTAGTAACATTGTACTCTAAACACCCCAGAGATACCAAATATAAATCAACTACATCTCTCTGAAAGTCTAAGTAGCTTTGTGTAGAGTTTGTCTGTCCTGGCGAGCAGGCATGTGCAAGGGAAAATTTGGTACCCTAGGTCTCCTTTTTATATCTAATTCATTATTAATATTTATTTATACTTTATTGGGTGCTACTATATTTTTACATTGTGTTCTACCATGTTTCCCATTCTACCTTCATTTTGTTGCTTCACCATTATAGTTATTATGGCGGATCAACCTCACACCACTTTTTTGTTCTCCAGTTGAGAAAAAATAATGTTGCACAATACTTTTTCTAGTTAGTATTCACAAACATGTTTTAAGTGTAAGGTATTGATTAATTCACAAGGGTAACTCATGCACTGGGTAACATGCAAGAAAACTTCACCTTAAAAGTTGTCAGTAGATGCCATTACGTTTACTACCCTAGCTAATGTTAACTAGTAAAATTAAAAGGCAGCAAAACATAATTTCATTTTCATCACTCCACTCATCTGATGGGTTCTTTATTTGTGATGCATTTGCAAAGACATATTAAAAGCCAGCCTGTTAAAGTCTCATAAAAAAATTCAGAGATTTGTTTCTAAAAACATTATTTATGTTAATAACTCCTGTCACATGTGTAATGTCTTAAACATTGTATCACTGTGTTGTGGGTTAGAAAATTTCTGATTTTTACATTCAGTTTGTGTGGCTCAATGATTACTGGGGCCACCCTTAAGCATAACCCGGTCCCTCACGCACAACCATTAGAAAACGTGCTTTTGCGTATCAAGTACTTCTCCTGGCTGCAAGTCAGTGGCAAGCTGTGCATTACGCACCTTGGTCTTCACTGGTGTCTACCTGAATTAACCCACCTCAAGTCTAAGGATTCGGTCCTTGTTTCTCTAGCTACCTGCCCTTGACAACAGGATGGGGGAGGAGAGACATAGGGAGAAACTAGGCCACCAGCAAACCCCCTGTTCCTTCGCTCTATCAGGCCTACTCCCAGAGAGTCATGGCTCTCTCCCTGCTTCTCGCTCCCAAGTTCCCCAAGATGGCTCATGCAGCTGGGGGCGGGCTTCAGATTTCTGCAAGCCAGCAGCAATGTGTGCAGGCTGGCCACCAACTCCTGCCCCATGCCAAAGACCCAGGCTGTTCAGGACAAGGAAGTGTCCTGGCCCAGGCCAAGCTCGTGTCATCAAGGTCTCCTCCTACCCCTGCACACAGCTGGCGCTGTTTTAATGTGTTAACAGGTTTCTTCCCTCTCTCTTCATAGGTTGTTCACTTTCTCCCTCTGCCCAAGCTCCCCTTGCCTCAGAGATTGCTACTCTCTTGGTCCAACATGTCTTCCAAATCCACATCCCAGTCAACATTGTTTCAATTAGGGTACCCAGTTCATCTCAAGTTCGGAGAGCATTCTGTGTGGAGCTCCTGGGTGCTAATACCATCCAGATACCACCCCAAACTAATGGGTAGAAGAAACAGCCCCTCCACTGCATCGCAGCGTACTATCTGGCATCCTGGAGCTCACATAGATAGATAGAAATAGAAAATGCTCATAATTCCCCCTCAAAAAGCTCTTGAGCGGATGGGGATTGTAGGTAAAAAGGGACAGAGGAGTAAGAGAAAGGATCTGACAAGATGATGCAGTAATGTGATGAACTTCCTGTCTCTAGAAAAATTAATCCGCTGTATTACAGCCTCTTCCTTTCAATGACTTTGTATGGGAAAAGGCTTTTTGGGTCATTGTGCATCATGATGAATACGAAGTTGTAGTAAACCAGTTAAACCCAATATGCAAAATCACTTCATAGCCCAACTCATTCCTGGGGCTTGTCCCGCTACCCCTCACGTGTCACTCCTGCCAACAAAGTCACGTCTGCTCCAGTCTTTTCCTACTCTTCTGCTGCATGTATATGCAAACTTGTGGAGCCTAGTTACCTTTAATAATAATAACAATTAATTAATCAGTTATTAATTATCACTAATGTACAATTTACTTTTTTTGGTTCTAATTTTGAGTGTAATTCTTTTTAACAAATAGCCCCAGCAACGAGCATCATTCCAGTCTGAAAGAAAAAAATCAGCATCTGATTTGAAAGAGTTAATGTAGGAATGTTTAATTTTGGCTGGGTGTGGCTGGCATGGACAGTAATGTTATTGTGGTACTAACTTCAAACTGGGGCTTCAGTCAGAGGCAGATCAAAACATAGAAAGTGGCTCCATGCGCCCGGGTGATGAAAGACATGAGGATGTGGAGAGGCTGGTTAGTTGTCTCATAAGCGCCTGCTGACCATCTGGCCACAGTGTCATGATCAAAACATGACAGAGAGGCGATAAACCTGAACACACATATGCAGCAAGTTCAGGATCGTAGGAAAATGTACTCATTACTTTTATATTTTCTTATTATTATTATAACTGTTTCTGGCCCTTCTTCATTTCACCCTCTCCTTTTCCACAACTGCCAACATAGACACCAGGGTCTGCAGCTATGTCTTTTTAGTCTAGTCCTAAATAATGATATTTTCAATTTGAAAACAGGGCTGGTCACAACAACAGGGGTTAGTCATCAAAAGTGATGTTTATGTTCTGAAAATTATCTTTGTCTAGTTTTGGTCTGAGCATTGTTAACACCAGACTTGTACACTGAGCATTTACTATCTGGAGTGTGTTTGATACAAACACAATGGTTGAATCTTCACGGAACTTTGCTTCTCAGCGTCACTGTAACATGTGTGCATGTTTGCATGCTCAGTGTTCCCTTGTTTTGGACTGTTATAGTAGTGGTCACTATAATGTGTGTTTGATTAATGATCAAAATCAATGTGCCTTAAGTTGCAGGTTGCTGTGACGGTACACATAAGTGGGAAAACTGGCTATGGGTGGTAACAGTCATCCTGTCAAATCAACAAACAACATCCATTATGGCTATGCATCACTGTATAACATGGATAAGCTGTAGCGTATGTTGCAGGATGAGGGAAGGATATCAGTCCAGGTGCAAACAGAACATTCAACATTTACTTATGACACATTATGTAATCAACCATACACGGACTCTCTCTTTCACTTTGAAAGTTACCACTATGAACATCCTTCAAGAATACTGCTGACTGCCAGTGGTACACTGGCATATATAAAACTAAAAGAGAGATAGAATTTGACCCAGGATGAAAGCTAAGAGCAGTCAAATGCCAGTGAAAGAAATGTTGCCTTGTGATGAGACCGAGGACCAGAGGGCAGATAATGGAAACCAGCAGAGCAGAGAGAGAGAGAAGACATGGGTAGAAGATTCAAGGTTATGTGAAGAGGTTGTGAAATGAGAAGAGATAATGCATCGAGATTGATGCTTTAGATTTGCCAACAACTAACTGCAAATATATAAAGTGTTCATTTTCCATCATTGGAAGAAATTAAACCACAGGTAAAATGGGATATAGTGCCATGTTGACTGAGAGGCAGAACAAGGCCAGTGTTTCCCACAGTAACGAAAATGCTTATTTGTGTAACAGGACAACAATATGGATGATGATGTATCCATGGAAAATGAAGGCTGGATTTTGTAACGAAATGATGAGGCAACCTTGAGGGCTACTGCATGGCCAAGAATTAACAGAACCATTAGCTCTCACATGCGCCCATGTCAGTTGAGACAAACTCCAGCAACCCTTAAGGATAGCCGATATAGATAATGGATGGATGGATAAAGTCATGATTATAGGCTGCTGTTCTACTAAATGTGTGCTGCTTACATATGATGACTTGCAAAAGACTAAATTGCAAGTCCAAGCAGAATGTCAGACTGAACAGACATGCATTCTTTAGTGTTGCTGGTACTAAACTGCACTGAATGGTGATACCTTAACAGACTAACTTTTCTTCTTGCTGGGTAGCACTTACTAAAAATTTTAGGAGCACCAGACAAAAGTTAGGAGCACTGCTTAAATCAACATTCAATGCAACAAATTCAATTTTTCCATAATAACTATATTACTGATAAATGCTTTGATAATACATGAACAATAACAATATACTGTTCAATTTTAAAGGAAAAATATTATTAAAATCTACATGAATGATTTAAGTTGCCCTTCAATATGGCAGAAAATAGTAATCCTTCACATTTTTGAGTGATCCCTTTGCGCAATAAAAATAATAATCACAGAATATCACTAGTTAAACCAGACTTATAGTGAAGTGATTTGAACATTGATTTGCTCATTCCACCTGAAGTCAGAAGCGAAGCCTCTAACCCAGCTGAAGGAATGGGTAGGTTTATCTTTATCTATCAGACCCTTATCTATGGGCTCATACTGTTACTGGCTCTTTTCATTATAAATAACTTGGGGGGTTTTGGGGGCTTTTACTTTAATGGCCAGGACAGTGGAGATGAGACGGGAAACAGGGAGAAAATGGGAATGACACGCAGTAAAGATCCAGCCAGACCAGGGTCGATCCGAGACCAGCACTCCAGGGCATGACCCATGTAATCGCCCCAACCATTCCATTATGGGGCACCCCAACTGGGTTTTAATTTTCATTTTAAAGAATAAATTCAGAACAGGAGTAGAGTTAAGTCACATTTAAATACAACTAAATATTATAATAATTTCTAGAGCAGCAACTGGAATTTTCACAAATTAGTGGGAAACTAACAGATAGCTTTTCGTTTTGAAAAGCTTCTTAACAACAATTAGCCATTAAGCAACCAGTGCGCTGTGGTTGTGTTTAACATGTCCCCGGAAGACTACGAACAACAGTTGAAAATAGCGGCTTTTCTAAGGGCTTGTTGAACAGGTGATTTGATAAAGAAAGGTAAAAGGCCAGTGACTTTCACTTTTTAGCGCAAGTAACAAAGCGTGATAGTCGCCTTTCGAATTGCCTACACCCAGTTCACTTCGGCTCCGTTATGCGTGTGTGGCACATGCACTGAGATGCAGCCCGCCCGGGCAGAGGGTCAGGAAGCAAGCGCTAACATAAATGATTATAATGAATAATAAATGTCTAGACATAGCTTATTCAAATGTCTGAACACCACAGTTAGCAACTGCCATGAACCATGTGCCATGAGCAGTGATGTATAGTGGTCTGGGACCTAGGATGCAGCAGGCAATGATGTCTGAGCTCGTAGTAAATTAAAACTTACTGTCAAAGTAATCAGAGTCCAGTCTAGTAGCTGGACCATGCATTTCTCATCTGAGAAAGGGACAGGGCCAGTGAGACTAATTTTCAGCCAGAATTTCATGGCTCAGACCAATAACTTTAGTTTACAACCTTTACTGGAGATATGTACTTTTAGCCTCAAAAAAAATTAAATTTCAATTATTGCATAGTAGAAGTTCAAAACAATTATTTGACAAAAGTAGAAAACACAAATTTCCTTAATATCAGCCTTTCTAAGTTTTTCCATGGCAAAATCTATAGTTTTATTTGAGATTCTTTCATCCTCTTAAAGAATATTTTATTCTCCTATTATGAACTTAGTATATTTATTATCATATTGTTCTACTATGATGATTTAAAAAAGCACGATGGGTCACCCGTTAGTGTGTGGCTATAAATACTGTGTACTGGAACTAATTTGATCCATCCACATTTTTCACACACTGTAGGTAATAGCCTTGTGTCACTGACGTAATCATTGCCTGGCACTGCTTCTACGAAATAAAGGAGTCAAGTTTAAAAATTTATATAATTATTTTCTCACATCTATAAAAGTCCATTTCCACCTCTTAGATCCCATGGTAAGTCATAGTTATGATGTAGTCATAATCATGAGATAGTTTTGAGGTAGTAAGTCATAATATTGAGATAAAAGCCTAAATTTTATCTCATATCTATGACTTACTATCTCATAATTTCAACTTTTGGTTTCATGGTTATCATAACTATTAATAGTTCTGTTCTGTTCTGTTCTAGAACAGGTCTAGACTATACTCTTTATAATATGAACACTTATTGAATCCTAACTGCCCACTCTGGAGTTCTTGGCTCATTGCTCGTGTTTGGTGGCTTTTTCTTACTCTCACTAGCAAACTGGTTGAGGGGCTGCTGCTTAGGGGCTACAAGGTTAAATTTCACACTTAGTTCTTATAACACACTATTTGCAAAGAACTTTGTATCCTATAAGTTAGGCTATATAACACCAAACAGAACATTGACTTGATTCATTAACTTGAACAGTCGTTTTCATGTTATATGTTGTGTTTTGTTTTGCACATCTGGCTTGAGCTTATACCGCTAGCTTACCTGTGTCATCATCTCCACCTGGCGCATTTACTGTCTGCTCTGGGCTTGTGTTGATAAAAAAAACGTATTCAGTTTGGTGCATTTGGCTGTGTCAGCTTCTGAAGCTTTCCTTTTTTAAAGTCTGACTTTTTCAGCGCCGCCTTTGCTCTTTTTATTATCCACCATATTAGACCTTTTCTGTCACGTATCGTTTCTTCTGTCTCATGGCTGTTTCCAGTCACAGACCTCCTGGACCAAGCCTACTGTTTGGCTGTTGGAGATCATTACTGTCTATCTATATAGAAACGATACTCAAACATTGAGGACTAGTGCCTGTTCCTAGCGAGTGCAGCCTGTATGATCTATTTACTGTCGCTGTACACTGCCCGGCCCACCGGGAATTTTCCTGGTTCTCCCAATTAGCCACTCTGGGCCTGGAAAGGGACACCTTATGGGTGATGTGGAGTGTGTCATGTTCATCATGTCATGCTGCAAAATATTCAAGCACAAAATTAGTAAGATAATAATGATGATGATTGCATATGTATATAGTTAAATATGCACCTGCGGTCATACAGCAAGCAGCTTTAACAGGCAAGGGGCAACAGTCTTGACACTGGGGCTAGCTTACAATTACCTAATTTTTCTCTATATGCTTCTGTTGATAGTTGTACGCATGGGAAATGCACTAAAATACCAACTGAAATGGAAAACGTCTGCTGTCAGGAAATACCAAAGGTAATTTAAAATGTTATTCTGCCTTCCCCAAATGACTTTACAGTAAACCTACACCTTTGGTTAATAGTATGCAGGAGTACATTAAATGCCTGTAATACTACTCAAGTGGACTACTCAATGAGCTGTGCTTTGAGTGGGTGATCATATAAAGAAACTTGTGTTCAGCTCATCACAGGAGTAGAAAAAATAATTAGAAGCATAGAATATATATATATATATATATATATATATATATATATATATATGATATAGATCAGGCGTGTATAGCCAACTTTAACCCATAGATGAACAGGGCAGAATGTGGGGGAGAAGATCTTCAGATAGTTGCATAACAGGCAGCTGTTATTAATATCTTGTAGAACAATACTTTTTTTTTTTTTTTTCAAAAGATGAGTATGAGTATTAACTGTACATATCACCATTACCAGATTATGCTAATAGCTTTCATTCTCTTGGGGTCATGGATAAAATCGTGGCTCAATTTGTTTTCAAAGTTTGCTTGACAAGAATATCTCTAGATTTATCTTTTGATCCCTGTCCAGTTTTGTCTAACTAAACAATGACAACTGACTGTTAGATCAAATATGTCAGCCATGGTTCATGTCTTTGGTGTCTATAATGCAATTGGCTAACTATGATAGAAAGTTTATGTTGAATGTTCCAATCTGTGCAACAGATCACAGAACACAAAGAACAGTGTTGCACTGTTTTAATGGTCTGGGCTACTGAGCCCCTCTCTGCTGCTGGTTCTCCATTTAAGCATCAACACTTGGCAGTGGTTCAAATCCTCTCTTTTCACGCCAACTTTTCTCTTGTTCTCTCACCCTTTCCCTCTCTCTCTGTGTCTCTCTGCCAACCTTGACGCCAGCCTGCCTACTTGTCAGGGCTAATGCTTCAGGCTGCCTTTAACAGGCCAGGCACAACTATTCAGACATGTCTCAGCGTTCAGAGCTGCTAAAGATTATTTCTGGCCAAGTTCCTGTCATCCTACGCTAATGTTAGGATATGTCCTTGCTTCATACGGAAATGTAGAATTGAGGTGAGTGGTGACATGCTAGTGACTTAGATAAAGTGGCTGATAATGGCCATGATAATTGTTGACACAACAGTGACACTGCTGAAACATCAGGACCTGGTGAACCTGGCTAGACAAATTTTTAACATGGAGGCAACTCAAGGACACTATGCATGAAAATAGTGGTAAAAAATAGTGAAATCTGGACTATGGAATTCCTGGATACACCACACATCTTTTTTTTTTTTTTTTTCTTACCAAAGTCAGTGTCCTCTTACCACCAATCCACACAGTGCGGGCAGAAAATGTAAAGGAGCTAAGTTATACCCTCTAATGTGATATGCCAGGAAATAACCCCACACCATATACATTTACATTTTACACCTTGGCGAGGGTCTAATGAACTTTTAATGTACTACTTTTTTTGACTCCAGAGCAGACACAGACGATGCCATCTCAGAGAAAAGGTAAGTAAATTTAATTGAGACTTTAAGGAGGTTTAGGGGGGTGATGACTGAGGATGAAAAAGGCAGGAGAGCATCCAGGTGAGCTGTGAGACCCAGGAATGGCAATGAGCAGGTAAGTGGTGAGGGAGAGGGATGGCAGAGACTGACTGGCAGCCTGCAAGTGAGTGGCATGGTGTAGAGGGACCAAGGAGACTGCGGGCAGGTGAGTGGTGAGGATTGGCAGGCAGTTTGCAGGGGTATGGTGTGTCAGAGGGAGACAGTGAAGATGGCTGGCGGCATGCAGGTGAGTGGCATGGCTGGGAAATGATGGGCGAGCAAGTAAGTGGCAGAGATAACAGGTGAGATAACAGTTCTGAATTAGAATGCTGAGTGGCAGAGAGAGTTCATAATAAGAAGCATGCAGAACAATCTGGTGAAGAATGGGTGGAGAGCAAGGGTTCTAACACTGAACGTCATGAGTAATGGGAAGCAGGTGAGCCAGAGATCAGGAGCTACACCACATCTCTGTATAGAAACACACATACTGACAGACATGGGGGAGGAGACACCAGGGAAGAGAGACAAGGAACAAAATACAGGAAACATTAGGGAAAACTTCAGGTCATAGGGGGAGACACACTAGACTTGATTGGTTACACTCTCGTCACCATCAAGCTGTGAAAAGGATTTTTCTATTGGACCCTCAAATGCATTTGTCTTTCCTCAGGAGTGATCAGATTGGCTGCACTGAAACTTAGGCCTCCCACTAATTTTTTTTTTTTTCCTGAAGTTTCAGTCAGACCAAAACTTGCCAGAAGGGGATAAGTGCTAGCATGAGTAGAGCTGTAAACATAAACTTCATGTGCCAGCATGGCTAGTGGACTAACAAATATTAAGTGAAATAATACTGGTCTAATATATCTATGAAAACAAAAGAAGTCGTTAACTACTGCTGATTCATCTCTCACTGACTTGAACAAGGTTGTGTTATGCAAATTTTTTTAGATAAATATTTAACCTAAAATTAGCATTTAATTTGTGAATAATAAAATAGAATATGCTTATTGTTTAAATACCTGTCGTTCTAAACTATCAGGATTCCAAACGACTTGACTTGATGTAATTGACAACCTGGATAGCTTTGTTTTAATACTACAACAAGACCTGGAGCATTGCCTTGGCAAAAAGGGATTCACTGTATTTGGGGTGAAAACTGAGCCACTCCTCTCACATTACACATGTGATACACTGTTATTATAAAGATATCAAACATAGCCTCTTTAACGTATCTGTAGTAGTATAGGAAACATTTTAGCCTCACATAAAAGTCACTTATTTAATAGACAAATACCACCCAACCAACATACAAAGGTCTTTTTGTATGAAGTTTGTTGGCATGACATTGTAGGCTTACTACTGGACTATATCTAAAACTCCAGCAGGCATGAGTTAGCATGGAGGGGCACTCCAAGCCAATGAGTGCAAGGAGCGGATGATGAGAATCCTGCCCCAAGTCAAGAGCAGACAACAGGGGTCCTCTGGGACCACCTCAAATATCCTAGTAATACTTCATTACATGACTGGACTGTCACAAACATCTGGTCTTATGTTCTGCCAGACCAAAAGGCTCCACTGGAAAGAGGTCAGAGGTCAGGAGTCAGTGGATGGTTTGAGGAGGACCAAAGAAGATCACATCTGACACCAGGTGTGTCAGATTTCATAACCACCTGTTATCACATAACTGAATTAAACAGTATACCACAAAACTGAGTACACCCCTGTGAAATACCACTAAGATGTTAAATGATTCAAACAGTGTCATCCTACAATATTTGTATTTTTTAGTTGAAGATTGGGGCTTTCTATCTCATGTATAAATAAAAAAATGTTGAACATTTTACCATTTACTGCACAATTTGAATACAGCAGCTTTGTTCCACACACACACAAGGTAGGGACTTTTACTGGCCCTGCACAAAGGAGAAGGTTTATTTCATTGGCTTCACATTCTAAAAAAAAAATTAGCATTCATTTGTTTCTACAACCATGTGATCCTGCTTACCCCATTGACCCTCACCCACACACACAAAGAACCACACTCATACACACTACCAAAAGAAAAGAAACATGTGACACTGTAACAAGAATAACTGACCAATTTCATTAACATTTGAGTGCTTTGGGTGGAATCTTGTTTCCTATTTCCTCCCTAATTGGACCACTACAGCATCAAATTATACAGGATGCAAAAAAAGAAAAGAAAAGAAAGAAAATTAAATATGATTATTAAAAACATATTGTTCTCACAATTCATATCTTTAACTGCAGTCTGTAGACAAAGAATCCTTTTAAATTGATTCTTATCTGTATTATATAACCCAGCACCACTATGTGGTATTTTTTGATCATTTGTGTGACTTCATTACAGACAGAGAGATGCGAAGAATGAGGAAGAGATCATTGCAACAAAGGACTACAAAGACTACAAACAATGAGGGATGTACATTCTGCCAGGGGGCATAAAACACCTTAGCTTGATGTAGTAATGAATTACTAATGAACCTTTTTTCTACTTGGATATAATAGCTTGCTGGAAAACAGAAACATTACAAAACATTACATTTTTACAAGTAGATTTGTATGGGACACTCCTCACCTTTCAATTTCTTACTTCAAACCACACAATAGACAACTGATAGCTCTAGCTAGCTGACACAAGGAATCTCACAAGTTAGTTCCTGTGGTGGGAAATGACCTGATTCTAATGTCCCACACCATAACTGACAAGCTCGGATTAAGAACACAGAGCCCCCACGCCCCAAGTACCAGTAGCCTATATGACATTCCTGTACTTTCCCACCAAAAGATAAAGGCCAACACTAGTCAGGTGGCAAATGTCTAATTCTCATAATAATAGATATCTGGAATATATAAAGTTTTACACATATGAAACTATGTCAGTATAGGATGATTTAATAAGTGAAATCATTTATCAGACGCAGGAGACCAGGAGTGACTGACTGGCAGGAGGAGACACATCTGTTTACTGTTTCCTGACTACCTCATATCTGTTTGTGATTTTTTTCATTGAAAAATCATAACAAGTGATACACTTTCTATCCACATCCATCAGTCGGCCACCTCTTTCAAACCTGAACTACAACTAAAAGGCAGCAGTCACTAATTCATACATTCACACACCAACACTCCAATGCCCAACAAGCATTAAATCAGCAAAACATTAATCACAGAGCCTGACAAACTCTTGCACTTCTCATTAAAGTAGCTATAAACACACAGCAACAGAGAGAGTGAATTTATATGTCGTCTTCACCAGTTTATGGGCTGGAAGATCCACCTTGTTATAAAAAGGGAACTCCATATAAAAAATTGGAAGATGATGATTTTTCCAACAATTCACATGCATTTTTTTTTTTCTGAAAACGTGCATGCACAGTATGTGTCTACTTGGAGTTGAAAGGTCACTTAAGCTAAAGAAACAGCCAAGACTCTGAAGTAGATTTCATTCACTGGGGCATTGGCTGACTGACCATATAATGAGTCTAATACTACATATCTTTTAAGCCATGCTATTTAATTTTTAAACACAATAAACAGCATAGCTTCAACTATCTAGTAGCGCTTACCTAAGACATGCACACACAAACTGGGAGAATCTCTTGTAACAGAAACATTGGCTCCGTTACACAGTCCCCCACAAAGCAAAGGGCTATAAATAAGTGTCAGAGCTTCACCAACCTCCCTGTCTTACCAGTGTGGCACAGTATTCAACAGTAGCTGCTCATGGCTGGTTAGCTCTGACAAGCAGCACAACTGCTACACTGTGAGGTGGTCACTCACTTGTGTTCGTCCACCCAGAGGGAGAGTCCAAAAATAATCTGAGGGTGTACTTAATCTTTAGGAGCAAGGGGTCTGACCAGATTACTAGAGTCAAATACATGGCTGTATTAACTTGCCCATCTTAATAATCTTTTCCTCTCTCTCAGTGCATTGTTTAAGAAAATCCCTAGATAATTTGCAGACCCAGGTTTGTTGTTTGATGTTTGATCCTGGTTAATTTAAATGAATAGAATAATTAATATTTTAAACTTAAATATGCAACATGTAAGCATAATGCAGATATGATGAAGTTCTTAAAATTAAGGCTTGCATATTTTATAAAAACCAATGTTGACTCATAGGGTCAGCCTACAAGCATCTGCTGCTATTTTCAGCTCTTTGACTGAACTCTTCACAGCAGCATATTGAGCACATTTATGTTTAATCTCCATGAGGAAGTATTTAGAATTATCATCTGAATCTGTGACATGTGATGTGCTATGCCAACAGGTGTTCTGAAAATGCCTGCTGCATGTTTCATTAAAGTTGACCAAATACACAGTAGTTTGAGCAACCATAAAGAGTCTCAGGGAAAGTATGTTCTTGTGGGCTAATGTTCTCATTAGACATAACGTTAACATCCCAGTTTTGTTTCAGCTTGCAGTCATCCACTCTTGCTCCCCATGTTTCATGTCTGTGACAGAGGTTGAGGGTGAATGGAATTATTAAAATTAATAAACATGGCCTATGGATCCTTGTCATGGTGGTATGGCACCATTGCTGAGCTTTTTCTAAGCATTGCCTCAGGGAAGCAAGAAATGGCAACTGCACCTTAACAGTACTAGATGCACTTATGAGTTCAAGAGTGACTGATGAAAGCATAGAACCATTTGGGTAGAGCATCTGGCTGGGTCCAGCTGCCGCTTTGCCACCATTCTGAGAACACTTTCCATTTCTGACTGAGGCTAGTGGCTGTGGAAGGAACTCTATCACTGTTTATAGTCTGCCCCCATCTTATTCAAAATTAATTTAAAATAGTGTAAAATGGGGACTTCTGGTTGTGACAGGTTCCCAGTCTACTTTTTTGTTACTGTCTTGTTTTACTAATCTTTTCCTTGGATCTTCGACATAATCGTCATTGCTTGGCTTAGTTAAGACTATTCCTTGCAAAGTGAGCAATTCTAGGAACACTAAACCAGCTAACAGCGCACAAGCTCTGGCTACACGTGCTGCTATGAGCGCTGTGGGGAAGCTAGCATCCTTTGCAGCTAGCAACCCTCCAACAACTGCAAAAACGTCTGCACCCACAGAAGCTGCTGCTACAGTGTTGATTGCTATGGATCAAGTATCTACAGAATTTGCAAAACAGAGGACCTCACTCAGGGATGATGTCTCTTTCCTGATCCAAGAAGCTACAAACCTGAACCACTACAAGCTTCACTTTACTCACTACAGACAACAGTGAACTCTGTCCAGAGCTGTCTCACCTCCATGGAGTTTCTAGCTGGCAATAACTTTGAATGGTTACAAACAGCCAACATCAGAGCACTCCAAAACCAAAACCAGTCACTTTTGGACCGGCTTGACGACCTCGAGAACCAATCACGTAGAGCTGATCTCCGCTATTAAAAATATCCCTGAAGGTAGTGAGGATGGTAAAGCTTGCAATGGGCCCTGATGTTTTTCCTGCACCACCTGAACTGGAGAGAGTCCACTGGACCTCGACCTTCATCTCTCCACACGTTCCTGGTTTGTTTCTCCAGATTCCAGCAGAAAGAGGCTGCACTGTGCTGGGCCAGGAATCACGAGCTCAAGTACCAAGGTGCCACTAAAGGGTCTATCAGGATGTCAGCACGACACAAAGAGGGCTTTGTTTAATGGCATAAAACAAGCCCTGTACCAGAAGAACGCTATACAACGCTTCACATGCTATAGCCGGCCTGGTTGCACGTGAAGTACGGAGACTTTGACTCACCTGATGAAGCCCAGACGTTTTTTGATCAGAGGTTCAGTAAGGAGTAGAAATAAGTGTGTTACACTTTGGACTGTACAGCTTGGAGACGGTTAACCATCTGAACTCGAGGATGTGTATGTTCACCTCTTGAGCCTGTTATGCCTGTATGGACAATTAATATTATGTTATATTAGCATGCATCTGTAACTTCTCCACTATAAGGATAATTTTTGGTTTCTTCTCAGTATTTCTGTTTAGTGTGTTTAGCCTGCAGCTTACCTCAGAGAGAGGGATAAGTATAGGCTTAGTTTTAGTTCTGTTTGTGTTAGGGATGTGGGAGAGGGTTATGGGAAGGGACACCCCCAGATTTTTGCAACCTGTGTTTACTTTTGTTCTCTTCAGAAAGAAAACTAATGAAGCTATGCTCATATCATTTCCAGATTTGAATTCACAACAGTTGATTTTTGGAGGAGATCTAAACTGTGTAATTAATCCCGCACTGGACTGTTCCAATCCTAAATCTACAAACCTTTCAAAAATGTTACCAAGTTACTATCAGACTTTATGGACCAGATAGGAAATGTTGACCTGTGGTGTTTTTTATTTCAACAAAGTAAGTCCTTTTCCTTCTTTTCCCCTGTACATCATTTATATAGTAGAGTAGATCATTTTTTATTGACCCTTTGTCACAAAAGCTGAATACCCAATTCTAATCAAATAAGATGAAGCCCCTGTATTATTCGATCTTGCATTTCCTCTTCACAAACTGGAATATCCCTCTTGGAAATTAGACAGAAATTTACTGGCTGGCCTTTTGTGAACTGATATCCCAAAAAATCGATGACTTCATAGTTTCCCCTTCCCTTCTTTGGGAAACACTAAAAGCAGTAATCAGGGGCGAGATTATATAGTATTCTGCTAAGATAATGAAGATGAGCAGAATTAAACAAGAGGAGCTCATTAAAACAAATGTGTTGGATGCTCAGTACTCTATCTCCCCCTTCCCTGAGGAAGGAAGCTGGACCTTCAAACACAGTATAATTTGTTGTCAGCTGAAAAGACGGAAAGACCTCACGGGGGTGGCTATGAACATGGCGGTAAATCTGGCTGTCCTTTAGCACACCAACTTAAAGAGCAACTTGCAGGTTAAGTAGTGATAGTAGGTAATAGTGAATTTCAGCAGTCGTGTGTTTTTTTTGTTTTTTTTTTTGTGGTACTTTTACAGTGTAATATAAATGTCTGATCATGCCGAATTATAGTGTGCAGTGAAGGCTGCACAAATTCCAACCTGTCAGGACATCCACTATTTTCCTGACAGGAAAATAAATTGCGAGCGTAGGTGCGTTTTGAGCAGATCAAGAGACTTAACTGCTCTATCTGTGACTAATAACACAGTTGTGTGCAGCGCTCATTTCAGATAGATGGACTGTACGTATATAGCGCTTTTCTAGTCTTTTCGACCACTCAAAGCGCTTTACACTACAGATCACATTCACCCCATTCGCACAGCACATGTTCTATATATAATGTGCTTTCTAAACACATTCACACACCGATGTGACACACACACATTGGCGGCAATTTGGGGTTCAGTATCTTGCCCAAGGATACTTCGGCATGCAGACTGGAGGAGCCGGGAATCAAACCACCGACCTTCTGATTGGTGGGCGACTGCTCTACCTCCTGAGCCACAGCCGCCCCTAGACAGGAGGATTATGTTTCTGGAGATGTAATAAATATGGGATGTGGAGCCTAGAACTGTGTGAGACCTGCTGCTGGAGCGGTTCCTGCGATCCACTCAGATGCCTCGCCAGGCCACAATTAGCAGCTTCTGTTTCTGCAGTCAGTGGCAGCAATTGTCACGGACCCTCTGCTCAGTGAAAACATGAGCAGACTCCTGTTTTCTAATGTTTGCTATCTTCCAAATTAGTCAGTATCGTGATTTCAATAATGGGAGGCAAGTGTGAAGTGTCAGCCTGCCTCCCTCTGTTTCTCTCTCCGGTACAGCACCATAAACGTGGTATGGAGTAATGTTATGTAGTATCTGACAGACTGATATAAGGAGATAAAGCACTAAACAGTGTCTGTAACGGGTAACTATCAATACTTCTGTCAGTGGCAGACAACCAGTACTCGTTTTGTTACGTCGGGATATGTGATAGTAAACTTTATAATGTTATGTTCATATCGACCCGTCTCCCTCCTAAACATATTACCCTGTTAAAGACCTGGCTCTTCAAATACAGGACAATAAATTATTGTTCCAAATGTCTAGAAATGGCTTTAAATATCTGGGCATTAATATTTCAAGGGATATGCAGAAGCTTTATCTGGAAAACTTCTGTCTTCTTCTTGTCCTTGGCAGGAAAAGTGAACTGTATTAAAATGAATGTGCTCCCCAAATTTCTTTATCTGTTTCAATGTATCCCACTTTATCTTCCTAAATCTTTCTTCAAATCTATTGATAAGGCTTTCATGTCATTTATATGGGACACAGTTGGAATTGCTACAGGGGCCTTAGTTACAAGGTGGCTTCCATATCTATGTCACTACTATTGGGTCACAAATGTTCAAAAAAATTTTATTGTCTCCACACTCCTGATACAGATTGGTGCCACTTTGAAGCCACACCTTGCATCTCAACATCTCTTAGAGCCTTGGTCACCTCCAGTCTTCCCCTATTTCACACTTTACTAACAATGCAGTCATTATAAATACCCTAAGATATAGTTTCAACTTAGACAGAACTTTGAGTTCGATAACTTTCTCCACATTAGTCCTATACATAATAATCACCTTTTCCTCCCAGCTAGATTAGATTTAGAATTTACTCTTTGGCAAAGACAAAGCATTCATAAATTTGAGGATATGTACATAAGCTGTATATTTGCAAGTTTTAATGACTTGTAACACAAATTGGTCTAGCTTATTTTGGCATTTCCAAGTCCGCCACCTTCTTCAGCGCCATGACTCCAACTTTCTGTACATATCTTCAGTGTCTGGTTTAGATGATCTGTTAGAAATTCCTTTCAAAAAGACTAATCTCAAGAATAATTGACTGTATAGTCTCTTTGAAAAACGTAACCCTTGCAAAGATCAGGGCAGAATGGGTGGATGAGCTGGAGGAGGACTTGGAAGAGGATATTTGGAACAGTGCTCTACGAAGAGTGAATGACAGTACAAAACTAAGCATAATACAATTCAAGGTTTTATATCGCATTCACTACTCTAAAGCAAGGCTAGCAACATACTTTTACAACGTTGCTTACACACCGAAGAATATTATTACACTGGAAATAAATCCACCAAAAGTGTTTTTGTGGCTGTTCATACAGTTAGACAAGTTCTTTTCCATCTGGGAGACAGTGTTGACATACTTAGGTGGACTCAGAACTATGCCTGTTTAGTATCACTCAGCAGTCCATTCTCCATTTATGATATCTGTCCATGTAAAACAGTGTATTGTTTCACTAATGGTAAACCTACGTGTATGTTTTCTTTGCTCCTTTGGGTAAGTGTCCTATATGTTTGTAGATGGATGTTATGGGTGGATGGTTGTCTTAATAGTTGTGTGTCTATCAAATGTGTAGCAGTTTTTTAAACTGACCTAGCTCCATACCTGAAATAGTCCACCACCAAAATTGTGGGAAGTGGTGTAGTGTTAGCCATTGTGAAAGGTTGACTGATCTTTGACCATGGCAGTAATTATTTCATTTCACATAACGTGGACACCAGAGATTTGCTCCATGTCTCATGACCCCTTTGTATAGATCTCCTGTGCCCCTGTTCAGGAATGGAGCTGAAGTTCTGGGGAATTTAACATCCTGTAAATTGCCATCATTCTATGAGAATAGAGGCCATTGAGGGTGCTGGTGTTGGGAAAACAGAGAAAAGTTTCTCAACAGCTGGAAATGAGGGTTGGACAGGACCTGGTACACCCTGGTGCTACACTTTGTACCAGTCCTGAGTCCTTGGCCCACCAATAAATGCTCTGTTTCCCTCCCACTCTTTATCTTAGTTTCTTGTGCAACCAAGCCCTGAAAACACGTATTTTTTCAAATTTGATCTCCTTGCCCATATGCCTTGCTATGCTATGAATTTCTACAAATGTGTGAGTTTACATCTGTTATTACTGCAGTACTGCTGCCATGGTCAGACATGTACTAATAGACTTTTTCACAGTAGACATTTTGATTTGTAGCAGAAAAGGATCTGTCACTAATAAATACCAATTATGAGAACTTTTGTGCAACACCAGTCTGTTTATCTTGTGTTTATTTTTTAATTATAATACATGTAGAGGTATGGCTGTGATGAACAACATGATGTGATGAGGTTGTTTGAGACTGCAATGCTGCAATGTGAAGATTAAAGCAACAAACTTTAACTAATTAGTGGTAATTAATTCTGTTGGGCTTTGAGTCTGAGCAGTCCCACTCACTCTCTCTGGAGCAGAAAGTGCTGTTGCTGTAACAAACACACCAATCTCTGTTTAGAATCCTTGATGTTTCCAATATTTCTTAGCTGGATATAGGTAAATGCTAGTTTTTAATGGGTTCTAAAAACCTGCTCAGCAAAATGGCAGGGCCGGCCCTTGGCATAGGCAGTATAGGCAAATGCTAGGGGCGCCGACCATCCAGAGGGGCGTCGCGTCAGACGACCGAATGGGGGACTATATGACTTGTCTGACTGCAGGTTCCCTTGCCGGCTGCGCCCCCATGTTCTTGCGCCTATTGTATTTCTATTTCAGTTCAAGATCAGTTTTTCCTTAATTATTGTCTGTTGCTGTTTTCTTGTTAGTATTTAAGATAAAGAAAAGCATAAAGACAACGCAATGCAGTTTCTGTAAGAGTATAAATGTGGATGGGGAAATTGGCAGTAATGCAAAGGGGCGCCAGCTAAAGTCTTGCCTGGGGCGCGAAAATGGCAAGGGCCAGCTCTGCAAAATGGCATAGTGCTAGAACAGGTGTTCAGGCAATTGGGAATGTGAGAGGCACCATTCTCCCTTTTACAAGTCAATGTATCATCCAAATGATTCTGAAGCTGGGCTTCAAGGCAAAGCTTTAAACAGCAACTATTTTCATCGCAGATTTTATTTTTGCATGTAAAATAATCAAATCTCACAAAAAAATAAAAATAAACTGCATTTCAAATTCTTCTTTCATTTTGTATATAGCACTACAGTGGTATTGAACTGCAGATGGTTATTATAGGTTATTATCATGTTGGAAATTCATTCATTCAAGTCAGTTTAATCACTTTTTTAAATTGTATTGTTGTTTCCACTGTATATTAGTGGTTGTCATGTTCTATGTGAGTTTTGACTGTATTTGTCTTTTCTCCCCCTACTGGTGTTTTGGGGTAATTCATTCATTTTCTTATTTAGGTCTAGCCTTTGTTCTTATAGGTAGATTAGATCACATGACACTGTTAGGTCATAGTATAGAGACTTTGATCAAAAAAAGGGATTAGTTTCTACATTCCATGTGGTCAGCTTGCTTCAGCCGTCATC
Source organism: Lates japonicus (assembly GCA_033238685.1). NCBI lineage: Eukaryota > Metazoa > Chordata > Actinopteri > Centropomidae > Lates > Lates japonicus. The sequence goes on along the minus strand of BRZM01000086.1, from coordinate 269,786 downwards.
ATCATTTCCTCTCGCTGTTTGTGCCTAGGAAAAGGATCGCTTTTTTACAAAAAATTGTTCATGAGAATGAAGACAACAGTAAAGACCATTCAACTTTACTCCAGCTTCTGACTCTCTCTTGAAGCTTGTTCGCTATCTGTCAATTTGCGTAGAGACACACACGCACTGAGGACAGAATAGTAAAAAAGCGTCTTCACGGCAGACACTACAGCATCAAGGAAAGCAAGGTACTGTGCAAGATCAACACTAAATGTTCAAAGGTCTCCATATCTACTTCTTCTCGTACATCATTTGACGGACCTCAATCTATGATGTCGCATGCTAGTGAAGCTAGACAGGAACAATCACCCAGCAAGGATCATGATGTTACAGAAAAGGAAGCCACACTCAAAGCAAAATCACAATGTTCTACCTTATCCACCTCATCTAATGCTTCCTCAGCTAGCAGGGCAGCAGCCAGAGCCCGCGCTAAAGCCGAAGCTGCACGGGCAAGAGCCCCTTATGTTCAACGAGAAGCTGAATTGAAATTAGCTGAGGCTCGTTTAGCCGCTGAGTTGAAGGTGGAAGAGGCCCATCTAGCTGCAGATGTGACAGTCAAAGAAGCACGCATAATGGCTGAATTATCAACCGTAAAATATGAGAAGGAGGTAGCTGTAGCTTTGGCAGAAGCTGAAGTTCTAGAAGCAGCAGCAGAGGCCGAAGATAGAGAGGGCAGTAGGAGTCACCGCGATTCAGTTCACATCGCCATGCAGCGCACCCGTGACTATGTCGAACAGCACTCCAAGCTATATCTTAGTGATACAGAGCCTCCAGAACTTAAACCATATACACCGTCCTTGTTGCCACTTGTCCAAAAAGAGTGCACCCCAGGGGGCGACAGCAGCCCTTCTCATGTCTTACCTAAGAGTGATGTTCTTACAGCAAAACAGCCTGAGAGGCCAACGCCTGTGGTTTATCAATGCTCCACGACGGACAACGACAACCACAAGACACAGCAACCCAAAAGGCTAACGCCAGCAGTACATCACCAGCCCCCTGCTAACCCTCCCTTTGCACAGCCAGACACTCCAGCTTTCAATAGGGCCACATCACAGCCACAAACTGATGATGGAACTGGCATGAGTGATATTACTAGGTACTTAGTGCGTCGCGACCTTGTGAACTCTGGCCTAGGGGGGCTTAACTTAAACGCAAGTGAAGAACTCGATCTTTTAACAAAATGGTTAGGAAATCAATCCTCAGAGCACGTCATAAGGATTCGTTCTGTGCATGGTGCTAACCCTGCCATAGGCTTAAGGATGGCCTGGGATCGCTTAGAGGAGTGTTATGGCTCCCCTGAAGTAATCGAGAGAGCTCTTTTTGAGAGGACAGAGAACTTTCCTAGAATCAGTCCTAAGGACGCTTTAAAGCTCAGAGAACTGGGAGACCTTTTAAGAGAGTTAGAGTTCGCCAAATCTGAGGGATATTTACCTGGTCTCTCATACCTGGACACCGCCAGGGGGGTCAACCCTATCGTTGAAAAGTTGCCACACAATCTGCAAGAGAGGTGGTTGGCTCACAGCTCTCAGTATAAGGAGCAGTATAACGTTTCTTTTCCTCCATTCGCCTTCTTCACAGACTTCATATGTAATGAAGCACGCAGAAGAAACGATCCTAGCTTCACACTCTCGACGGTCCCTACAGTTTCATTGAACAGATTCTCCACGGGTCCGCCAAAGCCTGAACGACTGGAAAGGGGATCAGGATACATGAAAAGTCATGTGTCTGCTCACAAGACAGAAGTTGCATTGCCACACTCCACTTCTCAGTCAGACAGTTCAAGCAGCAAGCTGGGTGACATCGATAAACAATGTCCCATTCATAAGAAAAGAGAGTGGCATCTGCTTTAGGTGTTGCTCTTCTACTGCTCACTTCGCAAAGAACTGTCAAGTGGCCTTAAAGTGCAAAGAATGTGGGAGTGACACCCACATTGCTGCACTACACCCTGGACCTGCGCCATGGGACATCAGAGACCCCTCCTTAGAGCATGGCGGGGAGGGAGAAGGAGAAGCATCTCAGTCAGTGGTCACATCTAGTTGCACAGAGGTTTGTGACAGAGGTATGGAACCTAGATCTTGTTCTAAGATCTGTCTCGTGAAAGTTTATCCCGAAGCTCATCAAGACAAGGTCGTTAAGGTTTATGCTATTATGGACGATCAAAGTAATAGGTCATTAGCCAGGTCAGAATTCTTCGACCTCTTCCAGATTAAAGGGTTAGACTCGCCGTACACACTGCGCACATGTGCAGGTACTACTGAAACATCAGGCAGAAGAGCTACAGGGTTTATGGTGGAGTCGTTGGATGGAATGACAAGGGTGATGCTTCCCACACTCAGAGTGCAATCACATGCCAGATGATCGGTCGGAGATCCCAACACCTGCAGCTGCGCAGCACCATGCTCACCTGAAGTCCATAGCCCATAAGATTCCACACCTAGATTCAGAGGCTCAGATATTACTCCTTCTAGGGCGTGACATCCTTCAGGTTCATAAGGTTAGAGAGCATCGCAATGGTCCTCCCAACGCCCCCTACGCTCAGAGACTTGACCTTGGCTGGGTTGTTGTTGGCAATGTCTGCTTGGGCACAAGCCAGAGGATGTCACTGCCTTCCGGACTAACGTGCTTGAAAATGGGCGTCCATCCCTCCTCTCTCCGTGTACCAAGCACCTTAAAGTAAAAGAAAAGTTTGGCACCACAGTCCTTGATGACTGCACCCTTGGCAGCTCAATCTTTGAAAGAACTAAGGATGATGATAAAGTAGGTCTCTCCATCGAAGACAAGCTTTTCTTGGAGCTCATGGATAAAGAGATGTTTATGGACAACACCAACAGTTGGGTGGCGCCCCTTCCATTTCGATCCCCTCGGCAGCGGCTCCCAAACAACCGAGAGCAGGCTCTCAGTCGCCTTACTTCTCTTCAACATACTCTAGAGAAAAGGCCAGAGATGAAAATTCACTTTCTGAGCTTCATGCAAAAGATCTTTGATCACGACCAGGCAGAGTTAGCTCCACCATTGTCAGAGGAAGACGAGCGATGGTATCTACCCATCTTTGGTGTATACCACCCTCGTAAGCCAACTCAAATCAGAGTCGTCTTTGATTCTAGTGCCCAGCACTGTGGTGTGTCATTGAACGATGTGCTACTTACCGGCCCGGATTTAAACAATAGTTTACTTGGAGTCTTGCTGCGTTTTCGAAGAGAGACAGTGGCTGTGATAGGAGACATTGAGCAGATGTTTCATAGCTTTATCATGAGGGAGGACCACCGAGACTTTCTGCGGTTCCTTTGGTTCAAAGACAACAAACCCAGCAATGAGATTGTGGAGTACAGGATGAAAGTCCATGTATTCGGCAATAGCCCATCTCCGGCAGTAGCCATCTATGGTCTTCGTCGTGCTGCACAACATGGAGAAAATGAATATGGCATGGATGCCAAACGCTTTGTAGAGCGAGACTTCTATGTTGATGACGGCCTTAAGTCTCTCCCATCGGCTGCTGAGGCCATCGACCTACTCAAAAGAACACAAGAGATGCTTGCCGCCTCAAATTTGAGGCTCCATAAGATAGCGTCAAACAATTCTGAAGTTTTGGAGGCATTCCCTCCAGAAGACCATGCAAAGGGTCTTCAGAATCTGGACTTTGATGACAACTCAGACTTTATCCAACGTAGCTTAGGGCTCAGCTGGGATCTCAAACATGACCTCTTTACCTTCAGAGTGGCAGCTACAGAGAAACCTTTCACCCGTAGAGGTGTTCTAGCCATTGTGAACAGTCTCTTCGATCCCCTTGGACTCATTGCGCCGATCATCATTCAAGGGAAGTTTCTACTGCGTGAACTTACCAGTGGCGAGGTCCTCGACTGGGATAGTCCTCTTCCAGACGACAAAGAAGCGGAATGGAAAATGTGGAAAAACTCCTTACAAAGTCTGAGTGACTTCGGGATTCCAAGAGCCTACACTCCTACTACCCTTACCAAAGCCCGTAGGAAGGAACTCCACATCTTCTCAGATGCCTCTGAGAAAGCTATTGCCGCTGTAGCTTACCTGAAGGTGATCGACAGTGTTGGAGAGTGTCACATAGGCTTTGTTCTAGGGAAAGCAAAACTAGCTCCCGCAGCTGCCCACACTATCCCAAGGCTGGAGCTGGGTGCAGCTGTATTAGCGGTGGAAATGGCGGAGTTAGTGGAGAGTGAGTTGGACATCAGTATAGATACGTTGCAGTTTTACACAGACAGCAAAGTCGTCTTAGGATACATATATAACCAGACCAGACGGTTTTATATGTATGTTTCCAACAGAGTACAGCGAATCAGGAAGTCCACCAAACCTGAGCAGTGGCATTACATCTGCACTACTCAGAATCCGGCAGATTACACCACTCGATCTGTACCTGCAGCTGAGCTTGTTAACACAACATGGCTCACTGGGCCTCCTTTCCTGTCTCTACCTGTGTCCACTTCAGAAGAGGAGTCATACGACCTTATCGCTCCAGACTTTGACATTGAGGTCCGTGCTCATGCTACTATGCTCTCTGTTCCTCCAACTAATCTGGGATGTCATCGTTTTGAGCGGTTCTCATCCTGGAAGTCTTTGGTGCAAGCCATAGCATTCCTGACACACATTACTTAGTCTCAAAGAGGGGCTGTTAAGGCCAAACATGAAGACTGTGGTGGCTGGCATCAATGCAAAAGGCCTCACACAGCAGAAGAGCTGCTCAAAGCAGAAACTCCCATCATCAGATGCGTGCAAAAAGAGACTTACAACAAAGAGTTTTCTTGCCTGGCTGCTGGGAAGAACATCTCGAAAGACAGTCCTCTGAAAAAGCTGAACCCCTATGTGGACCAGGATAACCTTCTAAGAATAGGAGGCAGGCTGAATAGGTCGGCGCTTGACACAAGAGAAAAGATGCCTCTTGTCATCCCAGGTCGCAGCCACATTGCAACACTACTTGTGAGGCATTACCACGAAAAGGTCAAACACCAAGGACGTGTCTTTACTGAAGGGTCTGTCCGCACAGCAGGGTACTGGATCGTCGGGGCTAAGAAATGTATCAACAGTATCCTTCACAAGTGTATTATATGTAACAAGCTTCGTGGAAGAACTGCTGAGCAGAAAATGGCAGATCTGCCACCCGATCGCTTAAGCACAGAGCCGCCTTTCACCTATGTGGGACTTGATGTGTTCGGCCCTTGGGTTATCACCACAAGACGAACTCATGGTGGTCAAGCTAACAGCAAAAGGTGGGCCGTTCTATTTACGTGCATGAGCACACGCGCCGTGCACATTGAGTTGATCGAGGCAATGGACACTTCAAGTTTCATTAACGCCTTGCGTCGTTTCTTCGCTCTGCGAGGACCTGCTAGGCAAATCCGCTCTGACTGCGGAACCAACTTTACAGGTGCCTGCAAGGAATTGCATATACTCCTCACAAGTCCTGAAGAGCCCAATGTCAGGAAGTACTTGGGTGAAGAAGGCTGCAACTGGGTTTTCAATCCTCCTCATTCCTCCCATATGGGGGGAGTTTGGGAGCGGCAGGTCCAGCATCTGGCCAATACCTTTTGGAACAGATGGAGACGCGAGTACTTACCAACACTTCAAAACCGCAGCAAGTGGCGAGACGTGCGTCCTAATTTGAAAGAAGGTGACTTGGTCCTGCTTAAAGATGGCCAGGTGAAGCGGAATGAGTGGCCAATGGCTCTGGTCACAAAGACGTTCCCTGACCAAGATGGAAAGGGGTGAGTGACTTTAGGTCTCGCTGTTATTCTGACATGTTCGATTTATTCATATAGTGGTATTTAAACAATACCAGGCGGGGAGTGTCATGTTCTATGTGAGTTTTGACTGTATTTGTCTTTTCTCCCCTTACTGGTGTTTTGGGGTAATTCATTCATTTTCTTATTTAGGTCTAGCCTTTGTTCTTATAGGTAGATTAGATCACATGACACTGTTAGGTCATAGTATAGAGACTTTGATCAAAAAAAGGGATTAGTTTCTACATTCCATGTGGTCAGCTTGCTTCAGCTGTCATCATCATTTCCTCTCGCTGTTTGTGCCTAGGAAAAGGATCGCTTTTTTACAAAAAATTGTTCATGAGAATGAAGACAACAGTAAAGACCATTCAACTTTACTCCAGCTTCTGACTCTCTCTTGAAGCTTGTTCGCTATCTGTCAATTTGCGTAGAGACACACACGCACTGAGGACAGAATAGTGGTAGTATACATGGCATAGTTCTATATGCATACTTTTTCTTTACATAGTCTTCTCTCAACATGTTTACTGGGCCTCTGAGAAGTTTATGTAGAAAAACAGGTTAAAAACATTTTGCTGAAGTAGAAAATAGTACTGTCCTTTATTCCTGAAGGGATTTTGAAAAAGAACATAATAATACATTAACCTTCCAGTAACCATTTAAGTTACTGAATGGGCCATAATGTACAGCCTCCTTCACACGGAGAGGCCACATGCACTCTGTGGTCAGAGGAGGACAGCATGATGATGTGTGTGAGTCTTAACAAGCATGATTTCTGTGTGTGTGTGTGTGTGTGTGTGTGCGTGCACGCCTGTGCACGTATGTGCTGAATATATTTGATTACAGGCTAGAGAAGGCCTTTTTAACCAGTGAACAAAAATATCTGCATCTTGTGGCAGCTCTCACATGATTTGGCTGTACCTGTTGGCTGCCGCTGTTCATATTTTATAGTTGTTTATTGGTGACTGGTTAGAGGCCTATTTTGATGCAGGCAAAAAAGCGTAAAAGGCATGTTGTTCTTCTATGTCAGCAGTTACATAGCCAGCATATTTGGGTAATACACTGTCATTGTGTCCAAGTTCACTACTGTATACATCTGAAGAACTGCCAAATCTTAGATGCATTTGTTTTTCATCCTTACTATTTACACTAAGTTCCATGATAAGAGCTGTAATGCATTGTAAACCTTTGTTTGTCCTTTGTACCTTAGTCTGCAATTGCATCATGTGATACTAACATGAGCATGAAGAAGCCTTCAAAAGATTCCTGTGCTGTAAAAAAAAATAAATCAGGTAAATCAATGAGGTACTGTGTCCTTGGGTAGAGAAGTATGAGACATAAAAAGACAAATAAGATGAACATCAGTTACTGTTTAAAATGTGCTTCATTAAATAATTATCTGTTGAAAAGGACCAGGAGTACACATCTGTCAGCCATTTAGTGTTAGTGTTTGGTGTTTCTTCTCCTGACCCATGTAATTAGCTGTCCTTTTTTTTCATTTCTGACCAGACATTCTAATGCTATGTTTAAGAATGTTCACCTCAATTTTCAGGCAAACATATACAAGAAATTTTTGATGTGCTCAGAATCATGGACAGTGTAAAGATCTATAGTTTACAAAGGAAGAAGGAAATGCTGCATGGCTCCAGCTGATCCAACAGGTGCTCTTGTGAGGTAGGCAGTATAAAAGTAAAAGTACAAAGAAGATTCCAGAAGCCTTGATATTAAATTATGCAGACAAAAAAATACCAAAAAAAGCAAATACCCACTGGTCTGTTTGTTTCTATATGCTCAAGGAATAAATAATATTGTTGCACCTGAAGATGGAGTACCTTAGTTCTTTTTTTTCCAAGATCCTCAAAATATGGATTAAAAGTTGTTTTTCATTCGTTTTTTACAAAACACTGTAATATGAGACATTACGTGCAGCACAGTCTGTGTACTGGCTGTCAGCTTAGTGACTTAAGAGTCGTCTCGACCTCAAACTTCTCTCAGTTAGGAGAGCATCTTTTAGCTCTAAAATGCCATGTGAAAGTCAGAACTGACACACCCCTTAGTTTAAGGAGTTTCTGCTAACTCGTTAGGAGAAACTTTAAGCCTTAAGATGTTTTGTGTATTTGTCCGCATTAGTTGTTTATAGGTAATATTTTTCTAATTTATATATTTTTATTTGATATTACTGTGTGTCACATAAAGGTAATTACAACTGCTAGTACCAACAATGAAAGCATTGTTGCTGTTGGCTGGTTATTGATTCCAAAATAAATTATAGTAAGGACCATGACAAACCTTTTCAGTTATTTAGTATTTGGTCTAAAATTGAATATACCCCTTGAAATTAAAAGATGCCCTTTGGAGTTTTCTTATAAACAATGTTTAAATTCGATGTCACTCACCAAAACATTGTGTGTTTCCTCAGGGTCTAACATGTTGAATGCGCTTCCTTCCTCATTAATGGTATTACATGATATGAGGTATAACTGTGCAGACATCTATAGGTGGCTTGAGATCATTTCACCTGGCAATGAGTCATCAATATCACCTTGTTATTATAGAAGACAAATTCATGAACCTGCAGCTCACAGACTGCACTTGAATCACCGGAAATAAATGGGCAGAGTGTGACAAAGTGTCCTCATTAATGTATGTGTGTGTGTGTGTGTGTGTACTGATGTGAGTCTATGGCTCTGCACATACAGTATGTGCCAATGAATACCCCTTTGTCCGAATGATGTTGTATCCCGTGGGTGCCAAGTGCCTGCCCTATGTTTCAAAAGCCTGGTCAGAGGGCCTCCAAGCCTCATTATGTGCCTGACTACTATTATACTCTGGACACACACACACACACACATACACACACATACACACATATGTATGTATTCTAGGATGAACTCAAACCTAAGACCAGTCCTAAACTAAAACTGATCCTAATCTAATTAATATCTTAATCTTAACCACAATCTGAAGACTGAACTTGCAGTACAGGAACACCCACTGATCAAGCCAACACCCAGCCAAGAGAGGCCTGGTCAGGGTGCCAGTGCCCAGGACATCACAAGGGAGGTGGCACCCAAACAAGCCAGCACAAACACTGCATTTCTTCAGCAGTGAAAGATCCAGCTTAGCAACAGCTTTGTCTCTGTCCTATTGGCCAAACCCAAACAGCACAAACACATGCACTGATACACATGAAATACACACCTAGACACACACATTTTATCCATATTGTCAATAATAAGCTTTTCATATATAAAACGTGGTGGTGGTGGTGGTGGGGCATCTGGGCATACAAGGAGGTGTTACATAACACCAGCATTTAAGATGAATGAAAAACCCTTTAATGAAACTAAATATCTGCGGCAGCACGAATCAAAGAAAACTCTCTTTAGCAATTGATTTTCCAAGGGAAACCACCTCTCATCCCACTCCACTGTTCAGTGTAACCTTCCTGGTCCAGCACTTCCCAGATTTCAGTGTCAGCATCAACAAAAAATAATTGAAGATCATTCACTGAAACTTTAAATAAAGGTGCAGTCCACCAATTTCACATGTCAAAGTCACTTGTCATAATGAGCACCACTGAGCCCTTGAAAATGGCAGTATAATGTGTTCTGTGACTCTGGAGGAGTTTTGTCAATTCTTAGAAAATACAGTAACTCAAGTGACATCACCCTGCTATCTTAGTTTGGAGACACATTTGTATCAGAAAGTCAGTGTTGCAAACAGGAGGTGTGGGGTTTGAAAGACATAACCGAGCTGCCACTAACGTTAGCTCATGTTGTTTCTAGATGCCAGACCAGCAAAGATACTGCCAGAAATGTGGAGGAAAACACACAGGGGATGCAGAGGGAGTAAGAAACAGCGGAGGAAGAGGGATGGAGTGAGACAATGGAGGATTACAGAAAAGAGGAGATTTAAGCCGTGTATCCCCTCTCTCATCATGGGGAACGTGAGGTCCCTGGCTAACAAAATGGATGAGTTGACAGCGCTAGCCCATAGTCAGAGGGAGTATCAGGAATGTGGCCTAATATGCTTCACTGACACATGGCTGCAACAGGGTATTCCTGATGACAACGTTTCCATTGAGGGCTTTCACACTGTGGGGAGCTTGCCGTTCTAGTGAACAACCGATGGTGCAGTCCCGCTCACATCACCATCAAGGAGCGTATTTGTGGCCTGGACATTGAACTGTGTGCTGTTGGCCTGCGACCATATTATCTGCCCAGGGAGTTCTCATAGGTCATCATTGTGGCAGTTTATGTTCCCCCCTCGGCCAACCTGACATTGACACCATTCACTCCGCCATAGCCCGGTTACAGACACAGCACCCGAGTGCATTCATTGCTATCTCGGGTGACTTCAACCACATCACCATTGACACTACACTCCCCACGTTCACCCAGTAAGTGAGCTGTCCCACCAGAGAGGAAAGAACCATTGACTTGCTGTGTGCAAACGTTAAGGATGCATAAAGCTCCTCTCCCCTCCCCCCATTTGGAAGGTCAGATCACAACCTGATTAACCTCAGCCCCTGCTATGTGCCTGTGGTGAAGAAGCAGCCTGTAACCACAAGGACCATAAGGAGATGGTCCCCCCAACAGTCTCTTCTGCTGCCTGCCTGCAGTCAATGCCTACTCCACTCTCTCTCCCTCCCCCTTCTTACAGCCCCTCATCATCCTGTGATGACCCCCCTCACAGCTCCTCCCCAGGTTCCCATGCTGACTGCACTCTCCAACACAACACCTCTACCCATCCCCCACCTGTCACCTCCACACTGGACATCACTGCTGATCATGTCAGGAGACAGCTGAAGAAACTCCACTCAGGCAAGTCTGCAGGCCCAGATGGTGTGACCCCCTTGGTTCTCAAAGCCTGTGCCCCAAAGCTATGTGGAGTGCTTCACCACATCTTCAGCCTGAGCCTGAGTCTTCAGAGGGTCCCCATGCTGTGGAAGACATCACGCCTCGTTCCTGTGCCGAAGATGCTGCGTCCCAATGGCTCCAAGGCTCCAGACCTGTGGTACTGACGACACACATCCTGGAGAGACTCATTCTAGATCAGCTCTGGACCATGGTCAGACCAGGGGACTGTCCTCTCTCCCTTCCACCTGCAGCTTGACATGACAAAGATTAAGGAACTGGTGGTGGACATGAGGAGGACTAGGGCTTCAGTGACCCCTGTTTCCATCTGTGGGGTCAACGTGGACATTGTGGAGGAGTACAAGTACCTAGGGGTGTACTTGGATAACAGGCTGGATTTTTTGAGGCGGCTGAGGTCCTTCAACATCTGCCGGACTATGCTGAGGATATTTTATGAGTCTGTGGTGGCCAGTGCCATCTTCTATGCTGCTGTGTGCTGGAGGAGCAGACTGAAGGTGAAGGACACCAACAGACTGAATAAGCTGATCCACAAAGCCAGCCATGTTGTGTGATGGGAGCTGGAGAAGAATGTTGTCCAAGATAAGGACTATATTGGACAACTCACACCCTCTCCATGGCATGCTGGTCAGCCGAAGAAGCACCCCCTCCATGGCATGCTGGTCAGCCAAGGAAGCACATTCAGCCACAGACATATCCCCCCACGTTGCACCACAGAGCGCCACAGGAAATCATTCCTACCAGTAGTTATAGCGCCACCTACTGGCCACAGGAAATGACATGTTTTAGACTTTGACGTTCTGTTACTAGCAAGTTGATGTGATCCAGATTTGGTCAGGAAAGCCTTGAGGACTTCATGATGCCTTATTGTGAAAATTTTTATGTTCCATTGAAGGGTTTGTCTGTTGTCACAGGTTTGACAACAGACCTGTCCTGAACACATCTACATTCCAATATTCAGGTACAGTCATAGCGCCACCTATTGACAACAGGAAATGATGTGTTTTATCTAACTAAGGTGATCTGATTGACCTCAAATGTGGCCAGACAAGCATTAAGATCACAATGGTGCTGAATTGTGAAGACTGTGAGTCTTCATGGGATGCCCTTGCTGTGTCGCCATGGCGAATTTTGATGCTTTGCCATTAAACAGGAAGTTTTTGTAACTCCTGCATGCACTGTCCAATCTGCCCCAAACTTCACATGTTTGCTAACCGTCATGGCCTGAACACATCTACATGCCAATATTCAGCCACTGTCATAACGCCACCTACTGGGAACAGGAAATGACATCCCATTTCACATTTGGTCAGAAAACGAAAGCAGGTAATTGTCTAGTCTGAGGAGAAACAACAAAGGCTTAAGCCCCTGTTAGGGTCTATCTGTGCAGGTGGCTGCCTTCATCCATGATGGAAATGTGCAACTGCTGGGGGAAGTAAGGGACTTCTGACTCATTCATTCTGTGTCCGGTGGTCAGGCAGTTGCAGAGCTGCATCGTTTGACCTGCGGGGACCCTGCGGGCAAGGGTCCCCCGACAGGCGCGGGGTGCGAGGGCCCACTGCTTGCAGCTTTAATTATTATTACTATTATTTTGTTATTACTTTATTTTATTTTACTTATTTTCATATTTATGTGAATTGGAGCAGTGCAACTCGACAATTTCCCACAAGGGATAAATAAAGTATTTCTGATTCTGATTCCGATAAAGCATATTTTCATATTTAATATTTTAAAAATCAATGTTTTTCCACCACACGGACACAGCTGCTGTTTGCTCAGCTTGTTTCTCTGATAATTGAAGATACAGATGTCTGATGACAAAAATTCTCATCTGGTTTAAGATTAGAGAAAAAATATATAAAAAGTGACTGTGACGTCACTTGAAACATTCAGAAAATAGTTGGTTGAAAATGTTTTAATATGCGGCCATGCGGCCTACAGCCCAGACTTACTGGTTTAAAGTACCTAAATGCTCATGTGACAGCTAACAACAGGAACAAATAATAAATAGCTTTGGTGACTTAAATAATTTCAGACGATATGCAGCTACAGCTCTGAAAAAGAATCTGATGGAAGCCAAGAAAGTAGTGTTGGGACTCAGCCCATTCAAAATGGAGGATAAGACCAAATGGCAGACAAAGGAGACAAAGGAGAGACATTGAACTCAGTCTCCCAGCATCCTTCACCTTTTCACACCTAAGTGTGAAACCTCCAACTCCAGCTGCAAAAGGCCAAATTCTGTGATGTCACCTGGCCATACAAAAGGAGAGGTAGCAACGTGAGGGCCTACCAAAAGATTTAAGATCAAGCGCCAGCAAGTATGACACAAAGTCTGCCAGCTGGGTTCATCAGCAAAAGGAGCCACAGAGGAGAGTTAGTGTCAACCAGCTAACTCTGCAAGGAGAACACACTGATCTCCTCAACAACAGTGAAACCACACAGCCAGGACAACTGTAGTTTACTGGACTTCACCCTCCCCCATCATCCTGTATGACTCCCCAGTCAGAACTGTGGAGTCCTTCCGTTTCCTGGGGACCATCATCACCCAGGACCTCAAGTGGGAGCTAATCAGCTCCCTGATCAAGAAAGCCCAGCAGAGGATGTACTTCCTGCGCCAGCTGAAGAAGTTCAATCTGCCAAGGACAATGATGGTGCACTTCTACACCTCCACCATTGAGTCCATCCTCACCTCCTCCATCACCATCTGTTACACTGCTGCTACTGCCAGGGACAGAGGCAGACTGCAGCGTGTCATCCAGTCTGCTGAGAAGGTGATCAGCTGTAACCTGCCTTCTCTCCAGGACCTGTACACCTCCAGGACCCTGAGGCAGGCAGGAAGGATCATGGCCAATCCCTCTCATCCTGGTCACAAACTCTTCAGGACACTCCCTTCTGGAAGGAGGTTGCGGTCCATCAAAACCAAGACCTCACGCCACAAGAACAGTTTCTTCCCGTCTGCAACTGGGCTCCTCAACAAGATCTAGCCCCCCCCCCCCCCAACACACACACACTCAGACTGTCACAGACTATAATCCCCCCACCCCCCACTACACGTTACAGTAACACACAGACTGTCACAGTCTATAATCCCCCCACCCCCCACTACACGTTACATTAACGTACATCTATGCGTTACATTACCGCACATCCAGACAATTACTGCCACCTTCAACATTTGCACTCTACACTTTACATTTTGATTATGTATATTTATGCTCCTTGTGTATATATTTATGTTCCTTGTAAATATAGTTCTTGCTTTTCGCTCTTTTCTTTTACTATAACTGTCCTTTAGCACCAATATACCAAGACAAATTTCTTGTATGTGCAAACTTACTTGGCAGTAAAGTCTGATTCTGATTCTGATTCTGATTCAACAGCAACAACAGGACTTTGTGAGCAACACACCAAAAGGCATCTTCTTTTCCCCCCTGGACTTGGTAACATAACCGGGCCTAGTTTACATTACCTTGTATAGCACAGCTTGGCTAAGCATAGGACTTTCAACTCTGCCAGTATATGTATTGATTTAATTCAATGTATTACTTTCCAGTTTACTAATTAACCCTAAGTCTAAACTTAATTTTAACTCATTTGAAAGCCTCGTTCTTAGTTTGTCACACCCAAGGTGGAAAACATTAAAGCCAGTTTTATGTGTTGTAGTGTACTGCCCTCCTGGCCCATACTCTGATTTCTTATCTGAATTTTCAGAGTTCCTGTTGGGTTTAGTACTTTAGTACTAATAAAGTCATTATAGTAGGTGACTTTAATATTCACGTGGATGTCAAGAATGACAGCCTTAGCTCTGCATTTTCCTCATTATTGGACTGTATTGGCTTCTCTCAGTGTGTAAATAAACCCACTCACCGTTTTAATCACACCCTTGACCTTGTTTTGGCCTATGGTATCGATGTTGAACATGTAACAGTCTTCCCACAGAATCCCCTTTTATCAGATCACTTTTGAACTCATATTGCTGGATTACGTATCAATAGACAAACACGTCCTAACTAGAATTTTTTCTGATAGTGCTGTAGCTAAATTCAAGGAAATTATTCCCTCTACTACTCCCTCCCAACTTGATCATCTTGTAGATTGTGTTGCAGGCTCACTACGTACAACTTTAGACTCCATTGCCCCATTAAAAAAGAAAGCAATAAAGCAAAAGAGGCTAGCTCCATGGTTCAACTCTCAAACCCGTACAGTAAAACAAATATCATGTAGGCTTGAAAGAATATGGCGTACCACCAAATTGGAGGAATCCCGCTTAGCCTGTCAAGACAGTCTTAAAAGATATAAGAGGGCCCTCTGTAATGCTAGAGGCGCCTATTACTCGTCATTAATAAAGGAAAATAAGAACAACCCCAGGTTTCTTTTCGGCACTGTAGCCAGGCTGACAGAGTGTCACAGCTCTGTTGATCCATGTATTCCTATAACCCTATAACCCTCAGCAGTGATGATTTTATGAACTTTTTTAATGATAACATTTTTACTATTTTACTATGAGACAAAATTCATCACCTCCTGTCTTCAACCAGCACTGATTTATGTCAAAACACAGGATCCATAGAATCAGCTGCGAAACCTGACCTAGGCTGTTTTTCTCCCATCAACCTCCACCAGCTCACTTCAACTATTTCATCATCTAAACCTTCAACCTGTCTCTTAGACCCCATCCCAGCTAGGGTGCTTAAGGAAGCTCTGCCCTTAATTTACAATTCTGTATTGGATATGTTAAATATGTCCTTATTAACAGGCTATGTGCCACAGTTGTATAAAGTAGCTGTAATCAAACCTCTTCTAAAAAAGCCCACTCTAGATCCAGACATATTAGCCAACTACAGACCTACATCTAACCTCCCCTGTCTTTCTAGGATCCTGGAGAAAGCAGTTGCAAAACAGTTGTGTGACTTTCTACAAGATAATAGTTTATTTGAGGATTTTCAGCCAGGATTTAGATTGTTTCATAGCATGAAGACAGCACTCGTAAAAGTTACAAATGACCTCCTCATTGCATCAGACAACAGACTTGTTTCTGTACTTGTTGTTGTACTTGTAGATCTCCGTGCTGCTTTTGATACAATTGACCATCACATCCTTTTACAGAGACTGGAGCACTTTATTGGCATTAAAGGTACCACACTAAACTGGTTTAAGTCTTCAGTTTGTACATGTTAACGACAACTGCTCCATGTACACAGAAGTGAGACGCAGAGTTCCACAAGGATCGGTGCTTGGACCAATTCTATTCACCGTGTATATGCTTCCCTTGGGCAACATTGTCAGGAATCACTCCATAAACTTCCATTGTTATGCAAATGATACACAACTTTATCTGTCAATAAAGTTAGCCAAACTTCTGGCATGCCTTAGGGACATTAAGACTTGGATGACAAGCAACTTTTTACTATTGAATTCGGACAAAACCAAAGTTATTGTACTTGGTCCCGAACACCTCAGAAATACATATTCTAATGATGTAGTTACATTAGATGCCATTGCCCTGGCCTCCAGCTCCACTTTAAAGAATCTCAGAGTTATCTTTGATCAGGATATGTCCTTTAGCTCACACATAAAACAAACTTCTAGGACTGCCTTCTTTCACCTGCGTAATATTGCTAAAATCAGACATTTTCTATCTCAAAAGGATGCAGAAAAACTAGTCCATGCATTTGTTCTTCCAGGCTGGACTACTGTAATTCATTATTATCAAGCTGTCCCAACAAGTCTCTAAAGACTCTGCAGTTGATCCAAAATGCTGCAGCACGATTACTGACAGGAACTAGAAAAAGAGACCATATTTCTCCCGTGTTAGCGTCTCTACATTGGCTCCCAGTCAAATCCAGAATAGAATTTAAAATCCTCCTCCTCACCTACAAAGCCCTTAATAGTCAGGCACCATCATACCTCAAAGATCTCATTGTTCCCTACAATCCCACTGGGACATTGCACTCCCAGAATGCTGGGAAAAGTGCTGAAAAGTGCCTTGAGATGTTGTGATTCGGTGCTATATAAATAAAACTGAACTGAATTGAAAGAACCATCTTAAGTCAGCCATCTTGGCATTGTTTCCACAGACACACACACACTTATTCACACATGCACACATGTACATAGTGTTTGTAGACTAGGCTAGAGTTTTTTGTTTTGTTGTTTCATTTGGTATTTGTTCAAATAAATACTTTTGACCAGTGAATATTTTGCTGATTTAATGTAAATTAAATCTTGTTACTTTATGTAGTAATTAGTTACTTAATATTAATATTTTTAATATTAATATTCTTACAGATTTTTGATAGCCAATAACACCTACTTGTTCCCAACAGCAGCAATAATAACTGATGCATGGACAGCTCTCACAATGGATTTTTTTGGTCACTGTCACTGTTACATTGACGGTGGCTGGACCATTTCAGGTTCTGTGCTTTAGACTCTCAACACAGAACACTGCTGAGAATTAGTCTGAGGTGCGTTGTTGATGAGTGGACCTTTAGAGGTAAAGTTTGAGTGGAGGGCACGTGTTAATCAGAATCAGAATCAGAATCAGACTTTATTGCCAAGTAAGTTTGCACATACAAGGAATTTGTCTTGGTATATTGGTGCTAAAGGACAATTATAATAAAAAGAGTAAAAAGCAAAAAGGAAAAACTATATTTACAAGTAACATAAGTAAAGGAGCATAAATATACATAATTAAATTAAAATGTAAAGTGTAGAGTGCAAATCTTTGAAGGTGGCAGTGATTGTCCGGGGAGATGTGCGTTAATGTAACGCATAGATGTACGTTAATGTAACGTGTAGTGGGGGTGGGGGGATTATAGTCTGTGACAGTCTGTGTGTGTGTGTTGGGGGGGGGTTATGTCTTGTTGAGGAGCCCAGTTGCAGAGGGGAAGAAACTGTTCTTGTGGCGTGAGGTCTTGGTTTTGATGGACCGCAACCTCCTGCCAGAGGGTAGTGTCTTGAAAAGATTATGACCAGGATGGGAGGGATCGGCCATGATCTTTCCTGCTCGCCTCAGGGTCCTGGAGGTGTACACGTCCTGGAGAGAGGGCAGGTTACAACCGATCACCTTCTCAGCAGACTGGATGACACGCTGCAGTCTGCCTCTGTCCCTGGCAGTAGCAGCAGTGTACCAGATGGTGATGGAGGAGGTGAGGATGGACTCAATGATGAAGGTGTAGAAGTGCACCATCATTGTCCTTGGCAGGTTGAACTTCTTCAGCTGCCGCAGGAAGTACATCCTCTGTTGGGCCTTCTAGATCAGGGAGCTGATGTTTAGCTCCCACTTGAGGTCCTGGGTGATGATGGTCCCCAGGAAACGGAAGGACTCCACAGTTCTGACTGGGGAGTCACACAGGATGATGGGGGAAGGTGAAGCTGTGTTCTTCCTGAAGTCGACAACTATCTCCACTGTCTTCACAGCGTTGAGGTTGTTTTCACTGCACCACATGACCAGCTGATCAATCTCCCTCCTGTAAGCAGACTCATCCCCACCAGAGATGAGCCCAATGAGGGTGGTGTCGTCAGCAAACTTCAGGAGTTTGACAGACTGGTGACTGAAGGTGCAGCTGTTGGTGTACAGGGAGAAGAGTAGAGGGGAGAGAACACAGCCTTGAGGGGAGCTGGTGCTGATGGTCCGAGAGTCAGAGAAGTGTTTTCCCAGCTTCACATGCTGCCTCCTGTCCAACAGGAAGTCTGTGATCCACCTGCAGATGGAGTCAGGCACGCTCAGCTGGGAGAGCTTGTCCTGTAGCAGTGCTGGAATGATGGTGTTAAAAGCTTTGGAGAGGGCCTGACCCCTGCTGTGCTGGGGGAGGGTGAGAGGCTGGTGTGGTGGGGCTGGATGGTGTCACGGGGGATGGTGTCAGGACTGTCGCATTGTCTTTCAAAGCGGCAGTAGAACTCATTCAGGCTGTTGGCCAGGCGTGAGTCATTTGTGGAGTGGGGGACTTTGGGCTTGCAGTTAGTGATCTGCCTGAGCCCTCTCCAGACAGAAGCAGAGTCACCGGCTGAGAACTGGTGTTGTAGTTTCTCAGAGTACAGGCGTTTGGCTTCTTTCACCACCTTGCTGAACCTGTACTTTGACTCCCTCAGCCTGTCTCTGTCCCCACTCCTGAATGCTTCCTCCTTCTCCAGCCTCAGCTGTCTGAGTTTGGCTGTGAACCAGGGTTTGTCGTTATAACTCACCCTGGTGTGTGTTGGTATACAGCAGTCCTCACAGCCTCTGTATACTCATCCAGACTGTTGGTGGCAGTCCTGAATACATCCCAGTCTGTGCAATCCAAGCACGCCTGGAGATCCTCCCCACTGGTCCACTTCTTTGATGTCCTCACAACAGGTTTAGAGAGCTTTAATTTCTGCCTGTATGCAGGAATCAGGTGGACCAAGACGTGGTCAGAGTGACCCAGTGCAGCGCGAGGGACAGCGTGATAAGCATTGCTTATTGTGGTGTAACAGTGATCCAGAATGTTCTCCTCTCTGGTCGGGCATTTAATTAACTGTCTGTATTTGGGGAATTCGTGGGTGAGGTTGCCTTTGTTAAAGTCACCAAGGACAATAACTAAGGAGTCCAGGTTTGTCCGCTCCACACACTCTGGTTGGCAAGCACGTGCTGCGCCTCCTGCACATTGGCTTGTGGTGGGATGTAAACACCGACCAGTATGAATGAAGCAAACTCGCGGGGGGAGTAGAAGGGTTTACAGTTTATGAAAAAAGACTCGAGATCAGTAGAACAGTGTTGTTGAATCACTGTCACATCAGTACACCAGCCACTGTTAGTGTAAAAACAAATTCCTCCACCTTTCGTCTTGCCTGAAAGTTCTGCGTCGCGATCCGCTCTGAAGAGTTGAAAGCCTGCTAGCTGCAGCGCAGAGTCCGGTATCACTCCACACAGCCAAGTTTCAGTGAAGCACAAAACGGAAGATGAAGAAAAGTCTCTGTTTTTCCCCACCAGCAGCTGGAGTTCATCCACTTTGTTGCTGAGAGAGAGAGAGAGAGAGAAATATTCCAGGTAACGGTGTGCGATGTCCGCGTTGGCGGAGCAGCACAAGCGTACCAGAGCGTTTCCCTCTCCTTCAGCGTTTCACTGTGTGTGCAAAGGTGAGAGCACCTTTGACCAGAATGTCCAGTAATCCCACAGATGTAGCGATGAAAGTGGGTATTAAATCCACAGGGGTGGTGGCCCTGATGTCCATGAGCTCTTCTCTAGTGAAAGAGCAGCCGGTACTTCCACACAACACTGAGTTAACAAACAAAATAAAACACAATGCGCACCAACACACCGAGGCAGCCATCCGCGACGCCATCTTGGAATCATTAATTATGACATCACAACCTAATTGACTCATCGACTTAAATTGGCTAGATTAATCGACTTCAAAATGTAATTAAAATGCCCATCACTACTATGCAGGATTTATTGGTTGCTTTATTGGTGCCCCCCCCCCCTTTGACTCGCTAAACAAGCAGTAGTCCAGCTGGCTAGTGAATGAGAAGAGGGAGCAGCATTAGCACAAAGTAGTGAATCAAGAAATATAACATTATTTGGTTGTTTCACTGCAGTTATGTTCTAAAGCTCAAGTAAACATGCCCACACCTCCACACAACCCTGTAGGAAAGTGCTACATTGCTGGATTTTGTGAGAATGCAGCCAAAGACATATCTGTCCGCTGAGGCCCCTCTGCTCTGCTTCTGTGTGTGTGTAGATCAGCCCCACCCTCAGTCAATCAGACAACTGTTGTTGACAGCTGCAGTTGTTTATACATCCACGACACCGACAGAGAGCAGAGGAAAGAGACAGAGACAGTGATGTAACCTGGATGCTATGAGTCACACCCTCACCGCTGTTATTGACTGAGGACTCCTTACCCACTCAGGCTAAGTGCTACTACCCATGTGTGTCCCATGCTGCTTGGCAGGTCTCTCCATTAAAGCCACTCTGCTATACCCTCCATTCAGCAACCCCAGTAGCCTGGAGAAGCACATTTAAGAGTGTACTGGAAAGTCAGGGAGGAGAGGAAGACCAGTGAGTAGAAAACAGGACAAGCTAGCATAAGCCACAACATTATCTGAACTTTTAATGTGGCAAATACCTAAACAGTTGGATTTCATAAACAAAGGACACCAAATCAAGTGAGTTAGGAGGTTAGGGGTGGTGTAGTGGTTAGCGCTATTGCCTCAGGTTCGAACTCTGATTCTCCTGGGGCTTTTCTGTGTGGAGTTTGCATGTTCTCCTTGTGCCTGCGTGGGTTCCTTCCGGGGTTCCAGCTTCCTCTCACAGTTCAAAGACATGCAGGTTAGGATAATTGGTGACTCTAAAACTGCCCATAAGTGTGAATGGTTGTTTGTCTCTATATGTCAGCCCTGCAATAGACTGGTGACCTGTCCAGGGTGTACCCACCTCTTGCCCACTGTCAGGTACAATTGGCTCCAGCCCCTTGCAACCCTCAAAGGATAAGTGGTGTATATAATGGATGGATGGATGGATGGATTAGTTTTTTTTTTCTTTTTCCTTTTTTGTTGTTTAATATAATTTTGGTGATTTTATTCAACTTAACTTTTTTTACATTATTATTATTATTATTTCTACATTACATCTACATTATTATTGCTTTTGTGTGCACGTGTGTGCGTGTGCTTCTACATATGTATATGTGTGTGAAAGTTAGCTGTATTGACCACTGAGGCCTGTTTTAATTCTCCCTCTCTTTGTGGACTGATCCTGTGGGCCCAAGGCGGCGACCCAATCCCTGGTGGTGGGTTTTCTTCACAACCCAGTGTGTGAGTGTGTGATGCCACGGGTGTTTAAGTTTAGTTTCTCCTCCTCCCTTGATTTTTTTTTTTTTTTTTTTTTTTTGGGCCGCTGTGGTCAGCCTCAGCCCTGTCCAGTCCAGTGGTCAGTCCTAATGATCATACTACCACTTCTTTTTCCTTAGTTTAGTAAGTTTAGTTTTAGCCATTTTCCTAGCTACATATAGCCATTGTCTGAAACCACTAATGTAATTAATGAAGCACTGTGTGTCCAAACACCTATTCAATTGCACTGGATGCCTTTCTTTCTACCTCTCTTACCACTAGGGGTAACCAAGGCACTACCCAGAACAATACTCACTCACCCCAACCAATTCACTACATGACACAGACAGATGAGAAGAGAAACATGAAATGTTTTATTTTCCTCATGCTTTCTATGCTCAAACACAGGTGCTATATCACGTCTGATCATGGCGTATGTAACTGCACCGGCTGTGCACCTCAGGTTATGACTGGGAACACTCATCAGAGTCATGAAGTAGCACTGATGTAGAAACAGTTACCAGCCAGACAAATTCCCAAAATGACAGCTATGCATCTGATCAGCAGCACAGAATGCACACCAATCCAACCCTCAGCCTTCACCACAATCACAGTCCAGAATCTATTTATGCAGTGGAACACTGCCATGGACTAAGACAAAATCCCCAGTATTAGTTACCCAAGAAAATGGCAGAACTGATGACAAAATGAATTAATGAATTAAGCAATCATATCCGTCACAATGTTAACCAACACTTTTGGTACTACCCATAAACAACACAAAGCCACTCATCACAAAAGGTAAGTAATCTGACAGATCAGCCTGGCTATCTGTCCTAGTTTCTACCTGGTTTCCAGACAAAACAACAGGAGTTCACACAGCCCAAATAGACACAACCAGCACAGCGGCACTCTTCCATCTTGCTTACCTTTGTCTGACCATTTCCCTGAGTGGTCCTTACCACCATCATCATGGGCATGGTATTCAAAGTCAACCCTATGTGTTAGTACATGCTCATCTGCTGGCGCTGCAAACTTAGGAGCAGTTTTGCCTTTATGTTTATTTATGTTTGTAGAAATGTTATCTGGCAGGCACAAATCATCAAAAGTTTTAACTTCCAGAGCTGAACACCACCAATTAAAATGTATTGCTAACTCCATATGTGTCTGCTTACTTGACTTGAACCTCTGTAAGTTTCTTTAACTTTAACCATTGCATTGACACTGTCTGTTACTCACAGAAAGACAAGTAAGCTTCTTGAGCCTGCCCAGTTAGAATGTACTAGCAATGTATGCTCTGAATCAGGCCAATTTCCACTGCCAGCTACATGCTAAAACAGCAAAGAAAGGGTGTCTTTTACAACACTTTGGTAAATTACCAGCCACAATGAAAGACACTGTAAACTCCAGAGATACAGGAGAATCAGTAAAACCTGAGCCCATTACAATGGTAAATGGACTGTACTTATATAGCACTTTTCTAGTCTTTCTTTAATCAGTCACTCAAAGCTTCACACTACAGATCACATTCACCCATTCACACAGCACTCGTTTTATACAATGTAAGTGCTTTCTAACACTGACATACACATTTGCACACCAGTGACACGCATCGGAGGCAATTTGGGGTTCAGTATCTTGCCCAAGGATACTTCGGCATGCAGACTGGAGGAGTTGGGATTGAACCACCGACCTTCGGATTGGTGGGCAACTGCTCTACCTCCTGAGCCACAGCTGCCCCGCAATCTTGCTATCGCAAATCAAATTCAACTTCTGCTCCATCTCAGGTTTTTTTTAATTTTTCTGACTGTTAGGAAAACAACTCTTTCTGCCATGCAGAAATCAAGCCAATGTTTAAACCCACCAAACACGGAACACATATTTAGTGTCTGTATTTGTGAGCATATTGAGCATTTTAAAATCTTTTGCCTTCCTCTACCTTTTTTCTGAGTACTTTTTGTGTTAATCTTTAATTTGTTTCTTCTTTCTGTCTTTCCTTCTCTCCCTTACCCTTCTTCTCCCTGTTACCTTGCTTCTTGATGCCAAACTCTTTACAGTTGCGCTTTATGACTGCAGATTGGTGGATAAAAACACAGAACCCAACACTCACATACTGCTAACCTGAGCCTTTGTTGCCTGTGAGCCAAGGCCAGATAAAGTTAATAAATAGAATTTTCCATTACACCATCATTTTGATATTGTTCTGCATGTATTTTTTAGATGTATACACTGAAATTATTTGCTTCATATTTTAATGTCTTATTGTTCATCTTTAGCAAGCAAGTAATTTTCTGAGGTCTGCATTTGTGCTCTGTGTGCGTGTGTGTGTTTGTGTGACTGTGTGCCTGTCTGCATGCTTGTGTGTTCTCAGGGGGTAAAACGCTTTAAGTCAAATCTACAAGGGATTTATTGTTTTTTATTGAAGTTGTCTGGTGGCTGCTGCTTTAAGGCCCCAGGAAATTAAAGCACTGTTATAAAGGTAGTGTTTCTGAGCAGAACACTGTAGAGCTCAAAGACTGTTTGGAATCCAGAGTCTGAGGGATGACTTACAACCACTGCAGACATGTTTTCAGTCAAATGAAAACACAGAATTTGAAATGAAAGATAAGCAAAAAGATGAGCAAGAATTATCCCCCCCCCAACACACACACACACACACACACACACACACACACACTACTAGGTCCTAGGCCCCAGGGCCCAGGGTTTCAGAGGGCCTCTGAGCAAACAGTTCCTCCTTAGAGAATCACATGACTCCGTCTTTACTTTACTTTAGCTACTCTAAAGGATATTCACTTAAAACTTGTCCTGTCATGATTACAGTATTATTTGGGTGTAGTTTGGGGCATCTTAGTGAGATGACTGACCTTTTAGGAATCTGTGCCCTCATTATATCTTAATCAGTCTGTGCTACATGTAGAGCACAAAGACATTGCACTGTGCAGCTGTATACCCTGTTCTGCCTAAGGTTAATTTGAGCTCATTTACTTTTTAAAATATATTTTCTTAACCATTTTTTCATACAGCACCAATCTGACACTGTCTGCTACCTACTATATGTTCAGCTGGAACAATTTTCATTCCTCCATCTCTGGTCAAATGTTCCAATACATAATCTTATCTAATCTAATCTAGTCTAATGTGATACATTTGTCGCATTACCATAGATAGGTGTGGAATTCAGCTAGAACAAACTGAATAACAAAGTTCAACAGGACAGCTTGCTGTCTGAGTTTATGGGATGTATCCTTCTCCACCAAAACCCAAAGTTTTAAAGGCAGTATTTTAAAGCCAAAAAACGTAATTCAAACCCCACAGCTCCCCAATGATCTTGGACCTGCCTGTAGAAAGGAACAGCTGAAAAGATTCTGGCTATGTTCACACATAAAGTGAGAGGCTGCTGTTTATGTGCCAAACATGTTTTTGTCTCATCTAACTCATTTTTAGCCACACAAGAGTTTGGCTTCAGGGAAGGCAATGGCAGTCAGTTAGTTGGCCCATAACAAACTATAGAATGGACTACCTGTAATAACTTTAGTTATACATATCATCTTACATCATCATCAAGTCAAAATTTAATTTGGTTCATGACCAAATACCTGCAAAAGTAATGTCCCCCTCTCCAAGCATGTCAGAGACTCTACGGTGATAAAATGGCTTCAATTACCACATCAACTGCCCTATCAAGAAAACTAAATATTTTATTTATGTTATTTAGCTGGTTTATATGTACTTGTGTCATTTCAACTCAGTGTGAGAGTCTATCGCGTTTTGTTTTCACTTAGGGCTGTTTCACATGTTTACATGTACTGCCCCTCCACACACTTGGAGCAGAGGCGCAGAGGAGACAGGCTTGACAACTTGTTACGTTAAGCACAAGAAAAGCTCCCATGAGTGCTATTAAGTGTCTGTAAAATCACAGATGGACAGATGTTGACCCCAAATGTCTGAAAGTCAAGCCAAAATATCAGGATGTTTTTAAATGTACACACTCTGTTAACAGTGGCTTTGCTGCTGATGGCATGGAAGCTAGCCCTAGTCCTCTCCTGCAAGTTTTTTGATTATCATAATTTTTTATGCAACTACACCAACCCACCCCACAGGGCAACCCACCACCCCATTACAGTCACCCTTGGGGAAATGCTGTATATCTAGTTGTTCATCTGTAAAACTACATGACTACTACACAATAGCTGACATGAAACAGGCTGTAACACGCTGTGGAGTCAACATAAAAATGAAAAAGGCCATATATAGAGCCACTATTTGGTTCAGTTTGTCCATTTTGGGCTACTGTGGAAAGATGGCGGCACAACATGACAAACTCCATGGAAAAGGACCCACTCCCTAAATATAAATTGCTCATTCAAAGTAAATGAAAACACAACGCTGATTAGGTTTAGGTGATTACACACTAATATAACATATATTTTATTCCATTTCTGAAGACCCCATAAATGATACATACTGGACCTTTAACTTTTTCTTAATTTAATGGTTGTTGGCAAAAAAACTGTCACACCATTGCCATTTGAAGAATTGGGGGGGTGAACACATTTATGATGGTATAGCCTGATACCCACAGAGGGGCCAATGATAAGTCATGTCGTGAATTCGGGGCTTCCATTGGAATGCACGCTCAACTTTTTAAACACATTTTACAGTGCATTGATAATTGGCATCAAGGATTTTGTTTGGTAGATTTTTACTTGACCAAAAGAATTCTCTATTTAGTTCTGAGGAGATAGGGACAACCAATAACTTGGTTACTCAGGAGGAGCCCTAAGTTTATAGCAAATTCTGTTTATCTGTATAAAGTATTTTATCCAGGTGTAAAGTGGCTAGGTGTCATGTTGACAGAGAAAAGGGCAGATTTTGTGTAATTCCAGACATTAAACTCAGACCCTCAATGTGTGTGCATGCGTGTGTGTGTACATGTGTCTGTCTGTCTGCATGCATGCATATGCGTGTGTATTTTAAAGTCCTCAGAGCAAGCTGACCCAGACTATATTTTACAACTTTTCATTCATCCTCTTTTCAAACTGCAATGACACATGTACTGTAGTCCCTCTGCATCTCTGCAGTCTTTGATTCTCTTTCTGTTCATCTTTCTTTATCTTTTATTTCTTGACCCCCATCCCTCTCTTTTTTCCTGCTTTTCCATCACTTTGACTTTCTTTGTGTCTTTCTCTTTTCCTCTCTTCCCATCTCTCCTTTCCCATATTCAACTCTGACTTTCTCACTATATGTGCTGTCTGTTATCAGTTGTCCTTATATAAGTTTTCTTTACAAAGGTCTGAATTGGCCCAGATCACTGTAGCTGGTTTTTACATTACCATTAATGGTCTTGCAGTAGTGGAGAAACCTGTGTATAAGCTGAAGAAAGAGGAAAAATGAGTGTGCTGACTGTCGGGAGATTCATTGTGCTCTGTATACTGTATGTAATGTGTGTGTGTGTGTGTGTGTGTGTTGTGATGTGATGTCTTGACCTCTGTACTTAGTAACTCCCTAAAGGTGATAAAAGATGGCCCTCTGCTGGACGCTGTTTTTGCCAAACCCTGGTTATGTGAGACCGCACAAACATACACAAACACACACACAGACACACACGTGCGCAGGCACACACGCGCACACACACACACACAGGCATAGAGTGTGGTGGAGAGGATTAGTTAAAAACAGAGAACAAGTTTCTCCAAGACAGCCTGGAATCTCCTCTAAACAACTCTGTACCCAAGCAGAGTGATTCAACACAGGAACCAAACAGACATAGCAACATGCTGGTTCACTTTTAAAAGTAATTCCCATGTATTAGAACTTGTTTTGTTTTGTTTCGTTTTGTTTTGTTTTGATTTTGTTTTGTTTTGTTTTGTTTTGTTTTGTTTTGTTTTGTTTTGTTTTGTTTTGTTTTGGCTTGGCTTGGCTTGGCATGGCTTGGCTTGGCTTGGTTTGGTTTGGTTTGGTTATTTTTCATTAAGTGGGAGATATTGTTGTTGTCAAAATTTCCTGATACAAATATGGGGCTGATATGGCATTAACCATAATGTTTTTTTTTTTACATGACATGGCATGACTGTGTAACAAGCATCTCTTACCCTGGCCCTGCTTGCTTGTCTTATAGACTTTACGCTGAGATGTCATCACAGACATGAGATCAGCTATGCTAGGCTTGGAAAATTGGAGAACCTGCTTATTCGTGCAATTATCCAATCTGCCAATCATGTGGCAGCAATGCAATGCATAAAATCATGCAGATTCATGTCAGGAGCTTCAGTTAATGTTCTCATCAAACATCAGAATGGGGAAAATATGTAATTTTACTGACTTTGACAGTAGCATCATTGTTGCTGGTTTAAGTATTTCTGAGACTGCTGATCTGGGATTTTCATGCGCACTAGAGTTTACTTAGAATGGTGCCAACAACAAAAAACATCCACTGAGCTGCAGTTCTGGGGACAGAAACACTTTGTTAACATGAGAGGTCAGACAAGAATGGCCAGACTGGTTGGAGCTGACAGAAAATTCTCTTTATGTCCAGATCAAACACATTGTATGTAAAGTATAACTGTCAGTATTTTGTTAATTCCTTGTATTGTTGAGTGTAATGAACACAGTAGCCTCTAGTGGTCAAAATAATGGTTTTACACTTTTACTTATAATTTTACTTTTATACTTATTTTACTCTAGGTTTAGCTTTCAGAATACCCACACAGTGCAGTAAATGTAATTTGTTGGTGTTACTAATGTTGATCTGGCTGCTGCCTTTCCTTTATTCTCAGCTAAATGTATGACTCTTCTGCCATTATTCAGCATGTGAATGCTGGACAGCCAACAGTGCAGTCCATACTAATGGAAGCATAAAGGTCAGTCTTGCTTTCAACAAATTTTTGTTGAAGTTGCAGCCTTACACATACTGAGCTGTATGAGGTTTCCCTGTCCCCAGAGCACAAAATTACCCACTGAATCTGTTTGGCTGTGTGAGAGGCTTAATTAACATTCCCTGAGTGTTTACAGTCAATTATTCAACACAGTGGCTTTCTGTGGGAGCTACTCATTACTCTAACACTGTCACAGAGGAACAAATCCTCTCTTCAAAGGAAAGGAATACCCAGGAAAAAGATCTTTTCTCAGAAAACAACATTATTTTAAAAGTGAAAAATCATCACTTTTCACAAAAATCATCTGAGCAAAAGCAGAGAGTGACCCTGTTGAGTTTTTGTGGTTCAGTGCAGCTGGTGACAATGTGCACAGCCAAGTTGTGAGATGTGGGATGGAGTGTTGAGCTGTTTAGTATTTAAAACCCATGTAAATATACAGAAACCATTCAAGCACTGTGCTGTTTCCCACACTGTTGAGGATATACAGCCGTCCCTGGCCAAGGTTTACAGTTTGATAAATGCATGCATGTTACAGGGTCATTGTGCATATCCGCTGGTTTGATATAAAACAAAGCAACTGCTTCCCTGCCCACACACAGGCATATACTACATACAGACACACTCACAGGGCACATTATAGGCACACAGACATACACACACATTTAACCATCCCACCACTAAACAAGCATGTAGCTCTGCCACTGCCAAGCAAACATGCAATTACACCACGATCTCAGATGCTCCTACTTCCTTTTTTACACATTCTCTCTTTTTCTCTCTTCCTGTCGGTTCCTCTGTATGACCACAGGATGTGTCACATGTGGCTGAAGAGACGCCATGAGGGAGAATATACATTGGGACATTAACATTCCTGATGGTTTGCTCTGGTTACTGTGAGGGAGCTGCTTACAACTTAGTTAAAGTCTGGGGTGAAGAGTAACAAGCAGAGGAAGGTTCTTACTTAGTAACTCAGACAAGCACAATACAACATATCAAAGGCAGATCCATGACTACATCCATTCTTACACAATGTCTACCCTGGCTGTGCAGTGAAAGTGGCACATCAGTTGCACAGCAACAGCAGCGTCAGCCTTCTATCTGTGTATACACAGCATACATGCTGAGTTTCATCCACAGTCTGGCAGTGCTCAGAGTTTAATACAAAATCACTATAGTTCCATATGTAAAATGGAATAAAATAGACTAGGAGCACAAAAATCTACACCAAGTAACAGTTATAGAAATGGACGTAAATGGCTGGGTAGTCTGTGATTAAAAAAGAAACTGAGCCATGTGAGTCAGACAACTGAAAATGTGGTTAAAAGACCTTGTGTGTAGACAAACTGCTACTCTACTCATTAGGAATATGAGGACAAGAATTTCAAAGTTCATAGAAAAGGCCACCCCTCTCCATATACTGTTTATTTTATTTTTATTTTATTATATCTCAGTTCATTATAGCACCAGTGTAGTCACTGTGGTCCAATTTCCTTAGTACATCTGAAGACAGGAGTTGTTGGTCCCTTATGCCACAAGAGGGAATAAGTGAGCGCTCTGTTAGGAGTGAACAAAGGCAGGGCACATACAGTACTGTAGTGCTGAAGGAAACAGCATTAAGTGGACAGACACTTGTAATAATGTAACATGATTGCACTGTCTGTGTATTTTGCAAGTAAGCAAATATAAAATGGGAGGGAAAGCTAGTTGTTAATTTCTGTTGTGTATGTTTGAAGGAAACTTAATTTGTTATCCATGTAATTTCAGCAGCTATGCTAACATTTGCTAGGATGTGCAGGGCCCCCGCAGTGCTACATCTCAAGTGGAGTCTGAAATGTCTTGTAACCAATGGTGAATACAGTAATAACAGGGAGCAGCAGTAATATTTGGTGTAATGTATTTGTGTTGCATTGGTTAGAGGCTAATTATCTAACTTTGGTTAGAACTAAACACACACATTCACTGAAGTGCTGAGAAAAAGGCTGGTCTGAAATGTGTAACAATGTAACGTGACTACAAAGAAGAGGGAAAAAAATAGTAATTCACACTAAGTCTTTATTCAAGTGTGCAACAGTAACCATGATTTTCTACCATGTCATACATCTGGGTTGCAAACATCAAAGAATGTTTCCTCCCTGTGGAACTTCTTTGAGTTCTTTCAGATAGACAGAATTTTCTATATTTCTTCATAATATGACCTAAGACATCATTGGATTTTCACACAAGTCCTAAGAGTAGAGAAAGAGAACCCAAATAAACAAATGAGACAAAAATAGTATATTTGATCATTTATTTTCGAGGAAAATAGTCAATATTACATATCTGTGAGTAGCATAACTATGTGAACCTTTGCTTTCAGTATCTGGTGTGATCAAATTGTGCAGCAATAACTGCAACTAAGCCTTTCCAATAATTGTTGATCAGTCCTGCACATAAGCTTGGAGAAATTTTAGCCCATTCCTCTGAACAGAACAGCTTCAACTCTAGGATGCTGGTGGGTTTCCTCACATGAACTGCTCACTTCAGGTGTCCCTACAACATTTTGATTGGATTCAGGTCAGGACTTTTACTTGGCCTTTCTAAAGCATTAACTTTATTCTTCTACAACCATTCTTAGTACAACTTAGGGTCTTGCTGCATGACGCACTTTCTCTTGAGATTCAGTTCATGGACAGATATCCTGACATTTTTCTTTAAAATTCACTGGAGTTCATTGTTCCATCAATGATGGCAAGCCATCCTGGCCCAGATGTAGCAAAACAGGCCCAAACCATGATACTACTAACCACTACTATGTTTCACAGATGGGTTAAGGCTCTTATGTTGGAATGCAGTGTTTTCCTTTCTCCAAACATAGTGCTTCTCATTTAAACCAAAAAGTTCTATTTTAGACATTAGACATTAGACAGACTTTATTGATCCCTTTGGGATGACTCCCTCAGGGAAATTAAGTTTCCAGCAGCTTATACAGACAGACAGAATAGAATAAGAATGAATTAAGATAAATATACTGAGTATACTGGTCTGCATATGGCATTAAGATAAATATAAATATACTGAACTGTATATGGCTGGCGGTAGATGAGGTTATTGAGTGTTCGGGTGGGTTATTGCACATTAAGAGGCTACCACTCCCTTCTGTCCTCCATACCCTATCTCCTCCTCCCCCCAAGTGAGGAGTTGTAGAATGTGATGGCATGGTGGACAAAGGAGTTCTTAAGTCTGTTAGTCCTACACTTGGGCAGGAGCAGTCTTTCGCTGAATAGGCTTCTCTGGTTGTGATGACAGTGTGCAAAGGGTGGCTGGCATTGTCCATAATGTCCAGCAGTTTGTCCAGTGTCCTCATCTCTGCCCCTGTCACCAGAGAGTCCAGCTTCATGCTGACCACAGAGCCGGCCCGCCTGATCAGTTTATCCAGTCTGGATGTGTCCTTCTTGGATGTGCTGTCCCCCCAGCACACCACAGTGTAAAAAAGGACGCTGGCAACCATAGACTGGTAAAACATCCACAGCAGTTTGCTCGTCTC
This sequence comes from Lates japonicus, assembly GCA_033238685.1. NCBI lineage: Eukaryota > Metazoa > Chordata > Actinopteri > Centropomidae > Lates > Lates japonicus. The sequence continues at coordinate 237,928 of BRZM01000086.1, read as the reverse complement.
GTTAGGAAGTACAGCCTGCTTTGTGTCTTCCCATACAGGTGGCTGGTGTGTGTTGTCCAGTCTAGTTTGTTATCCATCCACAGCCCGAGGTATTTGTAAGAGTCCACAGCCTCCACCTCAGCTCCCTCTAACAGGACTGGTCGCGGTCTTGGTCTGGACCTCCCAAAGTCAATGACCAGCTCCTTCGTCTTAGAGGTGTAGAGCTGTAGGTGGTTAGTGTGGCACCATGCAGCAAAGTCCACCACCAGTCTCTGATACTCCTCCTCTCTGTCATCTTTGATGCACCCAACAATGGCTGTGTCATCGGCATACTTCTGTATGTGACACAGCTCCGAGTTGTAACAGAAGTCCGAGGTGTACAGGGTGAAGAGAAGAGGGGCCAGCACCGTGCCCTGGGGGGCTCCAGTGCTGCTGACCACAGTGTCAGACATGATGTCCTTCAGCCTGACATACTGTGGCCTGCCAGTGAGGTAGTCCGAGATCCAGTCCACCAGGTAGGCGTCCACTCCCATCCTGCTCCGTTTTTTCCTGAAGCATAGGGGGCTGGATGGTGTTAAAGACACTGGAGAAGTCCAAGAAGAGAATCGTCACTGTGCCGCTTCCCTTATCCAGATGGGAGTGGGCTCGGTGTAGCAGGTAGAGGATGGCATCCTCCACACCAACACCTTGCTGGTACGCAAACTGCAGGTGGTTCTGGGCGTGTTGCACCTGGGGTCTGAGGAGGCTGAGGAAGAGCCGCTCCAACGTCTTCATTAGGTGTGAAGTGAGTGCCACCAGTCTGAAGTCATTCAGCTTGCTGGGCCGGTTCTTCTTCGGAACTGGAACGATGCAGGATGTCTTCCAGAGGGTGGGCACTCTCCCTAGCTGCAGGCTAAGGCCTGCTGCTTTCCTGGGCCGGAGCTTCCTCAGCTGTCCTCTGACCTGGTCTGTAGTGATATGAGGCGGGGATTGTGTTGAGGTGGGGGAGGAGGAGGGGGGTGTTGTGGTGTCTGGGGGGGAGGTGTGTGGAGGGAAGAAGGAGAGATGGCTGTGGTGGGGGTGGGGGGGGACAAGGGCTGGTTGAACTTGTTGAAGACGACGTTCAGTTCGTTCGCCCTCTCCATTGTCCCCCCTACAGCTCTGGTCTTTGTGTTGTGACCTGTGATGGTCTTCACACCTTGCCAGACCTCCCTTATGTTGTTCTCCCTCAGCTTCTGCTCCACCTTTCTCCTGTAGCTGTCCTTAGCTTCCTTCACACAGTGTTTCACCTCCTGCTGTGCTGCCTTCATGGCCTTCCTGTCTCAGGATGAGGACAGCCTTGACCTCCCTCATTACCCATGGCTTGTTATTAGGGTAACAGCGGACCGTCTTGACAGGGGAGACCACGTCTGCGCAGAAGTTCAGGTACTCTGTCAGACAATGTGTCATCCCCTCTATGTCCTCATCATGCGGGTTGATCAGCACATCCCAGACCGTGGTGTTATAACAGTCTCTCAAGGCACTTTCCATCTCAGGGGACCACCTCCTGATGGATCAGGTTGTCACCGGCTGCTTTTGGACCAGGGGGGTGTACAGTGGCTGTAGGTGAACCAGATTGTGATCAGACTTCCCTAGTGGGGGGAGGGGAGTCGCTCTGTACGCATCCCTTACATGAACATACAGCAGATCAATTGTCCTGTTGTTTCTAGTAGGACAGTCTACAACCTGATTAAAAACAGCCAAGGTAGAGTCCAAAGTTACATGGTTAAAGTCCCCAGAGATGATCATAAGTACCTCAGGGTGCTGTGTCTGCAGCCTTGCTGTGACGGAGTGGATCTTCTCACAGGCAGTGGCTGCGTCCGCTCTCGGAGGGATGTAAACACCATCAGTGATCACGTGACTGAACTCCCTCGGCAGATAATATGGCCGCAGGCTAACAGCTAGCAGCTCGAGGTCACGGCAACACAAGACTGTCTTTACGGAAATATGTCCTGGGTTACACCAGCGGTTGTTGACATACATGATGAGTCCCCCACCTTTGCTTTTTCCGCTTGCTTTAGTGTCTCTGTCGGCTCTCACGGCAGTGAATCCCAGCAGGTCCACGTTAGCATCCGATACGAGGTGGTTTAGCCATGTCTCCGTAAAGATGAACAAGCTGCTCTCACGGTAGATCCGCTGGTTGTTCAGTGCGGATAGCTTGTTGATCTTGTTCGGCAGCGAGTTCACATTCCCCATGATTACAGAGGGAATCGATGGTTTGTAGCGCCTTCGATTCTCCCCTAGCTCAGCCTTTAGCTTGGCCCCGGCCTTGCAGCCCCTGGGTCTCCTCCTCAGCTCCGCTGGGATGGGGTAAATGGGGTAAATTTTGGTTTCATCAATACAAAAAAAAATTTTTCCAGTAGCCTTCTGGTTTGTCCATGTGATCTTTAGCAAACCGCAGACGGGCAGCAATGTTCTTCAGTGGCTTTCTCCTTGCAACCCTGCCATACGCACCGCTGTTGTTCAGTCTTCTCCTCATGGTGGACTCATGAACATTAACATTAGCCAATGTGAGAGAGGCCTTTAGTTGCTAAGAAATTACCCTAGGTTCCTTTGTGTACTCATCAACTATTTAACACATTGCTCTTGTCATGATCTTTGCTGGTGATGGAACTTCCTCCATTTGTACACATTCTGTCTAACTGTGGATTGATGTAGTCCAAACTCTTTAGAGATAGTTTTGTAACCTTTTCCAGCCTGATGAGTGTCAACAACTCTTTTTCTCTCCTTATCTTATCACCTTTATTTTTACTGTAGCAGGAAAAGCATCATCTGCCCCTAGCGGAGGTGAATCGACTGCCCCTTATTTACTTCCGCTTGTTAACCAACCAGCATTCCAGGCCACCTTATAAAGGGATGAGGCGCCCTTCTCTTGCTCGTTAGTCTCGAGACAGCTTCCTTCCGGGTTACCTCGCTCCCGTCTCCGGTCTCTCCTGGCAGGTAATGTGGCGGTGGCTGCCTCGGTCATGTTGTAAAGCATGGCACAACTCACCATTGATCACCGCTCATTTTATTTGACTACAGCTGATCGGGCTGCGACTTTGTGCCGGTGTAGTGCCCGGCAAGCTGCGCTCTCTGCCATCTATTTGGGGTGCCTCGCAGCCACTGCTGCTCCAGGTAATAGACGCCTGGATCGGTGTTACTTCATTAGTTCCCCTTCTTTGACAGACTGAGCTGGGCAGCTTTTGCAGAGAGAGGAACTGCTGCTTTGCCTTGGCGTTTTTTGTTGGTTTGCCTCGCTGCTCCTCCAACCCGCTTGCCTGGCTGCCGTCTTGAGTGCCGTTGGCCGTGGACCGACTGACGGCTCTGCTCGCGGCCGAAAGCCGGCACCAGAGTCGGCCTGGTGGATGAATGCGTGGGGGTTTCCCCATTTTCATTGTCTCTTGTTTTATTATATTGTTTAATTGTTATTGGGGTTACTTTCTGAGTTGGGATGATTTGTGTTGTTTTTGTTGCATTTGTGTTATTTCATTTTCCTTCTCTTTGGTATATCTGGATTATTTAGGTAATTTGGTTAGGTCATTTGTATTTTGATACTGATTTGTATTTGTGTTAATTTGTTCTTTTTATTTATTTTATTTTCTAACTGAATTTAGATTATTTTGGGCAGCAGATTTTGTTGAAGTTTTGAGTTGGAATTTGTGGTCTGCCCACCTTTTTATATTTTGATTTGTTTCCTTTGGTAAGTTTTGCTTTATTTGATTTCCTTTGGGTATAACCCCTTTTATTCATTTCTTGTTTCCTTTCTCCTTTTCAGTGCTGAGGGCTGAAGGTGGTGGTCCTGGGGTCTGAGGTGGTGGTGTCCCCTTCCCGTGTGCCGTGCGTTTCCTGGGTTCCTGGTTTGCCCTTCACTACCGGGTGCGTGTGTGTGCTTGCCACGTGGGACTGGGGTGATTCTTTTTGTTTTTTTTTGTTTGTTTCTGGAAACATATCTCACCCCCTCTGCGACCCATCCCCTCCACCGGTAAGCCTCAGCCCTGATTAGTCCCCCCCCCCCCCACTTTGTTACAGTGTGTGTGTGGTGGTTTTAGTGTTTTGGTTATTTATTTGTAATAAAGAATAAAGTTGTTTTTTTTTTTTTGTTTGTTTTTTTTTTCTCCCCTGGAACCACGTCTCCTGCCTATCTGTAGGACGGGCCTGGGCACATTATGGGCTCTACCGTGACCAGTCTATAATTCTCTGGGTGAAATTCCCAGGGTGGCGTTGTCTGGCTGCTTTTCATTCACAGTCCCCCTCGTATCACCACAGTACCATGATGCACTTTCATAAACATGTGTTCTGAAGATCAGAGTTTGCTAGACCCCTGTTTTTTTTTTTGTGTGTTTTTTTTTTGGTTGTTGTTTTTTTTTTTTTTTTTTTTAATAAAACCGGGCATAATGTCACACATGATTGTTACCCAATTGAAAACACCTGACTCTATTTGCACCTTTAAATTAACTGCTAATCCTAGAAGTTCATACTTTTGCCACTCACAGATATGTAAAACTGGAATACTGTAATACTCTCCTCAATTAAAAAATGATCAAGCATAATATTTTAGTCTCATTTGTTTAATTGGATTCTTTTAGTTAAGATTAAGAGGATCCAATTAAACAAATGTTCTACTCTATTGACTGGTTATGTATTGTCTAGGCTGAGCTGAACAATGTTAAAGATGTAGAAAAAGCATATTTTGGCATCATTAACAGTCCAATAGTCAAAAACAGACAATCCTCCAGAAGCACTTGCTGTCAGAGAGGCACTCTTGGCATAATTTACTAACATATTGAATTCATATTCAATATAGTCACTCTCGGCAGCTAGCAGTTCCTGAGTAAAGGCATTCCCCATGTAACAAACTCTATGCTACTGCTCTGTACTGGCCTGGACAAGATCCTACACTATTCCAATTAAAACTGACAAACAGAATCCAAAAAGTAAGAATAATTTCATATTAAAATATGATTACATTCTGAGTGGATCAAACTAGCAAAAAATTGTCATCATGCTTTGTTTCATTTTCTGAATGGTGCATAAAATGTGACTTTTGTGCAGCTAAACCATTCGCCATCAAACGACTGTAAAGACCTACTGAAAAAAACAGTTATAAATTAGGACCCCAATTACTCACAGTAAGAAGTCGACTGAGAATGTAGGTTTTTGGGAAATTTAGGAGAAAGTGTTAACATTGCCTAAAGTTTTATTTAGATGTAAATAAACACATATGGAAAAATATATCTCAGACTCGACAACATCAAGTTGATAAAGTGAGTTGAGTTAAGTTGTCCTGCTGCCACATCTCACTCACTGAACCAAAAATCAGGGAGTCTCAAAATGCACCCCAAACTAAAACTGCTCCCATTCACAAAGAAAGACAGAGCCAGTATGTATCCCAAAGCTCCATGAAACTAAGTCAAATGAATAGCAGTACAGTCACATGGTACCCTTGTGTTTTCTGTCATCTGAAGTCTTTTTTCAGTAGATCTTCTTTCAATAAGGCCATGGTTTACACTGATGAGAAACATGAGATGTTTTAATTCTACTGGATACAGGACAATTTCATGAAGCCTCTTTGCCCATGTTCAGTGTCCCTTACTACGTCTCTACTTCAGTTTTAACAGTCCTATTAGATCAGTACTAACGAGAGAGGAAACAAAGGGGATAACATCAGATTATTGACATGCAGCTGAAAGCAGTTACTTGCCCTACCAGATCAGTAATAATATGCAGTCACTTTATAGTATTAGTGCTGAACCCAAAACTAGATCCCAATGTGACATTCTCAGTGGTATTTGCTGCTCTAATTGGGTTAACACCTCAACACATATGCTGCCAATTAACAGGGAGCTAAATTGGGGAAATTACATTCACTTAAAATAGAAACATTAATGGTGTGAAACACAATTGTGATTCCTTTAACTAGTCCCCATGAAGTTCTTGCTTCATTTATTGATGTAGGTTTAGCCACATTACATGTGTATTGCGAGTTTAGGATGTGACTGCCAAACCTGTAAATCCCAATTTATTTGCCTCAGTCTTCTAATCATTGCTGCAGAGAATGGAACATGTGTGCAACAAAAATAAATGGAATGTTGAACTGAGATGTATAAGCTGTTGCACTAGTTGTTCTAGAAACCCAGTGGCAACAAGGTCTTTTCTGGGAAACACTCTGGTACACAGGAATATAAAGCCAAGCAAAGACACAACACAAGTAACCCTGCATAGTACAAATTGACTCAAAGATGTGTCTATGCAATTAAACTGTCAGAGGCTGAGGTATAATAAAACACAGCATGTGCACATTGCATACACATAAGGTCCGTGCTTGTATTAATAGCTAGCCACAACCAACATTATAGTGACACAGACAGTAGTCAATTTTGGGCAAATTAAGCAAAAATGTGCCTCATATTCAGTCTGAACACGTCTACAGGGTCCACAAAAATGTGCAAAATGCCAGGGATAACAGATTGAAGTGCAAGACACACTATATATAAGTAAAATGCTGGTGAGAGAGGAAAGTTCATAGAGTGTCAGAAATGGAAACACAACATCCACTGGAGCATGAATAATGGAACTCACAGTTTGATATATTTGTGTACAAATGGAGAATGTGCAATCCTACTATATTTATATCCTGCTAAATTGTATAAGCCAGTACATTTTGAAAGTAATCTAATACTGCTCTGATTAGATTTTTTATTTATGTATCAAGGAACTGCTTTTTAATGAGAATGAGCGTGAGTTTGACTCTCTGATACTGGTTGACATTTAACCAAAGTCAAAGTCACAAGGAGTAAGCACTTTCCACAAACCATTCAACACCATAAGCATTAACTGGAAAAGGTCAAAGTTCATAGGAAAGGTCATAGGAGTCATTGGATGACCAGAGAAGGACATTTAGCTCTGAACAGAGACAGGGGTTTCTATCTCCCCCTATATACAACAACCTGGTGAAGACTGGTGAAGAGCATGAAATGTGGGTGAAAGACCCAGAAAAAGTATTAAGTAACTTTGCAAGTGAGTGAGTAAATAAGTTATAAGTTACTAGTAAGTGGATGTTGAATGAAGTCATTTTGGTATTTTCTAAGTTAGATAAAAATATAGACTGTAAGACACTCGAGATTGTGAAAAAGGAGTAGTAGTGGTAGTAGGGAAAACAAGGACAAAAATGTCACAGTATTAAATAATTCAATACTGATGAATTGGCACAGGGCAAAAACACCACAGAACATTAAGTGCCCCAAAAGGAGACAAGTGTAAGTAAATATTTAAACATTACAGCAGTGCCTGCATAGCATGTATGAACAACAAGGTTCCTGAAAACTTCCTACTTCAGAGCTGCAACAAATTCATTTGCACAAACAGCTTTATTATCTCTCTATTTCCTCACAATCCATTAGCAAAGTGCCAATTAAGGCTAGAGAGAGGGAGAGAGAGAGAAGTGAACAGACCTTGCCTTATCCACTCCACAAATGTCAGGCCAGAGACAATGTGGGTATTTATAGCCTCAATAACTCAATCTGCTTCATTAGAAGTCATAGTTCTGCTGGAGAGGCCTTTCAAAGGGCCACAGAAGAAGAGTCCATTGTTGAGTTCTTCTTGTTCTGAGGCCCTGCAGCAACATTCACTATTCCATCATGTTTCAGCCATGTATGTCTTACTGTAAAAGTCCATTGCAGCGAAATGCTGTGATTAACTCTCAATGGTTATCATCTCCTGGGGTTAGAGTGTGTGTGTGTGTGTGTGGGGGTGGGAGGTCAGGGTTGGAGGATGTATCCAGAATGTCTAAATAACTTCATAATAGGAGGTTTCCTTATGAAAAGGCCAGAGCTGAGCCAAGACAAAGAAGAACCCAAAGTGCACCCACGGGTGGGGGTGGAAGTAGGAGTGGGAGTAGGACTGGGAGTGGGACAACCTGCTGATTACAACGTTTTGGGCTACTTTTAAGAACTGAGGGTAAACCTACTCTAATGTCTGAGGGCAAAATGGGCCATAAATGTTGATTCATCAAGAAACATGATGCAGGGAAGTCTTATGACAGACAGACAGTAACTGCATGGACTTTAGCAGCAGCTGGTGATTATTCAATTAGCTACACACTGAGACTACTCTCACTTCTGAAGAGAGACGCTTCCAGACAGTGACGCAGATGCTTATCATATCATCTAATAGTGTCTGAAACCTCCTTTCCAGTGATGGGATCCGATCCAGTGGCATACAGCTAGGGGGAGGCTATGACAGAAAGCTTTCTCCCTGCCTTCCAGTGTGGTTGTTCAGAAATGTCTTGTTTTCCTTACAGAGTCACATTTTCCTAGGTCTATGTAAAAATGCTTAAGCATTTAAATGCATTTGAAATGATGACAAAACTAATTATATTAATTGCCATGTCATGTCAACATCCCAGGCACAGTTCAGTGTAAGCCACTCAATCTATTGTGTAAACACAAACCCAACACCACAGATGCTCACTGAAATAGTTGTGTTAGCTGGTGATTAGCCACAAAGTGACATGTTTACAGTTTGGGGTTCTGAATCAACACAATGGGCCAAAGTTGAAACTGCCCAAAAGTTACAAAGTTACATCAACCTATGTTAAACCTATGCTGAGAAGGAAAGATAAAATAATCCTTTATTAGTCCCACAATGGGGAAATTTACAAAAAACTTATTTGTGTTGTTTTATATCAAGTGTGTTGTCGTGTTTCAAGCAACTATTTATTAATTAGCAACTATTTATTAATGTAACTTCTTGTGTAGTCCAAACTATTTGTGCTTGAAGACTGATTAGACAAGTAAGGCTGAACCAAACCCAATGAATGAAAATGAGCAGCTCCTAGTTCCTGCTGATGACACAAACAGGGTGCTGATGGTGAAAAACTTCACTCTTACGTCTGTTTCTGTTATAAACTCTGCATGTGTGTATTACACAGTAATAAGTAAGTGTCTCTGACGCTTTTGATTTTGACTGACTTTTCTGCAAGTAGTTGACATGTTTAGAATTACTGAGAAAGTTTCAAAGCTTAAAGTTTCAAATTCTGTCAGCTGAAACATACAGCAACATAAACACCAGGCCCCCAATGCATATGAACAAAAACAGCACAACACATCAATTCCCATGCATGAAATGGAATAAATAAAAACAGCTCACTTCACACATGCTGTACTTTAGACCACTCTATCAGTGATTTTCAAGAGAAACTGCAGAATGACATGATACGTTGGAAAAGATTAAGTAAAGCCAAAGACAGTCTCTAATAACAATACCTTGATCATTTTGATTTTTTTTATTTGTGATGAATTATTGATACAGCTCCTTTAAGCAGTCACAGTCATTTGTAGTGGTCAAGTGTAATGACTGCTGCTCTGGCACTGATGGAGGCTCTCTAAGCTACTTCTTTGCTGTTCCTTTCAGTGACAGGTCTTAAGAGTGGTGGAGCAGGCAGAAGTATTAATAAGATTATGTTTATGTTGATTCATGTAAGAGTGTAAATTCTGTGCGTCTGTGTGCACCCAGTCCCTCAGTATTTCCCAAAATGTTGAACTATTCATATAAGTATGCTGTGGTTCTTCTGCACAGATATTGAAAGAATAATTAATGAAAAACATTGGCATTGATTGTTCAAAAGGACATCCTTTCATTTGGGGTTTTCAGAATGGTCCAGTATCAAAGTTCACTTTAGTAATTTGGTTGGACAGATTGCAAGAGCTATTCTTTGATGGTTATTTTTTTCTGGTTCGTATTTGTATTTAATTGTTAACTCCTCTCCCACCATCTGTTTACAGGACTGACCTCATTTCATGCAGTGTTGATGCCGTAGTTGTGACTTCAGCCCTCACTAATGATATCCTGTCTTTGTAGTTCCCCACCTGACTGAGCTTACTTTCAATTGGCAGATGAGAGAATGGTACATTTGGATGCTTCCATATGGTTTTGCTCTGCTACTTTCACCCCACCCCCCAGCCCTCAACCCAACACACACACATGTACAATCAAAGACACATGCACACACTACCACATGAAGATATTAAAAGCCATTATATAACCTTCACACCTCTGTCCTACAAATACAGTCAATATCCTGTCCAGCGGATGAGCTATATGTCTAAAAATTTACCCCTTTTGCTGATTGGCCACCTGGACTTGTTAAATGAAAGTCACTGTGCACTGAATCTCTGTCTCCCAGGGCCATGTGTATTGCAGAAAGAATTAGCAAAAACAAAATGAATATGCATACGATAAAAAGTGTGAGGCAGCTGGCGCACAGGTTTTAAAGCAATCGTATTAACATTTTATGGCTATGACTTTTTGTATTGTGTGCTAGCACTATAACAAGTTTACAAGGATGGTTGGAGCTGGTAAGGAGTCTCACAGTTCTACATGACCCAGCATGGACCTGCTACAGTTGGAGGAATGAGCAACAATATAGGGCCATACTGTATATTGTTTCAGTCACGCAGGAGCAAGATGAGTTAAAGGACGTGTGGGTTGGGACACCTGTATGTCACTGATTTACATACATTGCCAGTGACCACATGTTCAAAACTCACTGAATACATTTTGTAGGTATTTGACTGTGGTGTGTTAGTATTAATGGGCAAATTATTGCAGTGATTATCAGTGATCACATTTTTTCAGTTTATGTAATGGGCTTTCACTGCAGTCTAAAATCGACTTAACTGCTTCTGGGAATGGTGTCTGAATTGTTTCTTTGGAGGCCATGAGGTAAGATGTTGTAAAACTTCCTTCTAACTGTCAGTCCAACACAAGATTATCTTGCCTTGAGTGCTCTGTGATGTATTTGCCAATGTGCTGCCAGCAAACCATTCCAGTCATCACACTGTGCTGTCTTATCTTGCACATCTTTCTATAATTGTAGTTATATACTGTGGCGTATGATCAGAGGTTTGTGGCTCAGTGTGTTTCTACTTCCAAGCTTGATATAGTCTGAAGTGTATATACTTGTAATGCGACTAAGATGAACTCTGAACTTACCATCACTGGTCGAACACAAACGACTGATGGATATCAGGTGTGGCTGATTGCACAGCTAGGGAACTGTGGGTTTGACAGCGGAGAGCAGGGGTGTGTGAATGAGAGAGAGAGGAGCACTACACTGTGTGGTGTTGCTGTGTTCACCCCAGGAGGGAGGGTGTCATTCGCAGCCGGTTAGGGCTGCTGGCTACAAAGACAGGTAGAGAGGGGGTTAATTGTTCCTGCGTTAGGAACAATTAGTTAGCCTAGGGCGGGCACATAGGAGTGCAGGATGCAGCTCTTGCTGCACAGCACACTGCTGCCTCACCACGCTTTTGTTCACAACTTTGCTGCTGCCTCCATGCTACTGGTGACACTCCACACTGCTGCCCTCTCCACACTGTTGTTCGTGGCTCTGCCCCTGCCTCCACGCTACTAGTAGTACTCCACGCCTGTCTGTGTGTTCCGTCTGCCACAGCCGTATTCCTTGGAAGTTGGACCGTGCCACAAGCCCAGACCCTGGGCGGGGGGTCTTCGGGGCCACGAAAGTTTAGTGCTTCTTTTAAATTATATTTGTTTTATTATTGCGGGGCACGGGAGAAGCCCCGGGGGATGTGGCTGGGTGAAGTCCTGGGCTGGGAGAATCCTACTGGGCCTCACCCTTACTGTGTAGCTTTTTAAGTTACTCCACTGTGTGCAGTGTTCTTGGTTTTTGCAGTGATCTGTTCCTCTGATGTGCTTGCATCCTTTGATGATGGTGTGTGCAATTTCATATAACTGGTGTGGACAGAGTTGCCCCCTAGGCTTAATCTAAAGACCCCGTTTTAAATTGCAATACTTGTGAAATAAAGTTTGTTGTTTTATCTGTATTTTTTGTGGCAGCATCCTGTTCTCAGGTCTCTGACTAACCACTATTTATTACATGCTATACCTCAAAATAACACACAATGTAGTATGCAAAGTTGTTGTGTTGGTCTGAATGAGTGAAAAACCAGCCACTGTAGAAAGCAGAGAGATGTGATATAATTTCAATAGAGAGATAATGGACAAAATTTTGAGAGTCTCCAGGGAGACATTCATGACCTCAGTTGTTCACATGGAAAGTGTCACAAATAGATGCTAAAAAAAAAAAGAGAGAGAGAGCTATAGAGAGAAGCATATGCCCTCACCTCCATACAGCTGGCCAATCATGATCTGAAGCAGGTTTGAATGTCAGATTGTCAGCTTCAGAAAGTTACGGAAATGGTCAGACGCAGACCCACCTAATTGGACACTGGAAAGGTGTGGGGACAGGGAGTCTCCAGAACATCTGACAAGTGTTCAGTACACTGAACTCTTAAGTCCATCATACATCTCACTGTCACAAGGGTAGATCCATGGGGGGGGTAAATCACTGTGCACAAAAGAAAAAAACACACCCATATCTCAAGTTTGTATTGTATTGTACTGTATTTCCTTATCCAGGAAGTAGGTAATTACAGATCCTTACACCTTCTGTACAATACAAGAAAAATATTACACATTATTTCATCTGAAAATATAAAATAATAGGTGATCAGTATGGACAAATATACTGATTACACACATTTTTCATTTTGCCTCAACATTTTCAGCTACCATCTTTGTTTGCTTGGGAAAAGGGTTAAAAATTCCTTTGGGGGGGGATCACCATGTGTCATGGAAGGAGCAAATGTTTGTCTTAACCATTCTGGGCCAACAGAGGAGCTAAGGGCACCAGTAAAATGTCACAATGGTCATACACAGTAGCTTCAGAAACACACTCCCCTCATACCTGTCAATTTCTGTAAGTCTAAAATTGACTCATTCCCTAGCAGTCCTTTTTCCTATACACAACTATTTTGGTCTCTTTTCCTGTGTATGGCTACAAATGCCTTCCAGGAGAGACTGTTCGCAAAACCCCACTACCTTCTCTGGCACCCTCTCATGACTGGCTGGCATTTCACCCCACCTTGGATTATGGCCATTCAGGTCAGGTAGAAATACCACAAGATCTTAAAAATCGAAAAATACAATCAACGTCTACATCAAATTTTAATGGCAACAGCAATAGCTAGAGGAGCAGAAATTGTAGTTGTTGTGGCAACAGAACACACTGTTTCTGAAGCTGATCTGTAAAATAATTTAAATGATGATATGTTTGGTAAGTGTGGTTGTGGTGTTTTATGGGTAGTAGACACATCAAAACAAAGGCCAAGCAAGCACATACACACACACACACACACAGACATGTGGTCTGTGATGTCTTCCAGCTAGTCTTACATTTCTCTCTATGGTGTCTTATTGCGCTTATTGTTTCAACCTGTTCTGTTTCTTGCCAGGATTATGTTGTGTTTGTTGCTTTTTCTGACTTGCAGGTAGTTTCATCTCCAAATCTCCAAAGAAATTAATTTTATGTTCTTCTGAAAAAAAGAACTTCCTGCATGTAAAGCAAAACAAAGACAAATAAAAAGAACTTCCTGAAAGGGAGAAGAGAAACAAAGTGCAAAAACAGGGGAGGCATGTTTTATTGTTGTACTACAATACAAAGGTTTTTTTTAAAAATAACCATTTTTGGTGAGATCATTTATTTTCATTTTTTCTTTTTTGGGAGGGAGGAGGGGGGCATTGAAATATAGCACCAGTTAATGTGAAGAGGCATACCTATTGAGTTACACTTAATCAAACATTGTTTGAAAGTGCAGTAAAATTCATGCTTTGGCAATCTAGGATGCTTAATACCTACTTGGCCAACTCCAAAACATATTTATTCATTAGGCTAAAAAATAAATCTGCTGAGGTCAGCAGTAATGCTGCTCTTTTTTTCTTCTGGGTCTTTTTTATCCTGCTAGACTTCAATATTAATCAAGTAATGAGAGGGAACAACAACTATAAAAACAATGTCCAAGTTCTCTATCCAATGGAAAATGTCTGTTCTTTCCAACCATTCTGTGTTCCAGCTCCACAGCACAGTTCAGTATGCAGCGCGCACACACACACACACACACACATACACCAACATTGGATATTAGTCAGGAATGCTCTGGTTCTGCCTAACCTATTTAAAACTTAGAACAGCTCTACTGACATAACTGTGTTAATATGTCATTGAATTTACAGAAAACCTTTGGTGGTCAGGGTCAAAGGTCAGTTATGAGGTTGCTTAAAGGCCACTAAAAACACTTTATGATCTTCTATTCCCTTTTCTGTGATATTTTGCTCAGATCCCAGTCCCAGGTGCACATCCACTGTGATGCTCCATTCAGCATTCTGTATGTTTCTTTTGTCCAGGGGCCTTGCTATTTCACTGACATAGTGTTCTCCACAGCTGTTATATGCGATATAGTGGGTACATCTCAGTTTCCTTAATTGTATCCATGTTTCTCTCACTTGCATCTTTTCCTCGCATCTTAGTCCTTCCCACTGAAGATGCAAGGAGAGATGCAAGAAAAAGCTACAAGGATAAAGGAAATGAAGAAATCTGTTTTTAGAGACGTAAGATGTCCTTTCTTCTGAACCATCATCTCAAGCAATATGTGCTTCTGGCAATGTCAGTACAGCTGGATCTGCTGTCACTCCAGTCATATTCACACTGACACAAACAGCAGTTCCCACAGAACTGTCTCACGCAACCCTGAGTTTGCTGGAGCTGATCACACACATCCATTGCTTCTATAGAACAAAAGAAAAAAAAAAACATTACAAATACAGCAAACACATTAACAGATGTAGGTTATCTAATCAGAAATCATGACATTTTGCCAAAGATATCACAGTGCATGCACAAGCCTAGACACAAAAGGTGAAATAGATTTCTCCCAAGTATACAAAGAAAACACAAATTTGTGCATGCACCATAGCCTCAGAATATGTTGTCGCTGTCACAAACATTTTATGGTTCAGGTAGTCAAGACAAATATGATTCCTGAAGAGAAAAAGGAGGGCTGGGAGAACTAAAATACATAATAATACATCAATATCCAGATATAGCTATAAAACAATCAATTTTGGTTTCCCACACTACTGTGGGGTACTTAATTGTGGACGATGCTGACCACAGGTAGCTCAGTGCAGAGGTAACCAGCACCTCTCCATATAGAGAGCCACTGCTTCAACCACAAGGCCTCTGCCATCACAGTGTGGGCCTTTGGCATTTGGAAGACATGCTTGAGATTTTTGTTCTTTCAGGTCTCTGGAGGTCCACCACGCCATCATCAAGTCACCGTCAACTCCGCCTGTGCAGCGCTGGTCAACATCTGCCCCACAGTGGGGGACAAGTCAAGGATGTTGGGAATGTTGGTGTTATTCTGCCACATCCAGGGGGGATAAAAGTGGACATGGCCAGCAAAACCAGCTGGCAGGGCTGCTCTCTGCTCCATGTGTACACCCTGTGAAATTATAAGAATATGCTTATGTGGCGATACGAGGGGGACTGTGAATAAGAAGTAGCCAGACAACGCCACCCTGGGAATTTCACCCAGAGAATGATAAACTGGTGACGGTAGAGCCCATAAGGTGCCCAGGCCCGTCCTACAGATAGGCAGGAGACGCAGTTCCAGGTAAGAAAAATATACTTTATTACAAAATAACAAAAACACTAAAACCACCACACACGCACTATAACAAAATGGAGGGGGAGACTAATCAGGGCTGAGGCTTACCAGTGGAGAGAATGGGTCGCAAAGGGGGTGAGAAATCCCAAAATAAAACCAAAAAAAACAGGATCACCCCAGTCTCACGTGGCAAGCACACACATTCAATTCAATTCAATTTTATTTATATAGCACCATATCACAACAAAAGTCATCTCAAGGCACTTTTCATATAGAGCAAGTCTAGACCATACTCTTTAAAATAGGTATTTACAGAGAGAGACCCAACAGATCCCACCATGAGCAAGCACTAGGTGACAGTGGCAAGGAAAAACTTCCTTTTAAGAGGCAGAAACCTCAAGCAGAACCGGACGTAGGGTGGGCAGCCATCTGCCTCGACTGGTTGGGTTAAGAAGGAGAGAGAGAGGGGGAGGGGGGGGAGAGGGGGTAGAGAATAGCAGAAGAGCATAGCATAACACAGGTTCCATATAAGATGTAGGGTGATGCCAGTAATACAGCAGTAGTAATGATAGTAGTGATAATTAAAGTATTAACTGCTAACATAGCAATACAACTAATAGCAGTATAAGTAATTTCTAATTATAGCAGCAGGTGTTGAGTGGAGTTGTAGGAGCAGCAGGAGACTTGTCATCACAGATCAGACTCTACAGCTCCAGAGGCAGAAATACCTGCAGAAAGAGACAGAAGAGGAGAGAGAGACGGAAGAGCACAATACTACGGGAAAGGGAAGATATTGAGTTAGTAACATGTATTTATGGGATATGTATCCATACTGTGGAGAGAGAGAGAGAGAGAGAGAGAGAGCTCAGCACATCATGGGAGATCTCCCAGCAGTCTAGGCCTATAGCAGCACAACTAAGGGATGGTTCAAGCCTGAGCCAACCCTAACTATAAGCTTTATCAAAGAGGAAAGTTTTAAGCCGACTCTTAAGGGTACAGAGGGTGTCTGCCTCCCGGACCGAAACTGGGAGAAGGTTCCACAGTAGAGAAGCCTGATAACTGAAGGCTCTGCCTCCCATTCTACTCTTAGAAACTCTGGGAACCACCAGTAAACCAGCATTCTGGGAGCGCAGAGTCCTAGTGGGATTGTAGGGGACTATGAGATCTTTAAGGTAAGATGGAGCCTGACCATTAAGGGCTTTGTACGTGAGGAGGAGGATTTTGAATTCAATTCTGGATTTGACTGGGAGCCAATGTAGAGAGGCTAACACAGGAGAAATATGGTCTCTTTTCCTAGTTCCTGTCAGTAATCGTGCTGCAGCATTTTGAATCAGCTGCAGAGTCTTTAGAGACTTGTTGGGGCAGCCTGATAATAATGAATTACAGTAGTCCAGCCTAGAAGTAACAAATGCATGGACTAGTTTTTCTGCATCCTTTTGAGACAGAAAATGTCTAATTTTGGCGATATTACGCAGGTGAAAGAAGGCTGTCCTAGAAGTTTGTTTTATGTGTGAGTTAAAGGACATATCCTGATCAAAGATGACTCCCAGATTCTTTACAGTGGAGCTGGGAGCCAAGACAATGCCGTCTAGTGGAACTACATCATTAGAAAATGTATTTCTGATGTGTTCAGGACCAAGTACAATGATTTCAGTTTTATCTGAGTTCAGTAATAAAAAATTGCTTGTCATCCAGGTTTTAATGTCCCTAAGACAAACCTGGAGTTTGGCTAGCTGATTGGTTTCATTAGGCTCCATTGACAGAGAAAGCTGTGTATCATCTGCATAACAATGGAAATTTATGGAGTGTTTCCTGATAATATTGCCCAAGGGAAGCATATACAAAGTGAAGAGGATTGGTCCAAGCACTGACCCTTGTGGAACTCCATGTCTAACTTTTGTGTACATGGAGGAGTAGTTGTTAACATGTACAAACTGAAGCCTATCAGATAGATAGGACTTAAACCAGTTTAGTGCAGTTCCTTTACCCGCACCCGGTAATGAAGGGGAAACCAGGAACCCAGGAAACGCACGGCACACAGGAAGGGGAAACCACCACCTCGGACCCCAGGACCACCACCTTCAGCCCTCAGCACTGAAAAGGAGAAAGGAAACAAGAAATGAATAAAAGGGGTTATACCCAAAGGAAATCAAATAAAGCAAAACTTACCAAAGTAAACAAATCAAAATATAAAGGTGGGCAGACCACAAATTACAAACTCAAGAATTCAACAAAATCTGCTGCCCAAAATAATCTAAATTCACAGTTAGAAAAGAAAATAAAGAAAATAAATTCAAAAGATACATCATAAATACAAATTAGTATCAAAAATACAAATAACCTAACCAAATTACCTAAATAATCCAGATATACCAAAGATTAATTAAGGAAAATGAAATAACACAAATGCAACAGAAACAACACAAATCATCCCAACTCAGAAAATAACCCCAATAATAATTAAACAATATAATAAAACAGGAGACAATGAAAATGGGGAAACCCCCACACATTCATCCACACGTTAAAATTTAGGCCTATGCCACCTGCAGGGCCGACCAGGCCGACTATCAGTCGCGAGCAGAGCCGTCAGGCGCCGCGGTCGGCAACAGTCGGTCCACGGCCAACGGCACTCAAGACGGTGGCCAGGCAAGCGGGTTGGAGGAGCGGCGAGACAAACCAAAAAAAAAAAAAAAAAACACCAAGGCAAAGCAGCAGTTCCTCTCTCTTTAAAAGCCGCTCAGCTCAGTCTGTCAAAGAAGGGAAACTAATGAAGTAATACAAACTAACAAAAAGAAGAGCAGGAATACAAAGCAGGCATAACAAGCAGCCAGGAGACACACACACCGATCTCGGTGTCTTTTACCTGGAGCAGCGGTGGCATGCTCCGCACCCGAGCGGCAGCAGCGAGGCACCCCAAATAGATGGCAGAGAACACAGCCTGCCAGGCATTACACTGGCACAAAGCCGCAGCCCGATCAGCTATAATCAAAAAAAAGGAGCAGTGATCAACGGTGAGTTGTGCCATGCTCTACAACATGACCGAGGCAGCCACTGCTACATTACCTGCCAGGGGAGACCGGAGACGGGAGCGAGGTAACCCGGAAGGAGTGGACTCGAGACCAACGAGCAAGAGGGGGACCAGGAAGGGCGCCTCGTCCCTTTATAAGGTGGCCCGGGATGCTGGTTGGTTAACAAGCAAAGGTAAATAAGGGGCAGTTGATTCACCTCCGCTAGGGGCAGATGATGCTTTACCTGCTACAATCCACCCCCCAAAGTGCATCGTCACCCCGACGATGAAACCAGCAAAGTCCAACTAGTCCCACGGCCTAAAGAGAGCTGAAACCGCATTCGAACTTGGACCAGCAGAATTTGCAGACGCCTGGCCCCTGCCTCCCGCAGGTCTTGGGAGATGATGAACGTTAGTATGACGCCCAGCAGTGGACCATGAAGTCCGCCGTACAGCCCCTGGACTGTTGCCAAGAGAAGAGGCTGATGGGATGACTGACGGGGCCAGGGGCACGTCTGCTGTTACAGCAGCGGGAGGCTCCACAGGGCCTGGCCCAGCTGGGACTGTGTCAGCTTGTGGGAGCTGTGCCCGAGGGGTGTTCACGGCAGCTGGAAAGGGGGTTGCCTGCAAGGTCTCACGCCTCAGCACCAACCAATCATCATCAGCCGACAACCCATCCTCCAGCTGTTGCTGGTCAGGAGGGGGGAGGAGAGGATGATCGGGGGAGCGAGCTGGAGAACCAGCTTGGACCGCAGCCTTCAGCAGTGAACGATGGACCTGTTTGGCTACACCCTGGCCATGAGCAGGTGTAATAGTGCAACACCGAGCCTCCCTCCTTCGGAGCTCGCAGCACTCTGTACACTACCGAGCCCCACACATCCTGTATCTTATGGCGCCCTCTGGTACCACAGTCTCGTAATAGCACCAACTGTCCCTCCTTCAGTGTGGGACCTCGAACGCGCTGATCATGATGTTTCTTTCTGCGCTCTGCTGTGGCCTGTAACCTGTCTCTTGCACCTTCAAAGGCGATCTGCAACCGGGTCTGATGCTTCTGAATCCAGTCGTGGACCGCCCCACCAACAGGCTCCTGGACTCGACCCAACAAGAAATCAACTGGGAGCCTCGGTTCTTGCCCAAACATCAGGAAGAAAGGAGATTCACCAGTGGCCTGATGGGGAGTCGTATTGTATGAGTAGAGGAGCTGGGAATTCCAATCTGAGAGACTGGTAGGGTGTGCAGCAAGTTGGTAGGGTGTGCAGCAAGTTGTGAAGGGTTCAATTGAACCGTTCACACTGCCCATTACCAGCTGGATGGTACGGGGTGGTGCGAGACTTCCTGACCCCATAAAGGGTACACAGCTGCCGAATCAGTGAGCTCTCGAAGTTCCGGCCCTGATCCGAATGAATACAGGCGGGGACCCCAAACTTTGAGAACCACTCATTGACCAAAACCTGAGCCACAGTAGAAGCTCGTTGGTCACGGGTGGCAACAGCCAACGTGTACTTACTGAAGACGTCAGTCATGACCAAGACATCTTCAAGCCCACTATGAGTGGGTTCTAAAACAGTAAAATCCATGGCAAGGATCTCACTGGGCCGAGAAGCCAACAGATGTCCCATGAAACTGCGACCAGCTGGTTGGGTGTCCTTGGCAACTTGGCACCTCTCACAGGTATGGCACCAGTTTGCCACATCAGTGGACATACCTGGCCAATAACATCGCTGACGCAGCAGCTCCAGGGTCCTCTCAACACCCTGATGTCCATGCCTCTGATGAACCGCAGTGAGCACCTCTTCCTTCAGGGCGCTAGGCACAAATAGCTGCAACACTGCCTCCGCCCCATCAGGACGGAAGACCTGACGATATAAGGCCCCACTCCTCTCAACCAAGCGGTCCCACTGCCGGAGCAGTACCAAAGCAGGGGGTGTCAACTGCTTACGCTCCTCATGATTGGGGCGTTGCTTACTCTCCCAGAATGGCAAGACCTCTTGAATCACCGGGTCAGTCCTCTGGAGAGCACAGATGTCAAGAGAAGTGTGGTGTGGCAGGACGAAAACAGCAGCTTGAGAGATGTTGGGCCTCTGAGCCTGAAGGGCCTGCTGTAAGGGAAGACTCAGGAAGCGAGGTCCCGGGGGAGAATGCTTTCCAAACTCGGCGCTACAGAGGGATGCTGCCGAGACAAGGCATCAGCATTTTTGTTACTCCTCCCTGACCGATACTTGACTTCAAAATCAAAGGATGCGAGCTGGGCTGCCCACCGTTGCTCGGTGGCACCCAGCTTAGCAGTAGACAGGTGGCTCAGGGGATTGTTGTCTGTGTAGACCACACACTTATGCCCAAGTAGGTACTCCCTGAACTTTTCAGTCATGGCCCACTTGAGTGCCAAAAACTCCAATTTCATGGAGCTATAGTTGACCATGTTGCGCTCTGTAGGCCGTAGGCCCCTACTAGCATAAGCTATAGGGCGCACTTTGCCCCCCGTTCCTGTGACAGTACGGCTCCCAGACCACCATGGCTCGCATCAACCTCCAGAATAAAAGGAAGAGAAAAATCAGCGTACGCAAGCACCGGTGCAGTGGTAAGCTTGGACTTAAGTGCCTCAAAACAGTGATGACACTCCTCAGTCCAGTGCCCAATGATCCCTCGCTCTGACCTCTTCTTTGACTTTGTGTCTCCATGCTCTGCAACCAGCTTATGAAGAGGGGCAGCCAATTTGGCAAAGTCCTCCACAAACCGACGGTAATAACTGGCAAAGCCAAGGAATGACCGCAGTTCGGAGATGGTAGAGGGGGGTTGCCAATTGGCAACCACCTCTATTTTGCTGGGATCTGTGGAGACACCCTTGTCTGAGATCACATGCCCCAAATAGCGCACCTCACGCTGGAAAAAGGCACACTGTCTTGGGCCGGTCTGCCTTCACAACTGAAACCTGGTTGTATCCGCTGGCTAGATCCAAGGCGGAAAACCAGCGGGCACCTGACGCGTCGAGAGATTCCTCGATGCGGGGAAGGGGGAATGCATCCTTCCTGGTCTTGTTGTTCAGCTGACGGTAATCCACACACAGACGAAGACTGCCATCTTTCTTTTTTACCAGCACTATAGGGGACGCATAAGGGCTAGCACTCTCCCTGATCACCTGAGACTCGAGCAGCTTATTGATGTGCTCCTTGACCGCCTCGTAATCGGAAGGAGGGATGCACCTATAGCGCTGCCGGACGGGAACATCGTCCAAAAGAGGTATCTCATGGGCAATCAGGTCAGTGCAACCCAGGTCACCGTCATGTGCCGAAAAGACAGGGGCATACTTCTGAAGGAGACACCTCACCTTGCTCTGCTCTTCAGCTGACAAGGGAGACAGATCCAAGTTATCAATATAGTCCTGCACAGGACTGGAGATGAACTGGGCTGCCGATGTGGCCATGCCGGCTGGCACCTCAGTAACACCGGCCGGCAAACTTGCCACGCTTACCTCAGCCAAGGTGCCTACCACAGTGCGGGGTTCACAATGGGACTAAAGCAGGGGATGCAAGCAGCCCCGCAGGGAGGCCAGAGTCCAGGGGCTCGAACAGCACTGCAGAGCCTGAGTAGTGCTCCGAACATGTGGCTGCAACAATCTTCATCGCACCACCAGGGATCCAACAAGCCTTCCTACCACGCACCCAAACCTTCCCTGAGGCTTCGGAGGGGCCCTCCACAACAACCTGATGGCACTTCTGCAGGGCCTGAACAATGGACTCAGGGGCTCCAGAAACATTGGGCACACCAAACAGGGCCAGACCATGCTGCCCAAAGAGCTCACAATAGCACCTGTGAATGATGTTCATCCCCAGGACACCAGGGGCCTGTGCAGAGGCACCACCAGGGGGATCTCTGACCACCAACACTCCACACCATGGTAAATAAGGGGCAGTCGATTCACCTCTGCTAGGGGCAGATGATGCTTTTCCTGCTACACTTATTTGTAGACCCTGGGGACATGAAGGCCTGAGACACAGGCTACAACGCTTTCTGATAAGCAGTCTGCCTTAAAGTCCAAAGTTGTCTTTAAGTTTGAGCAGTGCCACACTCCTATCCTCTGAACATTTCTCTGGAAAAGGAGTAAACAGAGTAAAAATCTTTGTTAATTATATGGATCAAAACATAGTCACCTATTTGAATGTATTCTGTCTCAATGTAGTTGTATTACTCAGCTGTCTGAAAGCATCTTGCACACATAATTTCAAGGTTCTTAAAATGAGGAGCTAAAAAAAGGGAGATGTGGTGGCCATGTGTCTGTGTGTAATTTTCTGTCACCAAACTCATGGCATGACATGAGGTCATGCAAATAACAGGATGCTATACAACAGTATGATCAAAGATGTTATATACATTTGAGTATATGATGATTTGATGATATAACAAAACATTTTGTGAATGAAATAAACGTAACTGAAACATAATGTGCAGAAGTCTTACATTGGTTCGATTTATTGAAGATTTATTCAGGAGATCTCAATCAGATCAAGATCACTTTTGCAAACAAGACCTGTGAACAAATTTCATATACAAGTTCATAACAGGGAAGTTCCTTCACTAAAAATAACTGCACACATGCACACAGCCACACTGGTTAAAACATTCACATACACCATTAGAAGTAAAGCAGTAAAGTCTGTCCCAGTTCTGCTCCACCCTCTGAACTCAACTAAGGATTTTAAATATCTCCACAGCCAATAAAAAGGCCTTATAGATGAAGAGACTTTGCTGATACCTGTGAGATGCTGTTGCTGACCCTTGTCTTTTTCATGCCACTCACAGCAGTGAGTGTGATAGTTGTCTAATGTAATAAATCAAGTGGCACTGTGGTCGACAGCATCCATTGGTTTAAGGGCAGCAGCATAAGCAGACAGGATATCTTCATAATCCATTGTGGCAGTATGATAGATGTTTTTCTGTTTTCCAAAGGGGAGAATACGTTTGTTTTGAAATAACAATCCGATTTTTGAGCAAGATGTTCAACATGAGTTTTGTAGGGCAATCTGCTGGTATCAGATCTCTGTTTAGAGCACAGATAGGACTGGACACATCTATCATTTGTGTTTTTGTGAAACAAACACTTTCAAACAGGGAGATTTGAAACTATTTGAAACTATGATTTGAACCAGTTGTAAACAGAGACATCAAAACCCACAGAAAGCAGCTTATTTAACAAAATGATGTGATCAACATTATCAAAAGCCTTGGACAGATCTACAAGTGGAGCACAGTTGTTATCAAGTGAGTTGGCAATTTCATCCACAACAGCAGTTGTTTTACATTGTACCATGAGGCAGTTTGAAGCCTGACTGCTCATTATCCTCCAGGAAGACACACAGTTGTGAACCAACTAGTGATTCTGTGATTCTGAACAGACACAACAGCTTGAATATAGGATGATAGTTGTTTAAGTCCATATTGGGGGATTTTGCCTGAAGTAAAGGTTGAATTAAAAATGTGTGTGATGCAGTAATAATAGGAGCACTGAGGCATAGGATGAGTTGTTCAAAGCTGTCCTCACCAGGAGACTTTCTTATGTTACGTTTATAAATGCATTATATACCTCTAAGCATGTGATGGGTTTGAGAGAAAATTTGCCATTATGTAAGAAGTGAGAAGAAAGAGGAGGAAGAATTTGTGAGGCTGGAGTTTTGCCTTTGACAGAAGGGGTGGATATGTTATCAAACATATCACGTGATGCAATGAAATTATTATTTAAACTTCCAACCACGTCAAGTCAAGTTTTATTTAATGCTTAAATAAAATATATAAAATATAAATAAAATATATAATTTATAGCCCAATATCATAAGTCACAATTTTGCCTTAAGGGGCTTAACAATCATTATGTGACACCTTGCGCCTTAAGAGCTGCAAATCAAGACAAACTCCGCAAAAACTCTTTGATGGGAAAAAATGGAGGAATGGAATCTTGGGTGATTGCTCTGTTGACCAGTAGCTAGTGCTTTGATCCTCTGGTGTTGTTTCCAATGCCCCTCTGAGCTTTGCTCATGTATTGATTCATGTGCCTGCTCAACTTAGCTGCTGTGATGCCTGAGAGGAGCTTCCATGTTGTGGAGAGGCAGGTTATCAGCCAGTAGTTTGAAGGTGTTGTCCTTATCTTTCAGGACTGTTCTGCCCTGTGTTAGCTAGTTGGGGTAAGTGCCTGTTGTTAACAACTTGGTCATTTGTGCTGCCAGGCAATCATGGAGTGGTGTTAGCTTCTTCAGGATGATGTCAGGTCCTGGTGCTGTCCAAGTTTTGAGACTAATTGTTGAATTAATACTTTTGTGATGTTGACTGGTCCTTGTTCTGGGAGTTTGCTGTGGTCTGTTCTTAGGTCCACCAGTCTTCCAGTATTGCTCAGTCAGTCTGGTGGGTCTGTCTTTGTGATATTTTTCCCTTGCAGCTGGGAGTATATGCTATAAGGTGTATCTCTTCAGTAGTAGACAGAGCTGTGAATCTTTGTTTGGCAGTCTCTAGAGCTTCATTTATGGACATCTTGTACTTCTTTTCCATCCAGGAAGTGTCTCATGACACCCTTCTGCACCTCTGAGTTTTCTGGATCTTGGTTTCCAACCTTCTTCTCTATTGGGGAGCACTCTGTTGCATTCTTGCTCTTATACCTACAGTAAGTATCTCAAGGATCACTGTTGCAGTGGAATATACATTTTCATTTGTTTCCATGATGATGGTATTGGGAATAGTGAGTAGAGTGGTGGGCTACTGGGCGAACAGCTGGTTCTTGGTCAATATGGATGTTGGTCTTCTGCTCATTCATAGTCCCCACATACATTGTGTAGCCGGAGCACTGTTTGTGCAGCAGGGACCTCACGACCCCCCCCCCCCCACTAGGGCGCTGTACTAGTCTCCTGGTGCACCGTTGAGGCGCACGTTTTCTTGTTGGCACACAGTGTGGCAGACTGCTGGTGCCGTGGGGCTGGGTTGGCCCCCTGGAAGCCCGTTTTTAGCGTGGGAGCCTCCGCGTGTGTTGTTCGGCCACAGTTATGGACAGCCCGGCGTGATGCTGCGCCAGTGAAAGCCTAACCTAATTGAGTCCTCCGCCACCTCTCTTGAATGGTGCTGCTGTTCTGGTTCTCCGTTATCAACATGCAGCTCCATTTGGCCATTTGCTGGTTCGCCAGGTTCGCTGGCTCCGGCCTGAAGCTGCGGATCTAGCCCTGGATTTCTTTTCTATTAGTTTCTCTTTATTTCTTTTTTTTTGTTTAATATCATTTTGATGATTCAACTCAGTTTTGTTTCTTTTGTTTCTTATTATTATATATTGTTTTTTGTGTGCACGTGTGTGCATGCGCCTCCATGTATGTGTATGTAGGTCTGTGAGCGTCAGCTGTACTGATCACTGAGGCCTGTTTTAATTCTCCTTCTCTTTGTGGACAGGTCCTGCGGGCCCACGGCGGCGACCCAATCCCTGGTGGTGGGTTTTCTTCACAATCCAGTGTGTGAGTGTATGGTGCCACGGGTGGTTAAGTTTAGTTTCTCCTCTTCCCTTGATTTTGGTTGTTTTGGGGCCACTGTGGTCAGCCTCCGCCCTGTCTAGTCCAGTTCCCCCCCCCCTTTTGGGCCAAGTGTATTTTTTTGGATGTATAGCTGACGCTTTATTGATTTTATATGTTTATATAGGTTATAGTTATTTGTTGAATAAATTTGATTTGAGTATTTTTCTCTCTCACCATCTCTTGCCCTGTGGTAATTTCCGAACCTGGCGTGACCTGTGTCTTATTAAATTATCTAACTATTTCCTGGGGAGAAACTCCCCAGGTGGCATTGTCGGGCAACACATTCCCTGTCTCCACTCTCCACTCGCCACGGAATTGGCGCTGTCAGCAGGATATCCACACTAAAGGGGCAGAGACGTGTTTTGTTTTTTTGGATTGGGATTAATTTATTCTTTTTCTTTTTTTTAGAGTCATTTTATTTGTGCAGTTGTAGAGCCAGAACAGCAGTGTCCAACTTGTTATACCATGCAGCTTTCTCGTAGGGGACATGGAAGAGGAGATCCAGCATCTTAGGGAGCTGGTTTTGCAGCTTAAGGCGGAAAATGAGCGACTCCGGCAGGAGTGTACTGCCTACCCGGTGGGCCCTAGTGGGGCTCCCTCGGCCTCTTCGGGTCCAGTTAGCAATGCCCCGTCCACAGGCGCCACTGCTGCTGTTACTGAGTGGTTGGTTGTGATCCCAAGAGACCATAGGTGCCCTATGTTTAATGGTAAAACAGGCATAGGTGTTGCTGAATGGGTGGAAGTGGTACAGGCGTGTGTGCGTGCCCGCCATCTTTCTGCTGCAGATCAAGCCCTATTTATTTTTGATCATTTGGAGGGAGAGGCAAGGGAGGAGATAAAGTTTCGTCCTGGTGAGGAGCGGAGAGACCCAGCCCGGGTCCTCACTATCTTAAAGGAACTGTATGGGTGCAGCCAGTCATATGTCACCCTATAGCAGGCTTTTTTCTCCCGGCACCAACAGGAGGGTGAGATGCTACAGGAGTTCTCATTAGCTCTTATGGCTTTGATGGCACAGGTTGAGCAGCATGCGCCTGACGGAATGCCCAATGCTGACATTCTTCTCAGAGACCAGTTCATTGAGCATGTCCTTGACAGTTCCCTCTGTCGGGAGCTTAAGCAGTTGGTTCGTTGCAGGCCCACCATCACCCTGTTGGAGCTGCGTAGTGAGGCAATTAGATGGGAGAGGGAGGGCCTTCCAGGTGGCGCGAGGGGTCGTGGTTCTTCGCTGCCAGCAGCCTATGGCCTCCAATATAGAGTGCAGGGCCGCCTTCAACCAGTCCCTCAGGTTGCTCCCCAAGGGCCAGGGCTGAATGAAGTGATGGATCTCTTAAGGCGTCAGCAGGAGCAGGTGATTCAGCTTACTCAGACTGTAGCTTCTTTGCAGGCCCCTCGCTCCCAGGGTCCAGTGGGTCGTTCTGGCCCTGTAATTTGTAGGAGGTGTAGACAGCCTGGCCATTTTGCCAGAGAGTGTGACGGTGAGCAGGCTTTCCCCTGTCGGCGCGTTAATTCAGTCACCGGTCTCAACCCGAATGCTGCCTTGCCCTCTGATCCTTCCCAGCAGTCGGGAAACTGAAGCCCGCTGAGCTGCTGAGCCACAGCTCAGTTGGGGAGTCTACAGGCTCACAGCCAGGTGCAGCGGCTGAGTTAATTGCTCCCTGTCCAAATATTAATGTGTCTATTGGAGGAGTCAATGTTGCATGTTTGGTCGATTCCGGTTCTATGGTGTCCACCATCACTGAAAGTTTCTTTTTGGCCCAATTCGCGTCTTGGGGCCTCCGCTCTTGTCAGTGGTTACAGCTACGTGCAGCTAATGGCCTAGCCATTCCATATATTGGTTATTTGGAGCTGGATGTGGAAATGTGTGGCAAGGCGATGCCCAGCTGTGGGATTCTTGTCGTGAAAGACCCCTCTGGTGCTGCATCCTCTGTCCCTGGGATCCTGGGGATGAATGTAATCCGCAGATGTTATCAGGAGTTATTTGGTGCGTTTGGGTCTACTCTGTTTGAGTCACCCTCTGTGTCGGGGGCACCTGGTCCGGTCCTGGCCCGGTCCTGGTCCTCCAGAAGTGAGGACCCGGGGCCGGCAGGTGGTGCGTATACCTGGTGGGGTGATGAAGTTGGTTGCTGGCACCTGTCCCAAACAGTTTTCTGGCCAGAGTGTTTTGTTTGAGCCTCCTGAGTCTGGGTTGCCAGCTGGGCTTTTGGCTTCACCGTGCCTGTTAAAGGTCATCCGGGGTACCGTGTGGGTTCCAGTCATTAATGTTGGGACAACCGAGGCCCTTCTTTACCCCCGGACTAGTCTTGGTGCTTTGAGTGCCGCTCAGGTTGTCAGCTTGCCCGCAGGGGTGACTGAAGTGGGGTCAGCTGTGGCGACGGCGTCCTCCCAGGCAGCCACCCCTTCAGTAGCTGATAGGAATGGTTCGCTGGACCTGTCTGCATTAACTGAGCAGGAGCAGGCCCGCGTGAGGTCCCTGCTGCACAAGTATGATTCGGTCTTTGCAGCCCATGATGGGGATTTGGGGTGCACCAATCTCATTTCGCATGAGATACCCCTGCTTGACAATGTCCCCGTCCGGCAGAGGTATCGGCTACAATTGCATGAAACCTATCTCCTTTGGCCTGCTGTAATAGTACTGTAATTCAATTAGTTTAAGAGTATACTGTGATCTTTGGTATCAAAAGTTGCACTGAGATCCAGTAAGAGGACCACAGATGTCGAATCTGAATCCATAGAAAGCAAAAGACCATCTACCACTTTGGAAAGTGCAGTTTCTGTGGAGTAAGTAAAGTGGTCTGCAAAGATTTGCCAAAGAAAAACATATATATATACAGTGGTGGAAAAAAGTTTTCGGACACCCCATGCATTTGTGAAATATTGCATTAAGAATCACTCTTAGGTCTTCAAGTGCAATTTTTTTTAGTACAGTCACAGCCAAAATCCTAAAAATTATTGGATTATGGATTATCAAAAGGTCTGTTTCAAAGCGTAAAGCAAAGAATTTTGAAGAATTAAAAGCAGTAATTCAAGAAGAATGGGACAAGATTAACCCTCAACAGTGTGAAAGGCTTGTGGGGAACATGCCAGCCAGGATTAGAGCTCTACTGCGTGCTAATGGCAGGACTACTGATGATGTGATGTTTTATTTATTTTTTGTTCAGTTTTGAACACATTCTCTGTTATTTGTTTGATACTGACAATGTTGAGAACTGACATATTGAAACTGTCAAGAATTTAGTTTTGTTAGTTTTTCTTGTAAACAATAAGCAAAAAAATATCATTTGTATTTGTTTGTGTCTGTCTAATGCAGCCACACCTTTTGAAACACAAAAAAGATTTTTCCCCAAATATTTCATGATAATATTTGAGATTGTGTCCGAAAACTTTTTTCCACCACCAGTGTGACTTGCAAATATGCCTCCAGCACTGTACGATCGTTTCCTCAACACTACTTTATTTGTGGCAGCCTAAATCATTTATGTTCACGCTGCTTCTCTGACCACTCTGCTCGGGGCAGGGCTGCATCCTTAGTGCGTGCTCCACACACACACATGCACACACACGGAGCGGAAATTAGCTGGGTGAATTTTGGAAATTCAAGTTAAGACAACGACGCCCGTTACTCTGTGCATAAGTGCATAAAAAAATAAAAGCTACTAGTCTTTACCTTTTCTATTTCAAATCACTTAGCCCCTAGCCCTCTATGGCATGAATTTTACTGTTTTGGAGAAAAATATATTTCACCCCAATTTTTGGGAGTTGATTTATGTTAAAATATCAATCATAAAATGCGCCCCCCCACACACACACCAGAAAATTGTTTGTTGACTCAGGGCAACAAGGGGCTACTAAATGTCTGACATGGTGGTCTGCAGCACAGGGGCCCCACAGGGAACAGTCCTGGCTCCATCCCTCTTCACCCTCTACACTGCAGACTTCCAGTACAACTCGCCTCACTGCCACCTGCAAAAGTTCTCTGACGACTCTGCAGTCGTCGGCCTCATCACAAATGAGGATGACAGGGAGTACAGAGAACTGACGCAGGACTTTGTGGACTGGTGCCTGTGGAACTGCCTCCAAATCAATGCAGGGAAGACCAAAGAACTGGTGGTGGATTTCCGCAGGAGCAGACACTCCCCCCCAACACCAGTGAACATCCAGGGAAGAAACATTGAGATGGTGACATCATACCTGGGTGTTCAGCTTAACAATAGACTGGACTGGACAGACAACACCACTGTACTTTACCCACCCTGATGGACAATGAGCTCCACCCCATGCAGGACAGTCTGACAGCACTGAGCAGCTCCTTCAGTGATAGGCTGCTTCACCCAAAGTGTGTGAAGGAGAGGTATCACAGGTCCTTCCTTCCTGCTGATGTCAGACACCACCACATACTCACATGGACCATTTTCACTAGGTTTTCTGCACTTTAATTAATTCAAAACAGCTGCTATCAGTCATATCATTGTGTGAAATTCCATTTTCAAATGTGCAATATCTGTATTTAGTTCATTTTCTGTCTCTATGTATAAAGTCCTGTGATTATTGCTCTTCTGTTAATATTTTGTATTACATTCTCATGTTTATACTGTTGTGTATTTTTTTTAGAGCCTTATCTTGTTTTTACCTTGCCATTACTCATATTTATGTCTTTTTTCATCTTTTCAATCACTTATGCTGCTGCAACTATGTAAATTTCCCCATTGTGGGACTAATAAAGGATTATCTTATCTTATCTTATCTTATCTTATCTTACAAGGGCACTAAAATGTCATGGTTTTCTGTATGGGAGGTATGGCTATTAAATAATGAGACTGCACTTGTGAGGATAAAACCATGTGGTTCACAGTCACACCGAGTGTTTTATATTAAAGGTTGGATATTCACGCATAACTGCTGTAAGTTTCCAGTAAGCAGGGCCGGCCCTTGGAATAGGCAGTATAGGCAAATGCTAGGGGCGCCGACCGTCCAGAAGGGCGCTGTGCTGCCTGGTCGTCTGAATGGGGGACTATGTGACTTGTCTGCAGGTTCCCTTGCCAGTCGCGCCCCCACTGCACTGGCTCCAGGTA
Organism: Lates japonicus; assembly: GCA_033238685.1. Classification (NCBI taxonomy): domain Eukaryota; kingdom Metazoa; phylum Chordata; class Actinopteri; family Centropomidae; genus Lates; species Lates japonicus. The sequence goes on along the minus strand of BRZM01000086.1, from coordinate 206,814 downwards.
AATAACTAGTGAGGCTGGACATTTGCTTTTTTTGACACAAACAGCCAACAGAGGGCGCTATATACATATACCTTGCACTAAAGCTGTCAGCTTTTATTATTGTCACATAGAACTAGGCTATAGGCCAGTTCCAGACCTTGTTGTTTTCTTTTGTTTTTGTTTTGTTTTGTTTTTCATTATAGCCTCATGTACACTGCTCAAAAAAATAAAGGGAACACTAAAATAACACATCCTAGATCTCAATGAATGAAATATGCCAGTTGAAAATCTTTCTTCATTACATACTGGAATGTGTTGAGAACAAAACATAAAATGATCAATGTAAATCAAATTATTATTCCATGGGTCTGGATTTGGGATCATACTCCAAAATAAAGTGGAAAATCACATTACAGGCTGATCAACTTTAGTGGAAATTCCTCAAGACAAAGTCAAAATGAGGCTCAGTAGTGTGGCCTCCACGTGCCTGTATGACCTCCCTACAACACCTGGGCATGCTCCTGATGGGCAGCAGATGTTCTCCTAGGGATCTCCTCCCAGACCTAGTTAAAGCATCAGTCAACTCCTGGACAGTCTGTGGTGCTAGCGTGGCTTTGGTGGATGGAGGCAGGCATGATGTCCCAGATATTGCTCGATTGGATTCCAGGTCTGCAGGAGGCGGGCAGGCGGTCCTTAGCATCAATGCCTTCATCATGCAGGAACTGCTGACACGCAACCACATGAGGCCTAGCATTGTCATGCATCAGAAGGACCCAGGGCCCTGCACGACATATGTGGTCTCACAATGGGTCGAGGATCTCATCGGTACTAATTGCAGTCAGAATTATCTGACTAGCCTGTGGAAGCTGTCTGGCCCTCTGAAATGCCTCACACCATTACTAACCCACACATCGACGGTCATACTGAGGATGTTGCAGGCAACAGAAACGTTCTCCACGGCATCTCAGACTCTGTCCGTCTGTCACATGTGCTCTGTGTGAACCTGCTCTCGTAAATGAAGAGCACAGGCGCCAATGGGCAGATCTGCCAATCTTGATGTTCTCTGGCGGTGCCGGCCCTGTAGCCTAAGCCCCACTTGTGGACGTCGGGGCCCTCATGCCACCCTCATGGGTCTGTTTCCTGTGGATTTGAGCGAAACAGCCTGGGTGGTGGCCTGCTGGAGGTCATTTTGGGGCTCTGTGATGCTCCTCCTGTTCCTCCTTGCAAAGGAGGAGTGGCAGTCCTGCTGCTGGGTTGTTGCCCTCCTACGGCCCCCTCCACGTCTCTGGTGTACTGACCTGTCTCTAGTATCTCCTCCATGCTCTGGACACTGTGCTGACAGACACAGCAAACCTTCTTGCCACAGCTCGTGATGTGCCATCCTGGATGAGCTGCTACTGAGCAACTTCTGTGGGTTGTAGACGCGTAGCCTCATGCTACCTCTGGGGTTGAGAGCACTGACAAATGCAAAGTGACCAAAACATCAGCCAGAAAGGATGAGAACAGAGAAATGGTCTGTGGTCTGCTAGACCACTCCTTTTATAGGGTTTGTCTTTTCAAATTACCTCTCATTTCCACCCCTGCTGTCTATTTCCATTGCAACAGCAGTTGAAATTGATTCACAATCAGTGTTGCTTCCTAACTGGACGAGTTGATTTCACAAGTGCAATTGACTTGGGTTACATTGTGTTGTTTAAGTGTTCCCTTTATTTTTTTTGAGCAGTGTATAATGTTGCACAGTTCTTTAAAATTTTTATTTTTGTGCTGCAATAGATGGTATTTATACATGTGTATAACTTTCTTCTATTTATAGCTGTTTTAAATTCATAAATATTGTTTATTGCAATTCTTATTTCTGTTACAATTTAGTCTATTTTGATAAAAAATTAATTTATAAAGCAAAGAAGCCTATTGTTATTTCTATTTCAGTTCAATATCAGTTTTTCATAATTATTGTCTGTTGCTGTTTATTATTGTATTTAAAAATAAAGAAAAGCATAAAAGATAACGCAATACCCGTTTCTGTGAGTATAAATGTGGATGGGGGAAATTGGCAGTAATGCAAAGGGCACCAACAAAATCTTGCCATAGGCGCTAAAGTAATAGAATAGGCTCTTTGCCAATAAAGTGACATCTTTAGGTCACTACTGGCTAAACAAATCAGTGTGATGCCTCTATTCACCAGATCTGGCGATTGTGACTTTCCTTTTCCTAAGATCAATCTGTGCTCAAGGAACATGTTCCTGAATTCGGTGTCAGAAGTTAAGAAAAAAATGAGTTCTGAGACAACTGTCCAAAGAGACCTACTGCACTACTTTAGTCAGTGAATGATTGATGCAGAGGGAGTATCCCAGAAGGAGAAAAATGTTGTATTAAGTTACATTGCAGCATTGGTCTCATTATTTAATAGTCATACCTTGTATGCATGTAGTGGAATGAGGAGAGCAAGCAGTTATGCAAAATATTCATTCTTATTTAACAAACATCAAGTTCATTTTCATATAAGCATTTAATCCAACAACCAAATGATTGTCTGTGTGATTTTGTGGGGTGTTCCAATTCCCCAATCCCAGTGTGTCTCTTTTGCAAAGCACATTGATGACTATTCTGTATGAAGACCTCAGGAAAGCAGTTACTGGTAGTTTTGCAGTAGAGGTGGATGTTACCCTTTTCCAACGCCCGACTATACAAGACCATTTTAATTCTCTTCACCTCCATTTTGGACACCCATGATGCCTACACACATATGCACACACGTCACTTGTGTGACCCTGAAACCCTGATCTCCTAACTGGACCCTATTACAGTTCTGGGGTCCTCTTCATATTTCTTTTATTAGTTATTTTATCATGGTACACCCAATCATTCAATTATCTCGGAAACTTTAACATAGTGGTTCAATCCTGGTCCTGGGACCCCCTCACCTCCTTTGTCCCAGATTCATGATGCGGTGCTTCTGTGATCATTTGAATCAGATGTAATGGAAGGTAAGGAGGCAGTTGGTACTACTTTGCCTGACTGTTCCAAACAAAGTGGTACAACTGTATGATGTTGCCCTGAGGGCAACAGATGAAAGTATATTTTATGATGAGTAAATGTCTTTAAACACCTAAAAATACTACATGAAAAAAGTAAACAAGCTGTATGATTGTGTTTGTTTCTCATTCCAATGGTTGAAAAATACTTCGCACAATTAAACTAAACTTTCTTATTTATGTTTATGGTTGAATCGATTTTTATTAGATTGGTATGATTCTTTTATCTTTATAATTCTTTAAAACTTCTGGCTATCGATGCCAGGTGAGGAAAAAATAAACCGCATTCTAGTAACGTTAAGGTAGTATTCTTTTAAACATGACTGTACAATCTTTAGCCCTCAGGTAAAGACTCTATTAAAGGTTGTGCGTGTGAAACATAAACTCTGTGTTGCTAACTAAATTACGTAATAAACCCCCAACTACTTATTGTCCGCGGGGTCATGAGTGCAGGCATCCTGAGGTTGGGGTGCCCGATCATCGTGAATACACTCTGAGTGAGTAGCAGGGCTGGACTGGGCCAAAAAAAATCAACTCTGTCCTGGCCCCAGACGGTAACAACGTTATGTCGGTTGTGGGGAGGGGTGCATTACGGCAGCGAATAATTAGCTGGCATTAACCGGGCTGCATCGGTCCGGGCTCAAGATCGTGGTGTTGTCCCTAGGCAGCCCAATTGCTTAACAGGAAAATATGACCAAATAGCAATATATGATCACTAATTGATAACCTATTAAAGAAAAAAAAGTCGAGTCACAACTTCAATCCAAGCGATAATGAACACAAAAGCTGCCAGCAACCGTCATGAGTCTACAGAAGAAGAAGCGTTGCAAAAACGAGCAAGTCGAATAGTTCCCTAAGTCTGCCTTACTTTTCCTGATGAGAATTTTTAAGGGAGTTAGGAAGACAGCTTGCGATCAGAGGAATCATGCACTAAATATGACGTCATTACCTTGTGACATTACAGGGAGCCATAGTGCAGTTGCTGTGATTAATTTTGCTGTAATATATAATATCTGGGCATGCAAAGTCATCTATAAAATAACGATGACAGCAGAGGATTGGTGCTTAGTAACCTCTGGTGATAAAGCTAAGCTGAACTGTGTAATAATGAAGCAACATAAGTTATATTTTATCAGGTATTTTATTTCTAGTATAATCAATTTAAAAAAGAACAGGAAGCATTATAATGTTTTATTAAGTTAACTATATAATTTATAGTTCATATAACAAGAATACTAACATTAAGAATATTTCTCTTTTAATTTAAGGAGAGCATACTGAATCCACTATGTTCCTGCCATTTAATACCTACCAATTTGATCCTGATCATCTTATATTAAGTTCATACCAATGTCATGAGATAATATAATGTGATAATTAAATCCCTCTCCTAAAAACCTTCTTCTCCTCTCCTCCACCTTGTTTTTCCTCAGTTATCATATAAGACTGTGACCATTCATACTCCAAAAGATCTGAACTTCTTAGACATTATAAACTTGATCATCAACATTATAGAATCCATACTTTACTTACAGTGCCAGCCTGCCTTTAGAACATGGAAGGATTCTGTCACATCTAATAAATCCCATACTGCTCAAAATCCTCACGAAGGATAGCTTTTTCACCATTCAAGTGCCACATCTGCAGCAACATTCAACTTTCTACTATAGACAGACTCTTTTAAACACATTGGGGCATTTGAAAAGTCTGGTCCCGCCGAATGCATGTTTAGAAGTTGTTCTTACAAAACAAACGATCTTTTATGGTGCTTTCAGAACTCACAAATGGAGAAAACATACTACGTGCGATTTTAAGCCTGAGTGATGGACCTGTTGGTAGTTCTACATGTAAGTCATTTGAAAGCAGCACTACTGAGAAATCAGATGATGACATACCTCCTGAAGAACCTTCTTTGAAGAATCAACAAATTTGGCGCAATTTAAATTAAATTAGCCTCAGTCTGTAAGTTAGAACCTCTTTTCACCAATTTGCCAAGTGCAGCTGTTGAATGAACACTTGATGAGTTGCAATATTTAATTGGTGATACTGCCTCTGTGCGGTCACCGAAGGACTCTTTTTGGACTCCTTACAAAATAACAGTTCACGTAGTTGATGAATTTGTTGTGAAGGAGTTAGCCACTGTACTTTATAATTATTAAATCAAGCTGCAATAGAGCTTTACGGCCACTGTCAACTGCTTTAGAAGCGGAAGGCATACTACAGAGAAAGCTTCGTGTTGTGGAACCTATTGATATGTTTAGAGCATTAAGAATAATGAACTTTTCAGTGTCCTTTACCAAATCCTTTTGTAACTTTTAAACTGTGAAACAACACTAAATAGGCTATACATTTGAAGGAAAAAGCAACATCCAGTGGAGAGTGATAAGCTTAATTATACAGATCCTTTTAGGATGGACACTTTTATAAAAGAAATACTATTCTCTCAAAAGAATGTGCAATTTCTTTGATTTTGTATGTTGTGACTTTGAAATTTACAATCCCCTTGATACGTGTATTAAAACACATTTTTTTGTGGACATTTCTGTTTTGTTTTTTCCTGATACTTTGTTACTATTTGTAATTTATTTTAGTCTAACTTTAGTATTTAGTTTGGATCTGTTCAATGATGCTATGCCTGAAAATGCAGATATTTCTTGATTGCTGTTTGTTGAAAAAAAACTATATGGTTGGAAGCGATTGTTCTTAAGGTAGGACTATGTTAAAACATTTTGAAAAAAATGTGGTGATTGAAAAAAATGTTCATTCAACAATAAATAATATGTTAAAAGATGTGGTCTGATGTGAATCTAAATGTAATTAGTAGGTTTTTAAATTCAGTTCCAGCAAACATTAAATTATGATGACTTTAAATTTTATTTGAGATAACTTTTTAAAAAATTTAACCCACATTTAAGTTATTTACATGATTAAAAATATTCAGGTTCCAATAGACTTTGATTATTTACATTATTATAAACAATGAAACCAATTTATTTATTTTAATTTGAGCTTTAAAATAATTGCTTTACTTCACCTTAGAAATTAGTTTAGAATCGTCTTTAGTTCAAGCTAAATTAATTATTTGATGTATCAATACTATAATATTAGGTGTGACAGATTACTTCTATTTTTAAGTTATTAATGTTTAATTTTTTTCAGTAATACTTCCATACATATAGTATTATTTATGAACTTATTTCAATTTAAACATGTAAAAAAATAAATATTTATTGCATCAATTGCTAACTTTCCATCCATACATCTTTGGATTCCTTAAACTTTAAGGAACAATTTGAGTTAACAAATTTAAGGCTTAAAGGATTGCTCCACCCCCAAATGAAATGTCAAACCCTCTTCTATTCCTCATTTTAGTAGAGGGAGATATGTCTTCAACTGACATTATATTTAAAATTTTTTAAAAGGAATTAGATATAAACCAAAAACGTGGCTAGTTGCTTGAGGCAACACCGTACAATAGAGGTTAAAGCGATATTTTTCAGCAGTTATTTCACAGTCTCGAACATGTTTAACACAACCATAATGTGCTGGTTTAGCTAATGGCAAATTGTTAAGAAGCCAAAACTTTATGTAATCTAACTGGATAGTTTGCCTAATCTTGATATTTGGCAAATTCCTGTAAACTTTACTTGATAAGAAAAAAAAACAGCCCCTTGACATTTTAGATTTATTTTCAGTGAGATATTGAGTTTACAGTGATTTTACTGTAGTGAACATTACTGTTGCTGCTCTAGAAACATTATTTAATTATATTTAAATATTAACCATTTAGTAATGAAAAAGAACCAGTAACAGTATGAGCCCCACTGATAAGGGTCTGGATAGATTGAATAGATAAAATCCTAATGATACCCATCCCTACAGCTGGTTGAGGAAACTTCCTGACTTCAATGAGCAAATCACCGTTCAAATCACTTCACTATAGGTCAAGTGATATTTTGTGATTATTCTTTTATTGTTCATAGTGGGATCAGTGTCAAAAATGTGAATGATTACTTTATTTTCTCCCATATTAAAGGGCAACTTAAATCATTCATGTAGATTTTAATAATACTTCAAAATTAATAAAATATAGTTTATTGTCTATTTGTGCAAAGCATTTATTAATATAGTTATATATATATATATATATATATATGTGTGTGTGTGTGTGTGTGTGTGTGTGTGTGTGTGTGTGTGTGTACTGAGGGGTACTTTGGGACTGGAACATCCTCAGTAGTTATTATTATTATTATTATTTTTAAAAAATTTAATTCTTACTATTTGTTTATGTTGTTTTTGTTTATTGTTGTAAAACAATCAGGTTGGTATGTACTGGTGTATCTGTGAGACAACTATTAAAGTAACTACACCAAGATCTGCTTAGTAGGTGTCTAATAGATAACCCAACTGACTGTCTAGGTGGTTCAAATTAAGAATAGGTTCAGATGGAATATCAAAATCTTCTGAAAGACAAGACTCCAGCTTTGATAATAGGATCCAGTGAAGATTGTCTGTGAACAGTGAATCAGCAGAGTGAACAGAAGTGATAGGAGCTTGGATAAGTTTACTTGGCCATTACACTTTCTTCCTTCTATCTGGTGTGTATGCTTAATAGTTTCTCTCGACATACGGTTTGTAACTGTAAACACCAGGGTTTCAGTTTTATTAAAAAAAAAATCCTTGTTTGTTTTGTGTACCTTTAAGCTTTTTATGAGCAGTGGCACAAGCACTAGTGGACCTTTAAATGTTTCTCCAAATACCTAGGAGTCAAGAAGGAAATCAAGGAAGGCTGCATAGTGTGATACACATCACTGTCAATAAGAACTTAGACCAACCTTACTCTTTGGCAGGAGACCACACAATCAAGTAACATATATTCAAATGGCCTCATAACCAAGAAGGTGAATAGCTTGATCTTTTGGTTGGTTTTCAAACTAAAGTTAACACTTCACTTGATAACACTTTGTATTGAGGTGTATGACAAAATAAGATGAATTATTCTTGAAATTTGAACAAACATAAGTAATGCTTACTCAAAATTAAATTAATTACTGTCACTGCTTGATGGGGAAAAAAGTGGTACTCTCTTAATCATTTGTTACTGCGTGGCCTGAGTCAAGATTTTAGGCTTTCTCTGTGCCATGTCAGTAAGCCTGTGCTACTACTCTGTAATTTGGTTCGATAATACAATTATATATCTGACTAAATGATCTATATTATATCCTTGTTTCTATGTAATCTGCAGCACAAAGTGTAACATTTTATTCATAAAGTATAAATTTTATCCTAATTGGGTAGTTTTTTAGTGTAAGTAGATGCTTGTAGTTATTAATTTTCATTTTGCATTGCTATACTGTCTTTTTGGATGATGTAGGTGTGTAGACCCTTTAAGAGTGATTAAACTTCAGTTCTCTCAATAAAGGTTCCACCTCTTACTTGCCAGATGCCCTACTAGCCACAATTATAGATACACTGCCTGGCCAAAAAAGTTATATAAAAAAAAGGTCACACACTGTAATATTTACGTTGGTCCTTTTAGCTTTGATTGTACGCATTCGCTGTGGCATTGTTTGATAAGCTTTTGCAATGTCACAAGATTTATTTCTGTCCAGTGTTGCATTAATTTTTCACCAAAGATCTTGTATTGATGATGGGAGAGTGGGACCACTCGCAAGGTCTTCTCCAGCATCCCAAAGATTCTCCAATGGGGTTATGGTCTGGACTCTGTGGTATTGATCCATGTGAAAATGATGTGTCTCATGCTCCTGAACCACTCTTTCACAAATTTGAGCCAGATGAATCCTGGCATTGTCATCCTTGGAATATGCCTGTGCCATCAGGAAGAAAAAAATCCATTGATGGAATAACCTGGTCATTCAGTATATTCAGGTAGTCAATGACCTCATTCTTTGGGAACATATTGCTGAACCTAGACCTGACCAACTGTAATAACCCCAGATCTTTTCTTATGGTGCATCCCTTCATCTATCTCTTCTTACCTGATGTGCCCATCCTCTGGAACAGGGTAATCTGGACTCATCAGACCACATGATCTTCTTCCATTGCTCCAGAGTCCAATCTTCATGCTCTAGCAAATTGAATATACTTAGATTAAGCCTCATGGTTACTGGTTTCTTAGGCTATACAGCTGTTCAGTCCCAATCATGAGTTCCATTGTTGCTTTCACTATTAAACATGGCTGGGTTCTGCTGTGGTAGCTTTTCTCACGATTTGATTTCACCAAATGTTTTAAATGATGTGATCACGATCAACTAGGATTTCTTTCGTACATTTCTTCCTCGAAGGCGATGGTTCCCACTATCCTTCAGTTTTAATAATGTGTTGGACAGTTCTTAATTTAGTAGTTTTGCAATCTCCTTAGATGTTTTCTCTGCTTGATGCATGACCCTTCTCAAACAGACTAACATCTTCACGACCACAGGATGTGTCTTTGTTATGGTTGTTTAAGAAATGACTACTCATTGCATCAGTTGGGTTAAATAACTTGTTGCCAGCTGAAGATATCGCCCATGCAGTAATTATCAATAGGTGGCTCTTACCTATTTGCTTAGTTAAATTCGGTGGTGACTTTTTTTGGCCGGGCAGTGTATGGTACGCAGTACTATTGAGTGAAAACTGTACTATAGCTTGATCAGTGCCCAAGCGCAACTGTCACAAGGTCAAAAACATTTCCAAGTTCCTCTCACGGTGGCTGTGCCAGCAAAGCACTGAAGGTATGAGAAGCGAGAAGTGACTGATATATATAAGCTGGCAACCATGCTGGGGCTTAAAGGTTGAGAACAAGTGTGCCAGGAGGGCAGGATCAGGAAACTGGCAAAGGGTTTTGAGGGCATCTGGTGAGCAGGTTGTGAATGACAAGGAAAGTTATGGAAGATTCCCACGAAAATGGGGGCCAGAAACATAGGCGTTAAAGTGAAAAGGGAGGTTTATGTTTGTATGCTATTTTCAAGCATACAATAATTTATTATAAGATATAAAAAACAACTTGTTTTTCACTGTAAAGTGTATTTCACTGTAAAGACAAGTCATTCATCCATTTGCATATTAGAAGCAAAAATGCTCATATCAGTGCCTGAATCCAGAGCAATTGGAACACTGATACAGATCAATCCTCATAACCATTGACTCCCACAGACCCACAATATATATTAAAGAGTTCTAGTTGTATACCTAGCCTGCATTGTATCTATATTATTATTAACATTTACTCCATTTTATATGTTTTAAATGACCACAATAGATAGACTCCCTGTCTGTCAGCGAATATTGCAGTCCACATTGATAATAGGAAATTGTGTGAATGGTGATTAATCCAATCATATACAGTACTGTGTAACAGTTTAGGCACCTTAAATGTTTTTACACTTATCCTTCCTTCGGTACCATCGGGAGGTGTCAGCAGGACAGAGTCCAAACACACAGCATCATAAAGAACTATCCTCAGAGACGAAGAACAAGGAGTCCTGCAGTAGATGATCTGACCCCCACAGGCCCTGGTCTCAGCATCCCCATGAGTCAGTCTGGGATTACATGAAGGACAGAAGACACTGGGACAGCCTGAATCACAGAGGAACTGGGCAACCTCTCAAGATTCTGGAACAAACTATCTAGGTACAGGTGTAATGAAGAACTAGGCTGTTAAAGGCAGTGGGGGAGGTAGAAAATTGTTACAGGAAATACTGATTTAGTTTTTTCTAGCACTGCACTTTGTCAGTTATTGATGAGTAAAAATTAATCATGGGATTATTTTGTTATCCTCACCTTACTTTTAGTGCTAAAACTTTGCACAGTTCTGTAATTTAACAGTAAGCTTTTGATGTCAAATTAAAACAATTTGAGGAGCAATTTTAGATAAGCTTATGGTGTCAGTGTCTACTGAGAACACTAAGAACACTGTGTCAAGATTATTATAGTGTGTTTGGTAGAATAAAGAATGTAGTTATCCACACACCGCAGCTCTACTGTTATAAAAGCGGTTCTAAGACTAACTCATTTGCTATGTATTTGGAACAGATCTCATTTACTAGGTTGTATATTTGTTTGGAAGTGTTAAGTGTCAAGGCTATGAGCAGCTATGGTGTATATAATATACGTTTACATAAATAATGACAAGTCTAAACCTGCTAATTATGGGATATGTGACCATGCAGAACGACCCAAGACTTTCAGGAGAGTAGCCCCAACCATTAACCCTATCCCATGTTATATCGTCATCACACACTGCCTTAAATATTAAGGACTTCTAAGTGAGCTAAGCCCTGCAGCCCTGCACGGTTACAAGAGGTGTAGTTCTTTGGTTTTGCTCAGCTCCAGCTGTGCTATAATTAAATTCAGAGGGTTTGAAAGGATTTCAGAGAGATCACGGGGTCATACATATCTGTCCATGCATGGATAATGATATAATGAAAATCATCTAAATTAGAGGTCTTAAGCTATCACAGGACAACAATACTATATAACCTTACAGTACATACAGTGTAGCCTAACTATAGTAATTGTGATTTCTTTATCTTCCATCAATGCTCTTTTAATTTTGGATACCTAAAATGACTTACATTGATTTATAGTTCCTGACAAGGATATCAGTGGCTGTGTGAATTATTTATCTTTCAGGAGCAAAGGTAGTAGTGGGGTGATTCATATGTAAAATCCTTGGGGAAGAAAGTGGAGGTGGGCGTTGACTCTGGAGACTGTGTGCATTAAGTCATTTACAGACAATCAATGTTGGTTTTTAGCACAATGTTTCCTAACATTGACCCGGAATTACAATTACCTAAACCTAACCCATCTTAACATATACATGGCGAGTTTAAAAATTAATAGTGTCATATAGATACATCTCACAGTATATTAGGTCTACAGTTATTATAAGCAGCCCAGGAATGTTATCTTTCATCTTTTATATTGTGAACTGTAGTTTCTGATCAATTGCCCATATAAAGCGAAACATTTAAAACTTTTTATTTAAAAATTCTCCTAAAGCTTGCATCTACTTTGTTGTTATGTACTATACAAATTAACTGGGAGTAAATTCTACAAAAGGTACAACCCTGTCTACACTATAAAGGACTATTAGGATGATCTATCTTGTGCAGTATAGAATGAAACCTCCTTAATAATATTGTCCTGGGTGGCTGTAATACCTCTGATTCCTGCTCCTCTATAATCTCCCTTTGTCGGTGAAAGAATGTCCTAATTACAGCCATTTAAAGGAGCAGGTGACATCTTTTGATAATACTCTCAATCAATTAGCCCCAATACTTATCGCTTCATTCAGCAGTGATGGCCCAGCCGCCTGGTTCCTTCAAATTCAACAGGATCTGCCTCTACTGAGTAATCAAACCAGTCTCCTCTTTAAGTTTGTTAGATGTGAATGAGGTTTTCTGAATGGCTGATATAAGTTTTTCTGCCTGCGTTTACTCACTGCATACACAGATCACCACAGCGTTAAAACCACTGACGGGTGAGTAGATAATCTGCTGGGAAACCTTGGGTCTGACATTCATCTGGATGTTACTTTGACACGTGCCACAAAAATTAATTATTGAAGACCAAGCACACACCCGCAGGTAACATGCTCTGTGACAGCAGCAGCCTGCAAGCAAGACAATGTACTTTTACAAAACTGCTCTCCAGAAATGAGCAGGAACACCATAAAGAGCCCGTCCAAACCCTAGATCCTAACCTATTTGAGCATCTGAGATGCACCAGAACGAAGCCCGTGTTGGAGCCCACTGTGCAAATCACAAAAATCCACTGCCAATATCCCAGTGCCAGACCAGACACCACAGGACACCCTCAGAATCTTGTGTCCATGTCCCAGCAGTTGACTATTTAGCAGCACAAGGACCTTCACAATATTAATGCAAGTGGTTTTAATGTTGTGGCTGATTGGTGTGAGCCCACATATAGACTGTTGACAAACCAAAGATAGTGTAGCCCATAACCAGTATTTCCAGAGTTCACACATTTCCTCCTGGCACAAATTTTGCTTGGTGGTCAGGAGGAGACACTTGAATTCAAGCTAATTTCTCTGTTGAACTTACCATCAAGTACACACGTCTAGCATTTAATGTATCTCTCATAAATCATTGAAAACTTAGATTCTACCCACCTAATATGTACCACCATATCAGCCATCGTAAAGTCATCATTTTAGGAAAAACCTGATACTCCACATTTGTTCTCCTGAATGTTCAGTACTAAGATTAGTGATCATCATGAAGTACAAACTGACATGTTTGATAGAACTTCAACTGCTGGAATAAAGGTTGACATGTTTAGTTGTACTAATAACTTGAACGAACTGTTAAAAATAGTAAAGTAGACAGACTGCCTGCAGCAGTACTAGCAACACATTAGTTTAGTGGACCTTGGTCAAGATCTGCAGTGAATCGAGATTCCATCTAGTGGCCAAGGATAACATGCTATTTCAAAGGAAATATTTAAGATGATTAAAAGCCTCATAAACTCTGGTGTACCCAACCAATGAGGACTTGACATAGAATGCATCTTAAACATGACCATCATTAATTAAATTCAATTTTATTTAATTGTTTCAAAATCACAACATACATTATCTCAAGGCACTTTACAGAGTAAGGCCAAGACCTTACGTATAAAGAGAAACAGTTCCGCCATGGCGCTTGGTGACAGTGGAAGTGTAAAGGAAAACCTCTGACTGAGCGGTGCTCAGGGTGGAAGGCCATCTGCCTTGATTGGTTGGGAGAGGGGAGAGAGAAGAGGGCCAGGGACAGCTGTATATACTGTTGTATTCAAGCACTGTCAGACTGGTTATTATAACTATAATAATAATATTGATATTTATAGGTGTAATAATAATAATAATAAGAATAATAAGGACAGGAGAGAGGAAGGGACAGAGGAGAAGCACAACCTATGAATAGATACACCCAAAGATGTGAGGATGCAATGAAATGTGATTACTCAGACCACATTCAAGGTCATCTGGGCCACATATGAAACTATGCATTCATAAAGTACAACAAAAAAAAAAAGGGAGACAATAATGTGTTGGTCTTTGAAACAGAAATGATGTACATAAATAGACATCAAGAAAGAGTGTGAACCAGCTGCTGGATGGATGGGACCCACCAAACAGTTAACAAGAATGACGGTTATGAAGAGGATCCTCAGAAGAGTGATCCCAATCTATAACTATCTGCTAATAACCTGCCTCTGCACAACATGGAAGCTCCTGTCAGGCATCATAGCAGCTAAGATAAGTAGGCGGTAGTAATACCAGAGCCAAGCACCAAATAGCGATCGATAGAGCAGTCAGTCAAGACTGCAAGACCAGGCAGATCAATCTGTGCACGCCTGGATTTACTAAAAGAGCGTCGACTAAAGCCACATGGATAGTGGAATGCTAGGAAATGTACAACGTCCACAGGACACTAAGATCTTTTATCAAGATCTCAATGGGGTGAACCCCCTGAACCCCTCAGCCAGATCATCAAAATAATGGCTACGAAACCAGTTCCAAAGTAAACAACCATGAGTCACCTCCTCTACACAGATGACATCAAGCTGTATGCCAGGAATGAGCAAGATATTGACTCACTAACCCAATCTGACAGATCACCAGGCTCTGGCAACATCGTCATTTGGACTGAATAGTGCCGTTGGATGGTATCAAAGAGGAAGATGATCAAGTAGGGGTTGAACACCAGAGAACATGTGCAGATACCATAGGATACCACAGGTAACTAGAAATCATGAGGAGACCACAAGGAGGACAGGCACAGCCAAATACCTACACATAGCAGACAGGTCCTTAAAAGTCTGCTCCAATGGGAAGAACAATGTCCCAGCCATGCAACACATATGCCCTGCCACAGTCATCCAGATACTCTGCTGGTATGTCACTATATGGCCAAGGAGATAGCAGCCACTGACATCAAAGGCGCTCCTCACAATCTATGAAGGTTGTGAGGGTGAGCCTTTCCCTGGGACTACACTAAGTGGAATGAGGGGAGGCTGAGGACTGGTGACTGTCAGAACCACTGTTCAGGATGGAAACAACAAAAAGATCAGGAGTACATCAGGAAGATGGCTGAGATGAACTTCTGAGAAGGTGAATACAACAGGCAGCAGAAATGATCGTGGCAGGACAAGCTTGTTTCACTGACAGACAGAAAGTGGCTGATATCAAAATCTACCACTGGCTGGAAAGGCTGGAAAAGCGACGCTTTGAAGCACAATCATGGCAGTACAAGAACAGGCAGATGCCCCTGGCCAGTTAGCACAAAATTCAGAGTGTAAGATAGTGAGGAACATTGTACATGAAAGCCATAGCCAAGTGGCAGGATCGTCTGTGCGGTGTAGTGTCTTAAAAATAAGCTCTTATTTTATTATAGCATCTCCATTTAATATATAGGTTATAGTAGTTAGAAAGATATACACTGGGGAATATTTATTAACAAACACATATAGGTACACTTATTTTCGCCTGTTTTTTATTAATATCAAAAGTTACAACACTGGAGTTTAGTATTCCCTGTAATCCTGTTTTTCCTTTCCTCTATCGACCTGACCTTAAGTACCTTCTCTCCACTCCACTCATTAATCAAGCATAACGTTCCAACCACTAAACTTGTTTTTTCCTGTTCAGGAATACCAAGTAAATAACTATAATTTGACATCTTAATCAAGAAATGATAATGTGCTTTACTATTTTTTCTGTTTTGTAAAACAGAAAATTTTGTTCATGGATAACGGTAATGGTATGTTTGGCATTAAAAATATCATTTCGGTTGAGCTTCTACATGCTGGTGTGTGCCATTGCAGAAACATAAAAATGATTTTGGTATTGGTTGTGCGCAGTGAAAGCTCTTTAACTGGTGATATTTTTAATCTTCAAAAATATAATTATTACTATTATCATAATTACAAATTTCTTGTTTACAAAACGAGAAAAAATAGTGAAACATTATCATTTCTTGATGAATGTCAGAATATGATTGTTGCTGCGTTCTGAACGAAAAATATTTTAATGATTGATATTCGTCGCGGTGTGGTGGTGAAAGGAAAGGTAATTTGAGTCGAGCCCAGCAGAGAGGAAAAACAGTTACAGGAATGCTAAAACTTCAGTGTTATGACTTTGGGCTGTGATAACAAGAAACATGGTGAAATGGTAAGTCACGTGTGCTGTGTTTCCCGGTGCTGTCTGTCACTTATAACAGCTTCCTTGACCGTGGAGATGTATGTACACAATATGAGCTTATTTTCAGACACTCGGCACAGACGTCTACCGCCAATATGTCCGCTGTACACTGTTCATCTTGCCCGGAGTTTGGCAACTCGAAACATCTGCCCTGGTGTGCTGCCGCGTTGAGGCAGCTGCCAGTAACGTCAAGATTCTTTCCGGCCTTTTCAGCCGATATTGAGATGCAGGTATCGACCGCTGTTCTGACGCGATAAATTAGTGTTGACTCTGCCGCGATGTTTTCGCAACGCTTACTGTTCGCTCGAAGTTAAATATGAAGGCCGTACGACCGGATGTTGTTGTTCGATGATTCTGACGGTGCTGGTCTCGGCACTCCTCGCGGTCTTCGGCCCGGTGCTGCTCACCCTCGGCGCTTCATGGGTGTGATGCCTTGTCGGGCTGTCTCTCGCGGCAGTAGCGGGCTGTGCCGGCACGGAAGCGCTCTGCGGTGACTGGCAGGCGCGGGTGGCTGGGGTGTGTTCTTTTCGATGACCAGACGCTCTTGCCCAACAATCGCGTGTTCTGGTTGCTGTAGGATCCCGTAGTCTACAATATTGCCCTCTGGTGGTTAACGCCCCGTTTCTGATCTTCCTGTAACGACCGTCAGCGACTTATCTGGTCCAAATGACGATGTTGTGCTGTGGCGTCGGGTGGTGAGTCAATATCTTCCATTCTGACGCTGATGTCGTCTTTGGTGACTCGGTTAGCCTCACTTTGAGACATTTCTGTGTCGTGTTTGATGATCTGACTGATTCGGGGTTCATTGGATGTGATGAAAGATCGCGGTCAAATACGTTGTTCGACGTTCCCGCCTCACGTGACGGTCGTTCTGGTAGGCTCCGGGCGGTGCTGGGTGATCTGCCTGATGCTGCGTCTTGACCGACTGCTCTGGGCGGCGGTGGCAGCTCGGCCGCAGCGGTGCCACAGCGGGAAACTTCCGTGCGATGCGGAGGCGTTGGCAGATGATTCACTGGTCGGTTCATGGCCGGTCGTTCTTTGTTGGCGATGGGTCTTGATTCTGCTCTTTCTTGGATCGGCTCTGATATTCTGACTGCGAAAGATCAAATACGTATTGTCTCCTTTGTTGTCGTTTTGTAGATGCGCGTTCATGTGGCCCGAATGACGCAGGCGTGTTCCTGAGCAATCACCGTGCGTCTCAGCCATCTTAGTGCGACCATTCGCCAGGTTATCCTGTCTCTCTCCTGTCGCAATCTTATTGTCGTTATGCGCTATGAAATATCGCTGTGACCATTATGGTTATGACGACCGATGCTGACGGTCTTAACGGTAATCTGATCTCTTCTCCTCTCTGACCGCCCGTTCGATCGAAGATCTTTGCACTCGCGGCGGCTTCAGCACCATGTTGATTGGTTCTAACGGCAATGTGGTCTTGACGCCTCTGAAGTGCTGGCAATGTATGTTGTGTTCGAGGCAATTAAATGGTGGTTGGTGGTCGTGTTAGACCAGCCCCGGGGTCTCGTTGAAGATGACACGCAGAAGTTTGAGGGCAATCGTCTTGCAGGCTGTTCGCGGTGGCGTGTTGTCGCGTGACGCAGATGGAATCGCGGTTCACTGCGGTCTGACGCCTCGCTGGGCTGCCGGCTACGCTGCGGGCCTGGCTGCTGCTGACCACGGCGGTCTGGCTGCTGTTGGCCTGACTGGGCGGCAATCGGCCTGTTCAGCAGTTTGATTCTATATCGGTTGCGCTTCATGATGATCGCAATCAACAATGCTGGTTTTGGTGAACTCAAGCTCGTGGTGTCAGTTTTCTAAATGATGACTTTTAATGATGTTTGACAATGAGCCACATGAATGAATGAAATTGAAGTTTTTAATGGTGGACTGCGATGAAATGTTGGGCGTGTTAACGATGACGAATTCAACAGAGAGCAACGGTCTGAGCTCCCTCTGACGACCAAGCAAAGATTCTGTAACAATGCGGTGGTTTCTGAGTACTGGTTGCGTCTCACGCAGGTTTGTCAACTGATCTGTCGGGCCCTGCGCAATCGCCACAACATTGAACTCACTGCTGGTCCCCTGTGCTGCTAGCGCTGCGACCCGACCAGGTTGAACAGATATGATGTCTGGTGATGATGCAACGCGGGAACATTGACGATGGTTGTGGTTACGGTGAACGCCAACATCGGCCGTTACGGTAAATACCAGTGCTCGGTCGGGTAGGGCGGGGAACCCCAGGCTGCTGTTGTGTTCCTTAAGCCCTTCTGTTTGATTTTGTGGTGTGTGCGGGCGAGCTGCTGCGTCGCAAGCATCATTTACCGTGGTGTGATAACTCGGCTGTGTTATTTTTTATTGATGCGTGTAACATCGATGTCGAACCCAGTTCCAGCTGGTATTCACTGCCTATCGCTGCGTTGTGGAAGCCGATCTTATGCAGTGAGGCATGAGCAACTTATGTCGGCATTCGAAAACTCATTCGCTCTAATAAACGAGAGGACTGGTTTGATGCTCGACGGGCAGATCTGTTGGTGAGGTGGCTGGTCACTGCTGGTTGACTGTGGGCTGACAATATTACGTCGAGATGTCACCTCTCGCTGGCTGGCTGTGGTGGGGCGTTCTTCGCACAAGGGTATGAAGGCGGAGATCAGGTGCTGCAACCGCCGTGTTCGCTCTGAGAGGTTTCCATGCTGCACGAGATGAATCCTAACGAATCCTTTATAGTGAACGAGGTTATGCTGCTGTGGGTACTCCCGGATTAATTGTATGATACTGTAACAACAAAGTGCAACACAGAGGAGCACAAACAAAAAGGTTTAATGTTTCTGCTTGCTGTAAACCCGATCGCGGTTCTGGCTGTAAAGATGAAATGGCATTCTCGTGCTGCAATAACTTTGTGAACCTAATAACTACTGGCGGATACATTCTGACGCAATAACACCAAACTCTGCCATGTATACGAATGAATAATAATTGGGACTGGAAATTAAGAATTCTGAGTCATGAAAACGATGATATGAAAACTCAGCATTGATGTGAATGAACGATGCGATGAAGCGGTCGGTCACCTCCGCTGTTCCTCGTGATTTCGCGCCCGCCTACCTTTGGCTCCTGAGCTGACGATTCACGACCTTACTGGTCTGTCGGGAACTTCTCAAGTCGGTAGCCAGTCGTTTGGGCGTCAGATTCGGCGTTGATGGTTGTTCGTTAGCTGGCTACACTGTCGGCGCTGTCGTTATGTCGTGTTGATCGCAATGATAACGGGATCTGTTGGATATCGTGTCGTGCGTGGTTTGGACTGTGGGCGATAGATGTCTGGTGCTGGTTTCCTCTGGTTGATGCATGGCACGGCTGGAGCGGGCAAACCGCCCGCCTTGTTTCTGTGCGGGCTGCGAGCAACTGGTCGCCCAATGTTTACGGGCGATTGACGATGACGTGGGACTGGGGCCAATGGTTGAGACTTCCCTCTGATCTTCAGGCCTGCCCTCGTGATGCGCATATCCCCATGATTAACGGGCTTAGACACTGATGGTGTTGTCGTGGCCGACGAACTATACGCATGGCTGCTCGCCAGCGCTGGGCACTCCAGGCAAGCTGCAACTCGACCAGGCTGTTCCCAAATACGCCAGCGTAATTGATCAACAAAACCGTTTATAACATTGGGGCAAATAGTGTGTTCTTTGTGCAAACACTAATGTTGACGGTGTTCTTGGTGCTCGAACACTGAACGTTTCTGTCTGTGTCTGTCTCAGTGTTGTTGATGCACGTGGCACACTGTTAAATTACGGGGCACGTAAAGAGTTTTCGGGCGCTGGCAGGTGAGGATGGCAATCAAAAACAATCCCGTGATCGACCTGCTCGTCGGTGCTGACGAAATGCGGCAACGAAAAACCGTCGCGCCTGCCCTGCTGCTGGCTGGCTGGCGATTCTCTCATTACCTGTGCCTGAGTGGTTTGTTCGGGGCTGCTGAGGGAACCCCGATTCTCTTCGGCGGTATTCATGTGATCGGGCTGACTTTCGTGTTATCGGATCGAGGCTAAGTCGGTCATCTGCTGCGGACTCGCTGTTCGTGCTCTGAGACAGTTCTTTGTGATGGCACCGGCCTGCTGCTGACGCCTGTTGCGATGGTGTAGGCATTTGAAATAGCAAACTTCACGCAGGCTGCTGCTGGAATGATCTGTCTACAATTTCTATTATCACTGACGGACTACGAATGACTATATCGCGTTGATGAACTGGTCTATTCGGTCGTGTAGTCGTCGGCGCAAACGTAAAATGGAGTGACATTAACAATACGGGCGGTATGCAACTGGAACATGGCTGTGTTGACGGAATGTATCGGCAGTTGTAATTGATCTGTTGTCGATGATACTGTTAACCTGAACGCCTGATAACGAGCTGTGATGGCTGCTCTGGAAGCGGATGAATGACTATATTTGATGATACGCACGGTGAAAAACAACGTGTTTGTATCTTATGTCAGTATTCGGCAATGGCGGTGGCGTACAAGCATAAAACCTCGCGCAACTGCCTTTTAACGTTGTGTTCTGGACTACGTTTTAGATGGAACGCGGCTTTCGCGGCCGTGCAACCTGCTGCCAGGCCTCGGAAACCCTTCGCCCGATTTCTGCCCTGTTGCCACTGGCTGGCATCGGTTGCCGGCTGTCGGTCGCTGCTCTTCTCTGCCGCGCATCGTGTTCTTTGCTGGCATTGTGCCACTGGTGAACGAATGTTTTGACCGCGGACGATTGATTAACGGGCACTGACGGGGCGGGGCACGGTTCTACCTTGTGACATGCACGTACGCTGCCTGGCAAGTCACCGCCTGAACACTAACAAATAGATGAAACCGCGGATACTGCGTGAGCGATCACTCTTTAACGAACTAACTGACCGACCGGGAGTGAGCACCGTGGTGGGTGGGCGTTTGGTGGTCATCAGGCAGGCTGGGGTGGGCGGGCTGGTGGTCAAATGGTGAGCTGACGGTGAAGACTCAGGGTGTGACAATTGATGACGTGAGGGGCTCGGTTGGGACTGAACCGGCTGACAACTGTGAAGGCGTGATCGGTGAGACTGATCGAAGGCTCCGGTGCTGAGGGGCGTAATTGGACTGGGCGTGGAAGAGATCGTGACGGTCTGACCAGTCCAGATTACCCTGTTCCAGGTGATGAACGTCGGGAAGTGAGGGGCAGACTGGTGATGCGCCTGCGGGGACGTGCCAGTCTGGGGTTGCGGTGGTCTGGGTTCAACGTGCTCCCGAGAATGGTCGGCTGACCTGAATGCTGAATGACCAGGTGTCCCGTCGATGAACCCTGGCCTGATAACTTTGAGCATATTCAGATATTGTCTCAGGATTCATCTGTCAGAAGTGGTTCATGGTTTCCCATCGACCTCTTGCGTGGATCAACACCACAGGTCCGAGACCGCTAACCATTGGTACAGGATGGAAAGACGCTGGCGATACCGTCATCGTGAATGTTGATGGTAATGCGGCGCTGGCGAGCAAATCGGGCATTGCAAGCAACCGAGCAATACTCACGGCGGCGCGTGCCGTAATCAGGTGGACCCAGCGGCATGTTGGGTGTGTGGCACGGTGGCGGCACGGCCGGGCGGTAGTCGACGAACGTGCGACGTGCGGTGGAACGCGGCGGAGATGACGGCTGGTCGGGGCTCGCTGTGAGATGCTGCACCCGTCGTCAGCGGCGTGCAGCGTGCAAGTGGTGTAACCTGGCTTTGGCAAAAACTACCGCAGACTGGGGCCGCTGCTGAACAGATGTTACGCGTGTTGCAGATGGGGCTGAGATAGTTACAGACTCGTTGGTCGAACCATTGTATTGATGTCCAGGTAACTTCGAGTAATGAGTATCAGATATTGAAAGCCTGAATGTGAGCCATTTGCAATGGTGATTGAAGATGCCACTTTTTCCCCGTCGTCGTGGTGATGATTAATTCGTTCTTTGATCGTTGTCGATTGTTCAGGTCAGAATGACATGGCCATTTGATAAACCTCAGTGAGGTGGTGGTGTTGACTACGGTTTGAAGGCCGCAGCGAGATCGACCGCTCACTGGCGGTTGGGGTGGTTGATGCTGTGTTGCGATTGTTGGTCCACCGGGAAGGAGCACGGTGGGACTATTGTTGACGATGGATGACGCACTGTCGGCCTTTCCTGATTTCATGTGACTGCCAGGTATTCGGAGGCATTGGGGTCCGCTGGTGCTTGTGCCGCTAACTCGTAAAAGCGGTTGCAAAACAAACGAGGATGCAATAACGAAACTGAACCGCAATTTGATTACAGAAGCTTTGCGTGTCAGAGGAGGAACATTAGTGTACGCCGGACTCAGGGGAGAAGAAACAGCGTGACGAATGGCGTTCACTGATGCAGACGATACCGCGGATCTCATCGAGCTGGTCTGTCTTCAATTTTGATATTCCATCACCAGACCCTGATGTATCTGAACCACTGGTGATGGATGGGTCGCTCTATTGAACGCTCGTTGAACTTCAGACGAAGTTAGCAATGGTCTGGTCGAATACCGGCACGCTCGCAGTTGACACGGCAATAGTAGGAAACGTAAACAACGTGAAGTGAATTTTTTTAAGGGTCAATAACGGCAACGGCAACTGCTGATGTTCAATCTAAGCGCCGGTGCTTGCACACGCACGCACGCACGCATGTATGTGTATGTAACTATATTGCAAATGGTAACTGGTAATGAAATGAACAGCCAACCATGTTTTGGGCGGTACAGTGATGACCAAAATCTGCATGATGTTGAAGTTGCCGCTGTGGAAAGCCGTGTCATTCACATTTGTGCTGATCCTGTGCAATAAAGAATGATGTAAATGTCGCCGACTATGAGGCGACGATTTGGGTGAGGGTCGGGGCAAGCCTCCCTGACCAGCTTGTGAGATGGTATCGTGGGATTTTATCCAGACGCCCTGTCGATGAGACTCCTGTTACTGATTCTTTCGTGCTAAACCAACTGTTCATATTTAAATACAACTAAATAATGTTCTGACGGCTGATGTTCTTTACAGTAAAATCACTGTAACTCGGCTGTCTGCGCAATAAATAAAACTCGAGAAACTGTTTTCTTATCGGACCCGTTGCCGATATCGAATTGAACTATCCGGACCGGGCTACGTAAAGTTTTGACTGTAACTGGTGCCGATGGCAACCGGCACATTATGGTTGTGTTAAACGTGTTAGAAGACTGAACAACTGCTGAAAATATTGCTAACCTCTGGCCGTAATTGTTAACCTCAGCGCAGTAACCTGCGTTTTGGTTTATTCTTAATTTGCAAAAAGACACGAAATATGTGTGCAAGACTGTCTACTAAAATGAGGAATGAAGAATTTTGTTTCATTTGAAGTGGTGTGCTAAACGCAAATTGTTAATAAGTGTTCATAAATTGAGAACCGGGCGTAGATGCGTGGCGCAATTTCGTGCAACAAATGACCACACGTGTTTAAATTGAAACCAAGTTCATAAACTGTCTGCCGCCATGCATGAAAGCCACTGAAAAAATTGAAACATTGTATAACAAAAATAGTATCACTAATATGGCATTGACCTGATAACAGTGGTGGTTTGAACTAATGTTGACCTCTGCGGTGAGAGCAAGGCAGTGGCTCGGGACACTCTGGGATGAGTGAATGGAGGTGGTTTTCGTTAGTAGTCCGGTTCGTTGAACACGAATGTTTGACTGTGACGGTCGAACACAGGGGCCATCTCAGGTAAAGGTTTGGGAATTAAATAATGAATTGTGTTTACCGAGAACTGGGGCCAAAAGACATAGCATGACCGATGAATTCATGCTCAGCCACGTTCACCACAACGCGTGTTGACGGTGATAGTTTCGATCACTACGTTTTTTCGAAATGTTTAACATGAGATCTGCAGCAGACAATGGATTCTCAGCAACCATTTTTCTCGAGCCGCAGGCAACGATCGAAGGCTGCGTTCGAGTGAATTACGCTCGCTGGTTTGAATCAAACTAAATAAATTGACTAAAATAAATTGCAAATGATAACGAACATCGGGAAAAAACAAAAACAGTGTCTGTTCAAGGGCCCCACGTATTTCTGACATTCTGAGGGCCAGAAACCTCAGTGAAATCATACAAAATCGAAATTGCGCATTCTTTGAAGGTCTTCTACTGAAGTGTCCCGTCGAAAGTCTGTCTGTTTATCGCTGCTCACTGGATGTTGTTTTTTCCTTCAGGTAATATGTGCTGTTGTGTTCACGGTTGATGGTACATGCTGAAGAATGTTCTGGGCATGGGTTCCGCGGCGTGATTTTTCTGTGGCGTTCCAGGCGTTCCGGCAGATGGGATTGGGCGAGGCGCGGTGGCTGGCTCGCTGCGGCGATTCATCGACTGCGCGGCCAGTGACTGTGGGGTCAAGAGTCTGGGCGGGCATTGCAGGCGAGCCTGGTCGCTGTGCGGCTCATCAGCATTCGCAGCACGCGGCGCCGAAGAACGTTCACAACTTAGCGCGAGACTGGCTAACAATTCTGTAACGGTAGCAGAGTGACCTTCTTTCGGCGAAGGTTGACGTCGTCTGTTCTCGACAGTGCTGCTTTCGGAAAGGCTCTGTGACAGAACTACCGGCAGTCCATCAGCCGAGCTTAAATATCGCGGATTATGTTTTCTCCATTTATTGATTCTTCATAATTTGTTTATGAACAATCTGGCTATATTCATTGAACTCATGTGTTTTTCAAGTATTAACTGATGGTGGTCTGTCTCCGACAGAAAGGACCAGTTATTGTACAGATGTGACGCAAATGGTAACTATCGCTCTGTGAGACCTGACGGTATGGACTAGATGAAACTTCCATGCTGGTCATGGGCGATCTTTCGGTAAAGTGTATGTTGCGCCCTGTGTTCGATGATCGAAACATAATGAAGTTCGAATCTTTGAGCGTAGAATGGTATGCGATCTTCCATTCCACGCCAGGAAGAAGCCTGGTGAAGGAGAAGGAAGGCACCGGGAAGGAAGGAGATTATTATCGCATTACGTATCTCATGACATTGTACGGGAACTTTACCCCGGGCTGTTGATTTCAGAGTGGCCGGGTGGTTTGCGCGGCGAGGATCTGTTGACTTCTGATGAAAACATTCTTTAATGTTGGTATTCAATATTTTTATCGACACAATCTATACGGTTAAACAACAGGCATTATGTGCCTCCTGTTCTTTAGTCGGTTGCTGTGCGCAATGAACAAAATGCGCGACAGCATGACATGTTTGCTGGTATTACGCGGATTTCGGCAACACCCGGCCGGAGAAGCGCAAGCGGTACTAACATCATCAATGTTCGAACGGTGATGACTGGCGTGCCCTGATACGTGAAACGGCAAGTAACAACTGCGCTATGGCCTCGTCATCGTCGCGTAATGTTTGCATTGATAACGGTATTCGGATGCGGCGTGATTATCACAACTCATAGTAAGCCTTCTCGCTCGAGAAAATGATTGAGGGCTCGCCGACTCCGGCTACAACTGCTGGCTTCTTCTGGCGGGCTCGCGTGGCGCTGGAGATAAATACCGCCACCTGAATTGGCGAGATCATTTTCTTTTAATGAGCTACTCACCGGGGAATGGTTTTAACGCCAGCTGCTAATGTTGTCGCCAGCCTCCCCACCTGATGGCGTCTGGGATGGCTGGCGTTGTAACGGCGGCCCGGAACGGCGCTTCCATTCTTGCTCGAATAATGCCGACTTTCACAACGCGCGCACCCGTCGGCAACGTTGTTGACGGTCTGGACCTGGCTGCCAGGTATTTGCCCGGTCAACCTGCTGCTCGCTCGGTAAACGCTAACGGCCGTGTTGCTCGTACTCGCTGTTGGCGGTTGTAATGGTGGAAGTTTGTGGCGATGATTGGTTGGCAACGCATGACGGTTCGGTATCGCAGCGGCAAACTCCGATCTGGGGCTGGGTGATCTCGTTTGAAAATGAGATGACGCATGCGTTACCGAATCGCGGGTTGCCACTGCTCGCCGCCAGCGTAGACGACGAGACTGAAGATGGCGTGGTGGCGATCATACTCCGAGCTCTGAAATGGGTTGACCATGGCGTAAAATAAGGGGTTTGGTTGGTGTGCGGAAATATTTCGGCCGATGGAATGAACAAACGTCGGCGAACAACGGCTGTTCACTTTTCGGTGTAATGTTTTGGGTGTTCGCCATCTGCTAACAAAACGGTATTTCGCTCTGTTGCCGGGCAACATCATACGGTCGAACCACTTTTATTTGAACGATCGCTCTAAATGATTCTCAGCTCTGGCTGCTCCCTGCTCATAAGCATTCAAATGATCCGGCTCGTTATCACGGCAGATGTGGTCCGGATGGAGCAGTGGGGGTCCCCGGGACAGTTGAGGCTGTGGGGTTGAGCACGAACGTTGGGTCTGGTGGTGACGGTCAGCTCATGCATGTTGAGGGGAAGTGGAGGTTGAAATCAGGTTTGACGATTGAAGATCGGGGTTCACGGTCGGCCGGTCGAGAAGTGACGTTGACGATGATGATGCGTGTTGGCCAATTGACGTGATGATGGGTGTGTCTCTTGATAGGGATTGAAGGAAGACTAAATGATGTGACATGTTGAGTGCTGGAAAACTGACATCCACTGTTTCTGACCTGGCAACTGCTCACGAGTTCTGCAGAATATTCATCGTGTAACTTTGCGAAGACGCACTGAGATTGAGGTGGAAGCAATTCCTGAAAATCGCACGCAATTTGTCATTGATTGTTAGTTAAATAACGCTGTGGTGAACGATATTTGTTAAAACCAGAATAGTATTTTGATAACGTTTCCTCGTCCACTACGTATCAGGCTGTGAACTATTAACAATGAGGACTGGCTGCGTGACACATTGAACATGAAACGTTTTTCTTCCTCCTTCGACATGCTCGCTGCGCATCGATCATTCGCTGATCAAGCGGTGCGTAGTGTGTTTGGTTGTCTCAGAACCTCTGTGGTTCTTCGTAACCTGCGACGCGACTCGAACATGTTCGCTGACACAGATGAGGAAAGGGAAAGGCGTCTGGATGCGGTGATGAAGATCAGCGCTGGGACTGTTGTGGCTAACGATGAGCTAAGCATTGGCAGGCGACCTGGCCATTTGCGCCGTGAACAGACTGGCGGTGTTGCTGATCGCCGATTTCCCGTCACGTTATGCTCTTGCAGGGCTGCGTTAGTTATCTTGTGCTTTCTTCATTTTTAATATGACAATGAGCGGCAACGGGCGTAAGGAAAACTGATATTGAACGAAATCAGAAGCTGTGGGCTTTTAACTGCTGAAACAATTTTTTTATCAAAATGAACTTAAATCTGTAGTAAAGTAAGGTGCGCAAACAACGTTATGAATTTTAAACATAAATGAAGAGGTTGCATGCTGTAAATACCAAACGTGCGGCGCAAATAAATTTTGAAATCGGTGCAACGATATACACTACTCCAGAACACTAACAACTCAGGTCTGACCACGCTACTGTCAATCAACCTGTCCGGTTTCGAAGCTGGCATGGTGGCTCGGTCAATTTCGGCTGCTGTTGTGCAAATGGTTGGACGCGGCGGGTAAATGAGCGGTGCTGAACAACCCTATAAAGGGTGGTTGCGGTTAACCACGAACCGTCACGATTCATCGCCTCGGCTGACGACTGGTCGCTGCGGCGGTGCTCAACCTGAAAGGCGTGAGCGATCTGGCGGTGGTGCAACTCATCGAGATAACACATCAATGCGACAACGAAAACTGCTGTCTGTCAACACGGTCAGGCTGAGAAGTTTTAGTGTTACCAGAAGGCGGAGAAACAACAGCAACTTGAGACCGCTACCTCCTCCTTTGTGCAAGGAGGAACGGGAGGAAGCACTGCCAGAGCCACTGCAAATGACCTCCAGCAGGCCACTGTTTGCGTATTTCTGCTCCAAACTGTCGAAACAGACTCCATGAGGGTGGTATGAGGGCCGGCGGTCACAAGTGGAGACTTATTAACACGAGGCGTTTAACCAGTGCTGGTATCCAGATGGCAGATAACCGATGGCATACAATATCGCGAGATCCTGAAACACATGTGACGGAAGCGTGGAGCTGGAGATGCCGTGGAGAAAGGTGCTGCCTGCGTCGCAGTGCTCTGGCGGTGGGTGTGGAGGGCTGGGAGGGCCGCTGTCTCCGTAACTGGCCGAAATACTGACCAGTGGGCGTGCGGACCAGTTGTGAACCATATGCGGTGCGAAACAATTACAATCCCTTCTGATGCGACAATCTTTGAATAATGGCTTTGCCGTATCGGCGGCGTGATGAGCATTGTTCTTGTGAACTGTTACCGTTCGAATCGGCCCGGCACATCTGGTTTGTCGTAATCTTCATCCTGGCTCGTGCACCACGGGCTGTCCGGGTGACTGTTCTTGATCTCCGGGTGCAGGAGAGATCTCGGGAAAGGGCATCTGCTACTCATCAAGGCGCATGCCAGGCTGGGGAGGTCATACAGGCGCACGTGACACACCACTACTGAACTCATTTGTTGATAATGATTTCAATTGGATCGACAATGATTTTCGCTTTTGACACGGTGTGATTGATCCAGACATCACGTGGAATAATGATTTTGATTTGCGTTGATCTTTAATGTTGTTCGTTCTCGACACGACTCGGTAATAACCAATGAAGAGGACTCGGCTGGCATATTTGGTCAGAATAATGGTACGGTGTTCGCGCTGTTGAGGCGATGTGCAGCCAGACTATGAGCGAGAACAAAACAAGGCAAAAGAAACAGATGCTGGAACTGACCTGTAACCAGTTCTGTCTGTTTAATAACGTGACGGCTGGTACGAAGACATGTATGGCGCCACTCTGGTGACTGTTTGTCGTCAGCTGAAATCCGGCCTCGCGGATTGACACGCGGGCCGGTGCGACGGGCGCGTTTGGCGGCTGCTGCGGATGTCATAATCCCCATTCCGAACGTTCCAGGCGCTGGCTCGCGGGCGATGAAACTAACGCTGCCTGTTCAGGGCATTGCTGAAACTTACGGCGGTTATCGTGAATATCGGCAGCATATAAAGGCGCTGGAATAACTGTGTTTCCATCGGACTGTCTCACCGAAGTGCGATCTCGTGTTAACCATGCCTCCGCCTGACCATGAGCATTTAATGCCGCAGACTAAGATGAATGAGACAGATGAACAATCGCGCAGTGGTCACAGTGAAGGTGGCGACGAAGATGACGTAAATATGATTAACGGGCAAAATGAATGAACTCGCTGACGGCTGGTGTGACCTGAAGTAACGGAAGAACGGTACGGGTTTATACATGAGAGATGAGCTAAATGCAGATATTGCACATTTGAAAATGAATTTCACTGTGTTGATGGCAACTGTTTGAACCAAAGTGCCCGGGCTTCGGTAATCCCTGTGTGTGGTGGTGTCTGACATCGGCGGAAGAAGGACCTGTGTTCTCTCGCTGCTGGTGAAGCAGCTGTCGCCTGAAGGGCTTTGCTCGGTCGTTTGTCCTGCGTGAATTGGAGCTCTCGGGGAGCAGGTAATACGTGGTATTCGAGCTGTTAGCTGAACGCGGGTGTGCGCTCGTGTTTCTTCCTGGATGTTCGCACGGTGTTGAAGTGCTCCCTGCTTGATCTGCCAGTGCTACCGTGAATTGAACTCACAGGCACCGATCCTGAGAATCTCGTCCGGTTCTCTGTGCTCCTGTCATCCTCATTTGTGGGTAACCCGACGACTGCGAAGTCGTCGAGCTTTGCGGTGACGCGACGAGCTTGTGCGGAAATCTGCAGTGTGAAGGGTGAGGATGAACCGAGACTGTTCCTGTGAGACTGCAGTTCAGGCCATTTATTGTTTGCCCGGAGTCGACAGGCAATTTCTGACGACGATTGATGTTACAACGTAAATCAGCTCCCAAGTAATTGTCTCTCCGTGATAGTACTCCATAGTGAAACTAAGTGTTGAAATAAAGGCGAACTAGTAACTTTATTTTTATGCGCTTATGCGCAGGTAACGGTCGTTATCTTAACAATTCCAAAATTCACCCAATATTTCACGCTGGGCCGTGTGCATAACTGACTGATGAGCTTTGCGCAGGGCCCGCGACTGGCTCCGGGCGGCGTGGTGTAAATATTTGAGCTGCCACAATAGTGATGACGATACTGCTGAACATGGTCGTGATGGAAAAGTTTTGGACGCGGTCTCCGTGTTAATCGTAGTATTTGGGAAGATGCGGCGGTGGGCTCAAGGCCAGTGGCTGCATTGAACCCAGACGCAAACAGGCTGCAATGTGATGACCACGCTTGTTGACAAGAAAACTGACAAGCAAATTCTGGGCGATTCATCGGTTCTTACGGTGTCATCAAACAAAATGACGAAGGTGTTCAAACTGAACAAAAAAATAAGTAGCATCACATCGTCAGTGATCTGCCGGTAACGCGGTAAACTCAATCTGGCTGGCGTAACGCACGCGGTGATTAATGTAATTACTGCTGTGCTGGGGTACGCTGCGGCTTTGGCTGAACCTTTGATCATGATCAGCCAATTTTGGGATTTTGTTGATATGCTAAAAAGCGCGCGAACCTGGGCGTTCTTAATGCTGTTCACAAATGGGAACGATCGCTTTCCCACCACTATATATATATGTTTTCTTTAACCTTTGCGGACCGCTGCCTCTGTACGCTTTCAGATGATCTTTGCTCTGGTTCAGTTCGTCGTGATCTCTTACTGGATGCTCGATAACTGACTCACCAGATCACGGTATGCTCTTGAGCGGTTACAGTACTGCGGCGAACTGAAGACCAGGTTCATGCGGTGTGGCACGGGAGCCCGGCGGTGTCATGCGGTAATTGATGCCCAAATCATCATGGGCTGCAAATCGCTACTTGTGCGGCGGGGACTCGCGAGCCTGCTCGATTGACCCGAACGGTCAGCGGTTTCATTCTATCGACTACTGAGGGTGGCTGGGAGAGCAAGCGACTTACTCGTCACCCCTGCGGGCGTTTCAACCTGTTTGGCGCAGATTCGATGAAGACGCCGACGATGACTGGAACCCAGTGATGAGCGGTGGCTGGCTGGCTCGAGGCTGGCTCTTTTCTGACCAGCTGTTTGGGATGCCAGCTCAACCATCGCCGCCGATGCGCACCACCGGCGGGTCTCACTGCCGGAGGACCGGGACGGCCAGGACGCCCCGATGAAAACCGACTCCAACGAAATGAACAAGCGCCAGGCTCAACTTTCCTGATAACGTCTGGGTTACATTCGTCCCCGGATCCCGGGACGAAGGGATGCGGCGAGGGAATATTTCACGTCACGGCTGAATATCTGCTGCCGCATTTCACGTCGGCTGTGCCGTGGATGGCTGGGCCGCGATGACTGCGCGTGTGACCGCGGGCGGGGAGGCTGAGGCGATTGGGCGAAACTTTCGGTGGACGCCATGGGGCGAGATGGACAGGCTCGGCGTGATCTCCAGACGTTGTGTTTGGACGGGGCAATTGACTCGGCGCTGCGCCTGTGTTGTGAACCAGGCGGCTCGGCGGCTCGGCGACTTCGATTTCCGACTGCTGAGGCAGCGGCGACCGGACTGGCTGGGCGATAAAACCAGCGTGAAGAAAACCTGTCTGGTCTCTGTTGATCTCTGCAGGTACGGGGCCGGGCTCACTGGGCGAAGAGCCTGAAAACACGATCTGGTGGCTAGTCCTGCTCTAACGGCGGTCCATCGCTTCGTCAGCCTGACCCGCGAGGGCAACAGGGACGGTTGACCATTCGCCTGATGGGCCGCCGAGCTGCTGGCGGCGAACCGACCCTCGCGCTACCTGAGCCTCCTCTTCCGTCAATTTGCCTCGCTCTGTGACTCCAACAGTGATGTTGAGCCTCACAGCAGTCCAACAACAACTCCCGACGAAGACTGTCGAGACGTACTCGGCGGGCTGGTCTCTGAGAAGGAATATTGAGCATTCCGTCCGGCGCATGCCTGTGCCATCAGCTCGCCAAACTGGCTCCTGGCAGCATCCTCTGGTGCCGGGCGCCTGCTATGGTGGCATATGAACTGTGCCTTATGCAGTTCGCTGTAGTGGGGACCCGGGCTATCGGCTCACTACCGAGACGCCTCCCTCAGGTCAAATAAGCCAGACTTGATCTGCGGCAGGCTGGCGGGGCGCGCCGCCTGTACCACTTCCGCCCGTTCGGCAACACCTGTTCGATGAAACATGAGAACGCGGATACAACCAACCACTCGTGGCACGGCGGCGATTGGCGCCTGTGACGGCGTTGTAACTGGACGGCGAGGGCGCAAAACCCGCCGTTTGCCCTACGGTCGACCTTCGCCTTGCTGCGGGCTCGGCTTTCCTGGGCTTCGGATCTCTATCCCGCGCCAATCTTGAGCCGTATTCTGTTGAAGTTGGTTGCTATATTCTAACTACTGCACCAAATAAAGATGACTCTAAAGGAGAATAATTATTTGATCGAAACGAACAACGTCTGCTTGCTGGTAGTGGATGTCGCGTTTGTCGTCGGAGACGAGATGTTGCCCGTTGTACCTGAGGTTCTTTGAGGGCTCAGTTCAGACTCAATTTAATGGACGCGGTCGCGCCGGGCCGAGAAGTACGGAGATGCTCAGTCAGGGGCTGGTCGAATGACGCAAACTATGTAAACATGTAAAGATCGATGAAGATACGTCAGCTACGGCAAAACGAAATTTCGGACTGGGCGAGGCTGACTGGAAGCTGGAGGAGGAGATAGCAACCGCCGTGTTTTCATACGCTCGCACGCTGATTGTGACCCACCACCAGCGAATGCGGGCCGCGGGATTCCTGAGAAAGGAAGGAGGTAAGGCCTCGATGACTGACTCTGTTCTGTCTGGGCGTACTGCGGTTGCAAGCAATAACCAAGAGCAAAGAAGTGAAACTGGTGAATCATCAAATGATGAAATGAAGGCAATAGAAAGAGGCGGGCTAGATCGCGGCTTCGGGCGAAACCAGCAGCGAACTTCAGCTGAAATGGCAAATAGTGCGTATTGACCAGAACAGCACCAGTAAAGGTGTGGGCGATTCGGTGGAATAAACTTTCTGTTGTGACGCGGGCTGTCTGTTGAGGCTGGCCTGGCGGGCTCGAAAACAGCTCGAAGTGGCAACGCCTGCCACGCCCGGCAGGCGTGTGCCTCAGCGTGCGCCGGGAAGACTGGTCTGGCGCTGGTGAGGGAGGTCGTGGTCCCTGCTGCACAGGCTCATACACGTAACGGGGACTATCGAGACCAGCATCCATGTGCCCGGTATTCGCCGCCTCGCCTTCTGCCGTCGTCGTGAAACAGGTGATGTATGTTCCGCTGCGGCGGTGATGCTTATGATTATGAACAGGTAACTCCCCAGTCGGGAAAACAAGGGGTGCAGAAGGGTGTCGTGAGGACACTTTCTGGATGACCACGCAAGATCAAGTGGCTCTGGCTGGGTTCACAGCTCTGTCTACTGGAGGATGCGCCTGCCAGCTGCGGGGCATCGCAGACCCGCCAGACAGTACTGAGCTGACGGACCTGGAACCACAGTGAACCCGGTCAACTGTCCTGGTAGTATCAATTCAGCGGTATTCAAAACGGACGGCACGACGTCATCCTGAAAAGAGCAACGCCGCTCACGCAATTGCCTGACGGCAAATGACGAGTTGATGACGACGAACTTCCAACTGACGCAAGACGAAATTCCAGTCACGAAAGACGGAACGGCATCGGCTGCATTTCGTATTCCTGCTCTCCTGACGTGGGCTCACTCTCGAGCGTCACGGCGCAGCTGGGCACCGGGCGCGATGACACGTGAGCGGGCGTTGGGCAACGCCGGAGGATCAACGCTGGCTGCAGATCGGCAGGCGTCGCAATTCCATTCTCCATTTTCCCGTCAAGTTTACTGGCGATTGCAGCTCTTGAAGCAGGAATCTTTATATTCGTTAAGCACTGGCAAACTTATGATGAGCTATGAAGTATATGTTTGTTGTATTTTATTATATTTGTTGGCATTAAATAAAACTTGGGCGATTACAGAGGTGTGTGGCTGTTGCGTCACGTGATATCGTTGTCTTATGTAACTGTCAGCAAAACTCGGCCTGCATTCTCCTCCTATTTCTTACATAATGTGGTATCATGAAGTATATAATTTATAAGCGTAACATGAAAGTCTCCTGGTGATTTGAACAACTCATCACCTCAGTGCTCCTAATACTGCGTCGCACATTCAACCTTTGCTCGACGGAAATCCCAATATGGACCCAACAATATCATGTTGGCTGTTGACATCTGTTCGAATCGCAGAATCGCGGATGATTCGCAACTCACGGAGGACGTGATCCGGGCTTTCAGGCTTGCCTCGTGTTGTGTAAACGGCAGCGACGGTAATTGTAACTCGCAGGCAACGGTAACTCCGCTGGTCTGTCCAACTTTGATAGCGTTCATGTTGTTGACCGCGCGCTTTCACGGTACCCGATACCGTTTTTAACAGTTCAAATCGTAATTTCAAACTCAGTTTCAAATCTCACATTTGGTGTTTGTTCCGCAAAACACAAAATGAATGTGTTCGGGCTAACGGATGCGACTGCCAACAGACGCTAGCTTTCGTGTTGACTGCTAACTCGAAGCTCGTATTCAAACAATGGTCTCCCCTTTGAAAACGAAAACTGTCATACCTTGCAATGGATATGAAGACTATCTGCTCTTATGCTGTATGCTTTCAATGGATGCTGTCGACCACGTACCACTGATTGTTACGTTAACAACTGCTCACGCTGTGATGACGTGAACGAGGTCGCCAACGGCGTCGGCAAGGTCTCATCTATGGTACAGTGACAGTGAGGAGATGGAAATCTGGTTGGAACCAGGGTGAACGGGCTGGACGGTTTTGCTGGCTGTGGTGTGTGGTGTTTGACGGTGACTGTGTGCGTGATGATGCGGTTGACCACGGTGGAGTTTCTGTTGTGAACGTATGTCACGGTGCTGTTGCGGTCGTTGAGACTCCTGAATGATCTTCGGCCGTCGGACCAATGAACTTCTGCACGATTGTTCGGTGCGTTTCGTTCGCAAAAATGTTTTGTTATATCATCGAATCTGTAAAATGTATGTAACGTCTTTGATGTACTGTTGTATGGCGTCACTGTTGCGTGACCGTGAACTGACGAAGAGTACACTGTGCCATCTCCGCACAGCTCCTCGGTGCGAGTATTGCAGATAACTCGGTGCAACTGTCGTATTGACCAGACGGGGAATACGTTCAATGGTGACTGTGTTGATCCGCTATGACAACAAAGATTTGCTCTGTTTACTCTGTTCGGAAGGACAGAGATGACATATCAAGGGTAACTGGACTTTAAAACGAACTATAGGCGATTATTATCAGTTGTCCCAGGGTCTGAAATAGGTGAATCGTCGCGGGTGGATCGACTGCCTGTTGCAAAGTGATCGGGGTTTGGCACTGCACGGGCCTGATCTGGGATCGTTGCAGACGCTGGGCGGCGTGATGCTGGCCTGTTGTGTGTTCGGGCCAGGTCGAACCCACTGCGAAGTGCCGTCAGGCTGTTGATGAGGGCCTCGGCCTCAGCGGTGTTGGGAGCGTTGCTCCTGATGCGGGCTGGTGCGGCCACGCCGGGGCGCCTCGGGCTGCGGTGCTGTTCGGCCTGGATCGGCTGGGGCATCCCCTGCTGTCGATGACGAACCCGCCGCTGTGTGGGCACGCTGGCTGAATGGCGTGACGGACTGCCGGGCGTGTTCTGGTGCCAGCCGGCGTAACCCATCGGTGACGCCCGGTCCTGTGCGGAGACTATGATGACAACGGATCATCTCCCGCTGTCGGCGAAGAGCAGAGTAGGTGATCCCTTCGGGGAAACCAGCTCTTCTTCGACACGTAACGATTTTCTTCGCGACCTGATTGCCGTGGATACCTCTTTGAGCGTTGTTCCGGCTGGCGCCCTCCTTTCAGGGTATGGGTCGAAGATGGAGTCTTCATGCTGACAATGGACCGTCGGCTGGCGGGAAGGATGCATTCCCCGCATGAAGTCGACATCAGGCCCGCTCGCAGCCGGCGGAGCCACAACCGAACTCGTGAGGCGTTTCCGACTTGGTACAGTGCCTTTTCAGCGATGATCGCTGTTTGAGCATGTGATCTCGAACTGAGATCACAGATCGGCAAGCGTGATTTGCCAATTGACCTTCCAGAACTCGCGATCATTCACTGACGCCGGTGTGCGTGGGATTTCTTGATTAACTGCCCTGCTGAAGCGGTTGCAGGCAGCATGAGCGGGGCTCGAGAAGATAAAGGCGAGGATCGTGAGCATGGCTGACACGAACGCCCAGGCGCCAAGCACCGCTGCGCGATAATGCGGCGATTTTCTTTCGCTGGAGGGTGCGAGCCATGACGGGGCTGTCACGGGCAGGGGCGAAGATAGCCCTGCTTTCTTCTTCAGTAGAAACTCACGACCTGACCGCGGCATGGTCGGCTATAACTCATGATGAGTTTCGCTCAAGCCAGACCATGTTCTTCGGGGAGGCTGCGCAGCTCGTGTGGTCTGCAGTCCTGAGCCGCCTGTCTGCTGGCAAGCCAGTGCACCGGGGCTGGCGATGAGCCTTTGCTGGGCACAGTCGAAACTGTCGGTCGGGGAATGCTGCATCTTCGATGTCTCGGCATCCTCTGCCCGGTTGGAAAGCATTCTCCCCGGGACGCCTCCTGGTCTTCAACAGGCCCTCATCGGAGATAACATCTCTCAGCTGCTGTTCCTCCTGCCACCTGCTTCTCTTGTCTGTGCTTTCAGGACTGTTCCAGTGATCGAGGTCTTGCCCAATCGAGGGCGTGGCGGCACTGCTGCTCATTTGATGGTTGGCTGTTGAGGAGTGAGCTGCCTGTCGGGTCTTCCGTCCTGATGAAGCGGAGGCAGTGCAGCTCTTGCTGTTGGTGCCGCTGCGGACTAGGCATCGAGCATGGTTTATCGGGTGACCGGTACAAACTGTAGATCGCGTGTTGTGGCCGGTATCCTGATCCAGCCTTATGATTTTATGGCATGTTGGAACCGCTCATGACGTGATCTTCGTAATGCGTTGACCGTGAACCAGCGACTGCTGGCTCAGTTCTCAGGGGCAGGTCCCGCCTGTCATTCGGTCGGTGGGGCCGAACTCGCGACCGACGTGTGCTGCCGTCAGGCTCGCGCATGCATCGGCAGTGATGGGCGATGTGTTCGATTGAACCGCTCGCAACTTTGCTGCACAACGCTGCTGATATGAACCAGGCTGACTCTTTGTCGACTCATCGGCCACTGGTGTCTCATGATGGGCCGGACTCGGTGTTCTTAAAGTCGGGAAACTGTTGATGAGATCGCGACACAATTCAAGCTTGTCAGTTCGGTCAGGGCGGAGTTACGGGCGGCAGGCGCGGCGTTGTCATGATCAGCGGTTCGGCGTCCCGCGAAAGGAGGACGATTGATGTGCGGTACTGGGCGTATGAACCGGGATGGGGCGCAGTGGTGGAGTGCGGGCTCGAGGAGGGCTGGTGGTGCTGTTACACTGGCTGCGTGACGGGTGTCAACCCAAACAGACCTGGATTCACTGGCACAGAGGGCTGGATTCTCCAGCTCCCCAGTCGTCCTCACTCCCCGCCTGACCGGCAGCTGGAGGATGGTTGTCGACTGATGATTGATGCTGGTGATGGTTCTGGTGACCTCGGCTGCGTGTTGCCCTGGGGCGGCTCCTGAGCACGGTCTGGCTGAACCGAACCTGTGGAGCCTCCGGCTGGCGCGGCAGGCGTCCCACGGCGGGTCGGTCATCCCATCGACGCTGTATCAGGGGCGCGGCGGACGCCTCATCGGTCACTGCTGGGCGTCTGCGTTCATCATCCCAGGGCCTGGGCGGGGAGGCAGGCGTCTGCGGTCCGGTGCGTTTCGCTCTCGCTGGGCCCGGTGGAACTGGTTGGTTTGCTGGTTTCATCGTCGGGGAGTGACGACTCACGAAGGTGGACAACGGTGAAGCATCATCTTGGCGGTGGTCAACTGCCCTTGTTACTGGCACAACTGTTAACAACCGAACCGCAGGGCGGCGGCGGTCTGCTGGATTGATCGGTCACTCGCCTCACGCTCCTCTGCTCCTGGCAGGTGGCTGGCAGTGGCTGCTGGGCGTGGCACGGCACCGTGATCACTGCGCACGATTGTAACTGATGGGCTTTGCCAGTGTGTTCTGCCATCTGTTGGGGCCTTTTCGCTGCTGCCGCTGGTGAGCTGTCACCACCGCTGCTCAGGTGGTGCAGGATCGTCCGGCGCGGTGCTGCTGCTGTTCCTGCTCTTTGTTGGTTGTGCTGGTTCCGCGCTGAACTGAGCTGGCTTTGGGGCACTGCTGCGCGGTGTTTTTTTTTTGATTTGTCTGTAGCTCTCTTCACCGCCTGGCCACCGTCTTGTGCCGTTGACAGACGACTGTTGCCGACCTGACGACACTCGCGGGCGATATTCGACGCAATTAAACCCCTGCAGTAAGCATGAACTGGGGCCTGACGTGTGGATGATGGTTCCCGATTTTCGTGATGTTTTGTGTGTTGTTTAATTGTGTTGATTGCGGTTGAGACAGTTGTGTTTCTGTTGCGTTGTCGACAGCTCGTTTTCGCCAATTGACTCTTTGGTATGGATGACAGGCAATTCAGTTGGGTTATGCCAATTGTGTTGTGATGTCTTTGATTTGTTTTCTTCATTTTTCACAGCAATTTGAACCCACGGGCGGCAGATTTTGTTGATTCTTCGGTTTGCTGTTGTGGTCTCGCCCTGCTATTTTGATTTCGTTTGCTGTTGAAGTTTGCTTTATTGTTCGCTGGTATTGCTTGTTTCCTTTCTCCCTTTTCGATAGCAGTCGGTCGTGTTCCTTCGCCGTGCGGTTCTGGTTTCTTCGTTACCGGTTAACGGCTGAAACTGCGCTAAACTGATTTGAAATCTCTGTCGATAGACTTCCGGTTGTACGTAATAACTTCTCCTCCGTAATGCACAAAGAGATGAACGTGGGTTCACAGTCGATTAGCGGACCAATCCTCTTCACTTTGTCTTCGCTGAACGTATTAGCCTCGGAACGCTCCATCCGTTGTTATGCGGATACGCGACGTCGATGGAACTGAAACCGGTCGGCGGGTTTTCGTGTTGGGGTTGAAACGGATGACTGGCTGTTGCTGAACTCGGATAAAACTGAAGTCGGTGTGATCTCGTTTGTCGAAATGCGACCTCTGTTGATCAACAGTTCCTGAACGACGTATCTGTTCCCCGGTCGCCAGATCTGGGGTCTCTTTGATCGGGACGCTGCTCACGCATAAACTGAGCTACTGGACTCGCCAATGTGGTGGACGTTTTCTGTCTCGAGGATGTGAGCGATCCGTCACGTTGTTGCTTCTGAATGATTCGTTGATCGGGCTGCTGTTTAAATCGCGGCTGATTCAAATGTTTTGACGCGATTTTGACGGGACTGGGAAAGGACCATGTTCTCCTGGTCAACCTCTGCGACCGGCTCTCAAATCGGGTCGGTCAAAATCCTCTCGCGATACCGGGCTCCATCTTACAGATCGTGATTGTCCACTGAACTCTCAGGCTCCCGAGATGCTGGTTCCTGGTTCCCAGCTCTGGAGTGGAGATGAGGAGGAATATCGGGCTTCTACTGTGGAACAACCTCCAGTTCGATCGAACAGGCTGGCAATACCTCGACTTCCGGGAAGAGTAATTAATTTTTTCCTTACTTAAGACATTTATATCTACTAACTATTAGCAGTAACTGAACACAGAAAACCTAATGCAGAGGAGAGCTGCAGGTTAGGTCACCCGGCTGATGATAATTCTTCACAACCTGAATATTAGCATAGCCAGCCTCTGCCTGAGCTCAGCCTCACATGTGAGTGGCAGGTAACCAATTTCAATTTCAATTCAATTAATTGTCATAGCGCTATATCACAAATAAAACAGGCATTTTCAGAGAGTAGTCTAATTACATACTCTTTTAAAATAGGTATTTTAGAGTATTCCAACAAATCCCACCATGAGTGTGCGTTAATTAGGCGAGCAGGTAAGAAAAAATTTCCTTTTTAAGAGGCAGAACTCGAGTGAACTGGACTCAGGGTAGCCATCTGCCTCGACTGCCAGTTGGAAGGAGAGAGAGGTAGGGGGGGGGAGAGGGTAGAGAATAAGAAGAGGAGCATAAACACAAGTTCCATATAAGATGTAGGGTGATGCTGCATGGAAGAAATATAGAGGATACTAGCATTAACTACAATATAAATACAACTAATAGCAGTATAAGTCATTTCTAATTATAGCAGCAGGTGTTGAGTGGAGTTGTAGGAGCAGCAGGTGACTTGTCATCACAGATCAGACTCTACAGCTCCAGAGGCAGAAATACCTGCAGAAAGAGACAGAAGAGGAGAGAGAGACGGAAGAGCACAATACTACGAGAAAGGGAAGATATTGAGTTAGTAACATGTAACATGACATATGAATCCATATTGAGTAGAGAGAAGGAGAGAGAGAGAGGGAGAGAGAGAAGCTCAGTGCATCATGGGAGATCTCCCGGCAGTCTAGGCCTATAGCAGCATAACTAAGGGATGGTTCAAGCCTGAGCCAACCCTAACTATAAGCTTTGTCAAAGAGAAAAGTTTTAAGCTGACTCTTAAAGGTACAGAGGGTGTCTGCCTCCCGGACCGAGACTGGGAGAAGGTTCCACAGTAGAGGAGCCTGATAACTGAAGGCTCTGCCTTCCATTCTACTCTTGGAAACTCTGGGAACCACCAGTAAACCAGCATTCTGGGAGCGCAGAGTCCTAGTGGGATTGTAGGGGACTATGAGATCTTTAAGGTAAGATGGTGCCTGACCATTAAGGGCTTTGTACGTGAGGAGGAGGATTTTGAATTCTACTCTGGATTTGACTGGGAGCCAATGTAGAGAAGCTAACACAGGAGAAATATGGTCTCTTTTCCTAGTTCCTGTCAGTAATCGTGCTGCAGCATTTTGAATCAGCTGCAGAGTCTTTAGAGACTTGTTGGGGCAGCCTGATAATAATGAATTACAGTAGTCCAGCCTAGAAGTAACAAATGCATGGACTAGTTTTTCTGCATCTTTTTGAGACAGAAAATGTCTAATTTTGGTGATATTACGCAGGTGAAAAAAGGCAGTCCTAGAAGTTTGTCTTATATGTGAGTTAAAGGACATATCCTGATCAAAGATGACTCCCAGATTCTTTACAGTGGAGCTGGGAGCCAGGGCAATGCCGTCTAGTGGAGCTACATCATTAGAAAGTTTATTCAAGCAAATATATGTGTCAAAAAGGCAGTCTACTGCCTAAAAATGCTGTAATGGCATCTAAAAATTGAAGTTTGCTAACAATATTGTTCAACATTACAATGAAAAGCTAGGTAGTGTTAGCATTAGCGAACTAACCATGTCATGTCGAATCACGAAAAAACGACTGAGGTTGCTGCAAAAATAGAACACATGGTGGCTAACATCGTTAGTAATTAAAAACAGTTCGTTGTATGTACTTACTTAGTTTTCATCGCTTTCTCCTCTGATGGTCACGCTCACTCATCCAGCTCTGGTGGTCTTCTCCTCTGCGCTGTTGCTAAAGAAGGCAGCGCGGCTAATTGAACACATCACAGGGTGGGGTGGGGGGTGGGGGGCGGTAGTCATGGGGTGTGTCCCTCCCTTACTACTGACTGCGAGGCAGCGCGGCTAATTGCACGACGTCACAGAGTGGGGGGGGGGGGGGGGGGGGGTGGTAGTCATGGGGACCGCTGGAGTCTGGAAAGGTGTGTCCCTCACTCACTTTTGACTAGGGATGAGATGATGAAATTAGAAATACATTCAAGAGGAAAATATGCCTTTGGTGTGCAAATAGGCAGGGCACTCAGGTGAGTGAGGACAGGGAGAAATGTCTTTACACATCTGGTGGGCAGCAAGAGGAGCAACCTCTTAGCTGTCCATCAGTCCAACAGCCTCTTAGCTGTCCATCAGCCTGGAGACCAGAAAGCCACAGAAAATGTCATCACTTCATCATTTTATCTTGTTAGACATTTCTGTAACATTTTGTCATAATTAGTAATATTAGTATTGAGTTATGGCCAAAAATGTGTTTTGTGAGGTCACCTTGACCTTGACCTTTGACATTTGACCTTTGACCATCAATATCTAACTAAGTCACCTTTGAGTCCATGAGGAGATTTCCTTTAAGACAGATCACATTCACATGAATGGGACTAACCTTTGACCTTTTCACTTCACTTAATAATTTCATCCTGTTAGACATTTGTGCGATAATTAGCATATGAGTTATAGCATAAATGTGAAGAATTTTCCCCCACGGTGTTAAACAATAGAATATAATATAAAATAGACATTTTCTTAAAAATGTTAATGATTGATTGTATTTACAGACATTAATGCATATTTTGATATACTTATGGCCATCAAAATTTTTATAATAATAATAATAATAATAATAAATAATAATAAGACTGGTTTGAAAGGAAGTTACAGTGATTAAATGGGTTCCCCTGATGATTTAAGGCCAAACTATTCAATAAAATCAAAGTCTGATCATATAAAAGTGTACTAAGCTATATAAAATATGAAGCATACTGATATATGCAGTTACACACTTAGTCAGGAAAAGTGGCCCCACTGGGGAAATTCATACACCATGCAATACCATCAGACCACTAGGGGCGCAGTCCCAAACACACCATGTCATGAAACCCTACTTGGTGGGGACCAATTTTTTTTTTTCAAGAAAACCACACTAGGCATATCAGCAGGCTGTTTTCTATTGGTTGTAATACTTGTGCCAGTGGGGACCAAGATTTGGACACCACGGGGAAAACTGGACCCCACAGGGTGAGTGGTATCTCAGGTTAAGGTCCCCACCGGAATAGAAAAACAAACGCACACACACACAAAACTGAAACCTTTACATTACCACATTTGTCATTCTTAATGGTGTATTACCTTTACACAGAGATCATGGATTGTTGATTCATACCTTCATACCTCATACCACTTCATACTAACATGTAATGTTTACACACACACACATACAGATTTTCAAAGTAAAACCTCTAAGACAGTTTTGAGAGCTTAACAGAATCAGAGACTGAAATACACAGAGAAAGAGAAGGGCACTTAAACACAGTAATATTATTGTTTAAGAATTTATAACCATCTGCTGCTGGACTTGAACCGCCAATCGCTTGATTGATAGGTGACTGCTCTACCAGTTGCGCCACTGAAGATCACAGGGTACTGTGCAGTGCTAAAATGAATTGTAGTGTTAGTAAAATTGCAAAATTGCAAAATAGTATAAATAGCAAAACTGCAAAAAGCGTAAAATATTCATAATGATCTTTATTATTATTATTTCTTTTTTTGGGAGGGTTTTTTGATACTTGTGCTGCGTCGGGGGCTTGAACACGAGACCTTTGGGATCATTAGTGATATTCAACTGAACAGTTCAGCTCTTGGTTCTAATTTTCAGCTTCTGCATCTACCCTCTCTCTGCTAATTTCCACCATTTTACACGTTTTGCTTCAGAAATTACTTTTGACTTCCAACTTTTAACTTTTTCTTCTTCATTTCTACAATGATTTCAGCCATTTTCAGCATTGCTTCAGCGATCCATTCAGCGCTCAGCATTCACATGTATTTTCCGCAGGAAATGCATTTTATCTAGTTATTATTCTTGTGACGATACAATCGTCTTTTT
Organism: Lates japonicus; assembly: GCA_033238685.1. NCBI lineage: Eukaryota > Metazoa > Chordata > Actinopteri > Centropomidae > Lates > Lates japonicus. The sequence goes on along the minus strand of BRZM01000086.1, from coordinate 162,876 downwards.
GAGGGCCTAAACATGCTCAAAAACTCACAAAACTTTGCACACACATCAGAACTGGTGAAAATTTACATCTGATGGGGGTCTCATTCATTGCCGCCAAAAAATGGCTCCATAGCGACCCCCGGACATTTTCAAAACCCCCTTGCCATTGGGCTTAGTTTGTCTGAGGTGAATGAAATTTGGAGGCATGATGTAACATGCTGAGACACACCAAAAAGTCTCTTGACATCATGGCCTAAAACCTACAGGAAGTCGGCCATTTTGATTGTAATTTGAAAATTTTGCTCATTTTTGGCCATTTTTTGGCATTTGGGGACGTTGTATTTGATCAAACACCTTCTACAGATTTTAACATATCAACCTCAAACTTGGTCAGGATACTCTTGAGGCCTTTGTGATTAAAAGTTATCAAAGGAATTTGCTGACGTCAAAGGGTGTGGCCATGGCAGCACCTCAAATTTCGATGACTCGCCATGAAACAGGAAATTGCATTTAAGTTGCTGAAACAGCCATACTTTATTCAATCAGCCCCAAATTTCACAGTGATGATGAGGGTCCCGACATGAACAAACAACATGTCAATATTCACAAAAAGTTATCGCGCCACCTATTGGCCACAGGAAATGACATGTTTTAGACTTTGACGTCCTGTTACTAGCAGGTTGACGTGATCCACTTCAGACTTGGTCAGGAAAGCCTTAAGGACTTCACGATGCCTTATTGTGAAGATTTTGACGTTCCATTGAAGGGCGTGTCTGTGGCGGCGTGGCGAAGTTTGATGTTTCGCCAAAGTCCCGCCCTGAACACATCTTCATGGGTGTTGCTTATGGCCGTGGCAAAATGGCTCTATAGCGCCCCCCCGGACATATTCAAAATCCCCTTGCCATTGGGCTTAGTTTGTCCGAGGTGAACGAAATTCGGAGGCATGATGTAATGCCGAGATGCACCAAAAAGTCTCTTGACATCATGGCCTCAAACCTACAGGAAGTCGGCCTTCTTGGTTGTACACATTTGTTGATGCACCTGGACAGGCCCACATGGAGCTATGAATCCAGGGGATGACCTACATGATCATGGAGGCCAGGCAAGGGACAACTTTAAAGCTCCTGGCTGACCTGAGGGCCACCAACCCCACACCACCAATGAAGACCACCCTGGGTCAGATCCCGGAGGAGATCCATGTGCCGGTTCTGCTGTCTTGTAGGGATAACGAGTGCTGCGTGATCAGTAGGCAGTATGTGAAGGAGCTGGCAAGGCTGAAGGAGGAGAGGGACCAGCTTCTGCTGGTCATCTCAGAGGTACCAAGAACCTGATGGTCACTTTGGCTGAGCTCCAGAGATCCTGTGTAGAGATGAGAGAAATGTCCAGAAAGACAACCAATTCTGGTTTCCTCCAGACACAAGGGCACCTGACATCAACACCATAATTTATAATCCTGGTTGTTAGACTTCATCTTATTTCCTGGGTTTTTTCCTTTCAGGTGACATGTAACCAACACCACTCAATTTGTGGGTTTGCAGAGATCACCGGCTGTGATTTTGGCGGAGAAATACACTGCAGAACTGAAAATGCGGCCTTAATTGGTGGGAAGATATGAAATGGTCATCTGTCCACTGGCATGAACATTATTTGAGAGGTTATGTTTCCAAAGCCATTGACTTTTGGAAGCTGAAATTCTGGGAATTCATTCCAAAATTGGCCTGCTTTTTTTGGCCCACAAGACCCTGGCAGCCAAATCAAAGTATAAGTCATCTTGGAAAGGTGGACAGAAAGTATTCAAACAAGGTCTCCTATTTTGTCAGAGAACGTGAAATGAAAAGCATCCGCAGATCCATTTGAACCACTTGGTGGTCATCAGTGTAGAATTTGGGAACTTTGTCTATTTCTGCGTGTTTCGGGAGAAAACATGGCTAAAAAATGTCCTTTTGGACAAAACAAGACTACGTGCTTCATCTGCTCCCTACAGTACCACCAGTTTTAGGGCTTATGAACTCAATGACAATCTGTGTTAAGTGCACTCAAGATTTGATTTGGAGAGAATCACATGAGCAGGGCCACACAGCCAACCCAAAATCCATATTGCTGCAATTTATGGTTCAAATCTTAATGTGTGTCCTGACTGAAATGGAGCCTCACAGTAGTGATTGGATGGTGTCCCATACACTTTCCAGTGTGATAAGAAGCAATGACACTCCACATTAACAACAAATGAACACTGTAGCATTTGTTTTATTACAACAAAGACAGACAGCTTGTGGGATGTAGGCAGGTCACAGAGAAATCAAGTGACCTCCGTGACCATCAACAGCAGCCTATGAACAGCATCTGAAGTCAAAAGTGTGACTCTGCCAGAGGAAATGGAGACGGGATGCAGGCACTTCTATATCAGTGAAGAGAGACAGGAGAGGAACTTCCCTTTATCACACATGAACATATTGAAACATTGACATACTGACATCAGGAAACTGAGACTGAAATCATTTACAGCTGTTCCACTGTGACATCCAGGCTTTGAGTTCAGCTCACACACTAAAACTTCTTGATTCTGTTACAGTGACCACAAATCTCATTTTTCTCCCAAATTGTGAACAGTGTTGACTTACTAAACTTGGGGCTTGGAGGTATAAGGGAGTTAAGGATTATGGGTTTTATTTTTCACCTTGTGGTTATTGTTACTGTGCAATAAAGGTTGATAAAGATGATTCAAACTGAGAATGTGGGAGAACTTTGCTTCATGTAAAACCAAATGTGACCACAACAAAACTGACCCAAATATTATAATAATAATAGTATAATGGGTAACAGCAAGTCTGAACATTTTATTCCTCATTTCAACTTGCCCATTTCAGTACTGCCATGCATGTCCAGTTATATTACTCATAGTACTGGTGTTTCACATCACATGAGCAATAAACATTAGGACTGTTTTTTATCTCTGACATACAGGTTGAAGACAAAATTACACTGGCTACAGACAGTTTTGGCTTTAGTTCATGATGTACATTCAATCCAACTCAATCCATTCCTTGTGGTGATGTATTTATGGTCCCAGCACAAAATAAAACTACTCTTTCCAGGGTTAAGAACAGTGTTGACACTCTTTTCAGTTATAATACAGAAAGCAGAGCAGTACTGGTGTTAGATACAGATGAAATCAGGTGTGGTTCACAGAGCATGTGGTTTACAGACTCACTTCACATATCCATTACAGTTGTGTTTCATGTTTCATCAATCACAGTCAGCTCCATCAGATTCTAGCACATACACTGCCGACAGCTGACACAGTTAGACTGTCAATCATTTGTTAATGAACCTACTCCATAATGTCTGTCTCATCCCCAGCTGTGCCACAGTGAGTGAACTTAAAACTGTGACATGGCCTTATCAGGCTATACAAACCAGACACTGATGTGGAAACTGTGAAATGACTTATGTTTATATGTTGCTTGTTCAACATGTTTATGTGTAGTCTCTAGTTAAGATCACCTTCTGTCCCAGTTGCCCACAATGTTACTTTCATTCAACAAATGTAACAAATTTACTTTCCCAAGTCTGAACTCAAAGAAAAGTTAGCCCTGGCTGACAATGTTGCTTTATGAAGAATCTCTGCTCTGTGGACAGACATGTAGCAAAAGATAAACAAAAATCAGAATAAATAGATTTTCAGTATATACAAAGGTTCAGTCTGTTCATACAAGTCAGATAAGGATGCCTCCTCACTGATGTCGTAGGACTAGATGTGATGCAGTGACGATACTGAGGAGCAGATGAGAGCAAAGGCTAATGTTCTCTTCTGATAGGGAAGAGATGAAGCTATGTGATGGGCATCCAATTCCTGGTGTCCTGTGGTTTCACAGCCAGTTTGTGCCTCTCATGTCTTTTTTTGTTTTTACATCTGAGACCTTTGCATTGAAAAAACTTTCACAGAATCTTTTAAATGAAGTACACTTACCCATCCCAAAGAAGTGGGTTTCATTTTCAGACACATGGAAGTTTGTTTTCCCTTTTAGACTCTCACCTATTTCGGCTTATGTTTCACTATTTAAAAGCTTTATGGCAGAAACACTAAATATCTCAGTTAGACCGGTGTTACATTTACACTCAGAATACTCAGGCCTCTCAGCAATTTGCAAGTCAGTGTTACTATACATGACTTAGGACAGCTTTTATGGTAAATGAAACTGTTTGTACTTGTATGTCCACAGTAAGCATTTTTATATGAGTGGATAAAGGATCAGTGTTCCAGGGATATAAGAACAATGTTGATGGAACATTCTGAGCCTCAAGCAGGCTTTAAGCTCATTGAGTTATGACTGATGACATTTTTCATACAAATTGCATCTATTATGGTGAAAGGATTATTAACCAGCCAGAGGTTGTTACTATTATAGTATCTCATGAAAAAAAAAAAAAAAAAAAAAATCAAACTCAATGCAAAAGTCATACATGTAAAAATGCGTACATGGTACAAACTGCAGCTATTCTTTCACCAGCCTGCTGCTTTCTTAACTTCTGCTACTGCCTCTCAACAAACACACACCTTAGGCCAGAGAGGTGAGGGAATTTTAACACGCAATATCAGTACTGTCTGGAGAATGGAAGGATGTGGTTAACCAACATCAGTGTGAGGGGCATCACTGTCACATCAGTTCCCTTCCTGCTCACACTCTGTCCATTTGGGTGGAGTCAGCTTCCAGTCCAGCAGGACTGAGTTCACACAGGTAGAAGAGTGTTTCCTCACTGGCCTCTGCCTCTGTCAGAGGCTCCAGGCGGATCAGGGAGCTGCGGGCCAGCTGTTTCGACTCCAGGCTGGTATCCAGCAGCTCTGAGGGCGGCTCAGCCTCTACAGAAACACTGGAGCCGGAGGAGGGCTGGAGGTTGGTGCTGGAGGAGCTGCTGCTACTGCTGCTGCCAGAGCCCAAATCCAGCTCTGGAGGAGGGGTACAACCATCAAGAAAGGCCAGCAGGGGGCAGGAAGTGTACTGGATCAACTGCTTATCTAGACAAAACAAGACAAAGGCATAGGAGGAGTAAAAAAAAATCAGAATCTGTCTAGTCCAACACAGAAAATAACCACAACACTCACCATCTCCTTAAATGTTATCACTTTCTTTGATTGTAAACACTTTTCACCATTTGTTGTATGGAGGACAGTTGTAAACAGCTCCATGCTAAACTTTGTACTGACATAATGCACTACTGCACCGAACCACAGAAAAAGCTGAATAAAGTGAGTGGCGCAGTGATGACTAATTCTTGTAGGCCAACGCCAAAGTTAGCATCACCCTGGTGTCCTTGATAAAAAGCCAATGGGATTTTTTCATTGGGTTTTGGATTATTGCAGAAAATAAGCTGAGTGACCATCAAACGTTTTTGACACTTACACATTCAGCAGGATAATCTTCACAAGCAGCAAACACCATTGTTATGATTTTTGAAGCCAGAATAGAATCACCATAAGTAAAAAGCTAACATTAGGCTATAAACGAACCACAGTCCACGCATGACGTCAATGTCACCTCCACTAAGCTTTTAACTTACGTAATTTAAAGTGAACAAATAGGTGAATACTTTCTGAAGCAAAATAAGCATCTGCATTGTCCAGGTAAGAGACAGTATCCTTCACGCACCTGTGTTGTCTTCCTCTGTTCTACCTCTGCTTAGCTGTGCAGTGCTCTCTTTGGAGGACACACTCTCCTGAAAACGAATACAAAAAAATAGCTAGATGTGGATGTGGATTAAAGGATAGGTTTTATCAAATCGGTTTTATAGTCAACAATATTGACACGGCTGTACAGTATATTTTGCGCAACATGTATAAAATGAGGCTGTAGTCTATGTTGCACAAATCAAGAGGGTATCTTCTAAAGTGTTTTTACAAGAAAATCCTTGTATTACTTCTTTGCATGTCTATGAATTGACACATAATGATATTAACTTTTACACTGCTACAACACTTTCTGCTACCATGCCATCCTAGGGCAGTGGCAATGTGTGAAAACTGTTATATTGTCAACAGTGTGTCACCTTATCCGCAGTGCTGAAATAAAAATGATTAAATACTTTGAGTCTAAGGAGGTATTGATCTAGTGAATGTGTAAGTGATGTCATTTTACCTCCATGGTATCAAAATCAATGCCAAACTGTTTTCCATAAAGCATGGCCTGGAAGTCCTCCAGACTGCAGTCAATACTGTCCAGATAGTCCATCAGCTCCACCCTGACAAGACACATGCATACACACGCACAAAAACCATGCTCCATCAATAACAACTAATTCTTCTTGTCATAAACACTTGGAAGGCATGACATACCAGAAGGCCTACTTTATCATATTTGCTTATCAGTCTTACATTGGTGGTTTTGTTTCCTTTCCTCTAGAGTAACTGGTGCAGGGCAGAACTTCTACCATGGTTGTCTGCTAGAGGGACTTTCAGATCATACATTGGGTGACTCCAACAACTGTAAGATAACAGTTATCTAAAACCAAAAACTGTTGGCCAGGTTTCTGGAATATCCCTCCGTTATCACAAGAGTTCATGTTAGTGTACATTATCAATGTGTATCATGTAAGGCCGTCTTAGACAGTATCAATGCCTCAGGAAATATACATAAATTGTCTATTAGTGAATAGAGCAAACATGTTGATAAACTGAAAGGAAAACCTCAGAATGCTATTTTACATCTCACATGTAATGATTAGAAATTAGATCCTGCAAATGAATGAGACCAAGGCAGTAGTATTCCAGCAGCCCATGTTCAGTATCACTGACTCAAACCAATGAATTCCAAAAGATTTTTTGTCTCTGACTGTTAATTTCACCCATAACTGCAGAAATAAGTTAACCTTTTATATATAAGCTAAGTGTAATGCAAAAGTTTCAGTTTTGTTCCGCAACTGAAAATACTATAGATACACACACACCAACAAGGAGTTCAGCCATGCTAATCACTCTAATAAAATATACTACATCAATGTTTGTTTTAAATGTTGTTCATAGTAGATTATTTCAGCAGCTATTACATGAAGCACATGGCGCCCAACATAAGGTCCAGAAGTTGTCTACAGGACGGAATTTTGAACACACCATATAATACCAAAACAAACAAAAAACAGATATGAATAGTCCATGCATCAGTTTGATAGCGTTTTTTTTTCGAGAATTTAAGAGAATTTGTTATTCTCGTTAAGAAAACATACAGCTGGAAATACTGATGGTGTAGAATGGAATGGTTGGGATTAAACATGGGAGGAGAGAAGTTTTAGTTAATCCGAATAAACGGTAGGCTTACAGGTGATAAATGGAGCTTTAATTTCTAAAAGACATCTGAGGTGCGATAGTGCAGTGTTGACCTCGATACTTGAACGTGCAGTGCTACACATAGTTCAGCAGCTTTGTGGTGGAAACGAAGAAAAGCTCAGAAAGCTATCCGGTGGTCCACAGTGCAGGTGTGTATATTAATACTGTGTCCATGTTCATTTCAGCTCAATTCAGCAAAATGGTATCACTGACAATACATGTCACCTTAAGCAAATGATGGTGATTTTCTGCATACTAACCGTTTCTTTAAAACATAGTTTTGCTCATACCATTCTGCCATATTCAACATTATTGTTTTTAAGATTTAAATAAAAGAATATAATCAAGGTTACAATTACCAGCAGGGTGCTTATATTCTCAGAAATTGTACCCATTCTCGTCCAGTAGGAGTCCAGTATCATTTTGACAGTCCCGTGACCTGGTGGCCCTAGGGTTTATTGCCAGAGCTGCAATGCACTGTTGGTCCCACTCAAGCCAGCGTCGGGCGTCATCTGCTGCTGCTGGAGACACTGGCCCCCGTCCGTTTGATGTCATCTGTACAGGTGGTGCTTTACTCGCCTTGCTTGGCAGCACTACACAACTGTCCATAGTCACTTCATCGATTTCACATCACTAAGTGGAGGACATTTTTAAACACAAAGATATATTACTGACCACTGCCTTAATATCAACTTATTTCAATTTTGTTAAAATAAGATTTCAAATGTTTTATCAACAGTTCAGGTTGATCGTAAACAAACTGGTCCCAAAGATATGTTCTTCCATACTTTTTAAAGAACTTGAAGACGCTACAGTTGCAGTTTGTTTTTCTAGTTGGATTGATTCGTTGATGGAAGCAAATGCTGTAATGATTCTGACATGTTGATGTAGGATTTAGACCATACCATTAACCCACATTAAAATCATTTTGAGATTTCACTGTTCAACTTCATAATTAGGGAGTACCAGTATGGACGGTGAGGACATGTTTAGAACACTAATTAGGACCTTTGGTGAGTCAAAGAATCTCACTGTTTTATAGCCCTGGGCACCCTTCAGACTTAAACACACCCTCAAAAAATTTCATCAGTCTTTAGATGATAACACTATCTGATATCTCTGAGCCCTCTCACAGTATCTGTGAATCACGATGTGATGACTTTATATAGTTACTAAAAAAATAATCAAATGTTCGACTTGGCAACAAGAATACACTGATCTACATGTGTCTATGGACAGAAGATTTGACTATTGCTATTTACTGACCTGTTCCACACATACCAGTCATCAGATCTGATGAATGGGTTTTATTTCTTCCCATTGTTGCTCACAAGAATTGGCCCACAAAAGACCATAATATCAGCTGTTTTAAAGTCTACAGACTAGTTTATATTTGATAAAAGTACAGCTGAAGAAGTTGATTTACATTGTAATTGTTATGACACCTGAACAACGGATAAATCATGTATTGGCAAGTTAAAAATTGCTAGTAACCTAGGATATTTCTTTTCCGCTTTTATCTTTGTATAATAATGATAATCAAAACTAACTAACTCACATAGATTAACTCACAATGAAAATCACAGTTGCAGTTTATTTACACAATGGTCAGAATTTGATGAACAGTTAATATTCAGACCACAGTTACACTAATGCTTGGAAAATTAACACTTTTCAAAACACAAAGCATAACTTTCATTCCAAATGTAGTCATTACATGGGAATAGGTTGTTATTATGATCACCACAGACAGTCATAGATCACATGGCTCACAAAGCGTGGGAAATGTGATAGTGTGCCTCTGAGATAATTTCGTTGTGATTTTCGCTGTATAAACAAACACACCACTGAGAACTCAACCACAATTAGATCAAAAATGATGTTGCCAACTCTGAAACTATTCTACTGTAATCTGATAGGTCTTCATATCCCGCTAAGGAACCCCAATTATAGCTTGCTCATTGAGAGAATACAGCCACCACTTATCACTTCACTGCGCCCTCTGGCAGGTGCAGGACCTTGAAAATTTGAGGATCACCCATCATATAATCAACTGAGTGGACAACCCAGTAACCCACCTTTAAAGCGAAACGAGGATGGGTTGTTCTGGTACCAATGATTTGATAAACGTGGTCAGCTGAAAAGAAACAATCTGTGATCCAACAGAAAATTCAAATTAGATGGCTATAACACCTGGTTGCTTACTGGACATGTTTGCTGAGGCCAAGCAAAACGTTTTTATATGAACATTAAATAAATTCATTTGTTCTGTTATCGTTTCTAATCAGTCCAATTGTAGGGAAACTTTTTAATAAAGTGATGGGGCTGTATTACAGTCTAGCATTGATATTGGTTTGTTCTGCTTATTTGAAAACATTGGGTTATCAAAATATATGGTGAGACTGAACAGAAAGCTCTAATTCCAGCCAAAAGAACAATAAGACTATATACAAAGATGGTTCCTGGAAGGATGTACCACTCACAAATAGTTGTTAGGACTGTTTAGGTAAAAATATTTTTTTTTTTCTCCTGGGTTAGAATGTAGATTTGAGTGTTTTGTCCAGTCAATTGTAATCAACTCTTCAGAAAAAATCTGAAATGCTTATTCTGGTAGAGTACCGCAGAAGTGTGAATACAGTACCCAGATGGATGCAGTGTCACCTTTTGACATGTGTTGTTGTGGCATGTCGTCCTGATCCGAGATCTCCCTCCACAGTTTCTACCTCCTGAACAACAAAACAAATTTTTGAGGAATAACAGAATGGACTGTAGATAACCCCATCTGCAAAGCCCCTGTAGCTTGTCTGATTTAATATTTTTGCTTTTTGCTCGTTTTTATCTAATGCCAAGGTTCACAGTACTAATGTGGAAATTTGTTTCTGAATTAGAATGGTGTGATTACACTCACCAGCAAATGTTGAGGTGTAGTATTGGTTGAAACCGCAGGAGTTGTGGCTCAGCTGTATTATTTTGGAGCAGGACATTTCTAAAATACTCCGTCCCACTTGAGAAAGAAGCAGGAACAAGCCTGCAGTGCAATGTATCTGAAACTTAAGACCGAGTAGATGACTGGCACCAGAGCGGGCTGATCTAATTCCTCAGTGGGGAACCGTCTGCAATCTGCGAGCCAGGTGCATCTACCATACCCGACCTTGAGCCTGATCGACTAAAAAGGAGTATAAAAAAGAAGTCAGATGAGGAGGCCAAACAACAGATAGTATGTAGAAAGATATAGAATAGACTTTCTAAAATGAAAATAACAGAATAGAATAATGATCAATATATTTCAAAGTCTAACTAAACCAAAACACAGAAGATTCAAACCACTAGAGCTTAAAAGCCAGGAATTAAATCTCCAAAGGTCTGCTTTGGTGAGAAAAGACCAGAACCCATTTTGTTAGAATTGTAAATAAACTATGATATCCAAAGCATCTCATGAGGACAGTTTATACTAAATATGAAAGCTGAATAGAGGTGACCTTAAAGTATTAGGGGTCTCAACAGAGGAAAGGGAATTAGTGGATACTGAAAGAGTAATGGACAACAATGAAAGCTTTAATATTCTAAATGAAGAATTGAAACCAAGAGAACAGGGAGGAAGAGAAGCATCATGTTAATGTGAACCTGTAGCCTGTATTTTTTTCTGCCCAATAATCTGTCTACTGGGTTTCTTTATCAGCAGATACCAACATCCAGGAAAGACCCCTGATTTCATATGTGGACCAAAGCAAGAGGGGACTGAAATATCTAAAGTAGGTTTAAGAAGTCTGACAAACAGGTTAACAATTATCCGTAGAATGCTAGTGTAATTGTGGCGAAAAAAAACTTTCATGAACTATTAAAAACAAGTGTGTGGTGCACTCTGGGAATAGTACATGACAGGAAAACTTTGCAAGTATGAACTGAGATAAAAGGGAGACATAATCTAAATTATAAACCAGCAGTTCACCACATGCCCAGAAACCTCAGCGGGCACCCAGACAGCACTACCCCAAGCCTGGCAGCCAAAAGTTTTAAAAACAAAACAAAAACAAAAAACAACCAAGAAGTCATGCCCATTAATTAGAAACCCATATACGGGTTTATATCAATATATTAGATGGACTGACCAATGGATGACTAACTCTAAACAGATCAGACCTCCCAAACGCAGTAAAGTTATTCTAAAGGGCGCACCAAGGCAGCAGTATGCTTTCAGCCAAGTATCTGAATCTATGCTACAACAAGGGGCACTGCTCCAGAAATGATGAAGTGGCTACTGAGCCCAGGGCAATTTCTAAATCAGTGCCAGTTTTGTTTGGCCTTGTCAGTCCCACTGCAATAAAACCCATGACATTGGAAACAAAACTGGCTTCAACAAGATCCCACTATATGTCAAAACAGGGCAAAACAACAAAAAACAAAAGTCACATTCATATCTACTTACCACAAAGGCTGTAAACAAACAAACCACAGCATCCAACTGAATAGAAGTGACACCAGAAAGGGGCCTCATTCAGGCAAACAAGAAATTCATTTAGATTTTTCCATAATCTTAACCAAAATCATGTTAATGACACTCTTTATATGTACATAGCAAGAAGTCCTTTGTTTAATAATTCCATTAATAAGTGCATAAAATAGTCAGAATCAAAATAATCAGCAGGTAACGCCAGAAATAGGGATCACTGATGTGGAATACAGCAGAGCACAAAAGATGGAATCCAGTTGATTGCGCAGTACAGAATGCCGCCTGTACAGCATGTTTCAAATTTGGCCTGTGGCAGCATCCACACACACCAGGGTGAAAATGGGATATACATCATGCACCTCCTGCAGCCACAGAAACTGTGCAGAACTGAGTTTGTCTGCTGATGGAATTTCTATAAAACAAAAATTCTTCTGCAAGAATGTTTTCAATATATTTTCTGGGATAACTTCTATAGAGCTTTATCACTTTAGTGTTGCCAGCCTGGCATCGATGTTCTGCTTCATGTGAACACTGTGAACAATTTGCTGACCTAATAACAGTCCTCCGTCGAATTTTAATCGTCCCTACCAAGTGTTAGAAACCTGAAATTACATAATCAAATCCATACAGTCCTTAATCTCACAGGTGTGAGGAAGTGGGACAGCAAACTGATCCAGGGAATATCAAAAGTTTTGCACAAGATATGAATTTAGCTAGGAAATAATGAAAAAGAACCAGTAAGGTTTTGACCCTTTTATCTTGAAAAGTATTCCGCAGTTGGATTCTCTTTGTCTACCGCTGATTCACAACTGCCCATGCTTTCAAATGTCAAAAAAAGATTTGATATAAAGTGTTTCAGTAGACTTAAACGTCCGTAGGTGAAATGTGGAAGCATTGGTTGTTTGTCTATATATGTTGGCCTTTATATGACTGCAACCGCATAGGTGCAATTCCGCCTTCTAACATCAGCTGATAGGCTCCAGCAGCACCCCTGGCAACCCTTATAACGGATAAGCGTATAGATAATGGATGGATAGCCGATATCCAGTTCAGCAAATGTTTCAGACGGTACCTGGTTTTATCACAAAGAAATAAACTGACATGATCTACTTGTCTGACTATGGGTTCACCGGTCGCCATGTGTTTCCCAAAATGTCAAGCGCTTCCGCTTTCTGCATTGTTTCTTTTTAAAAAAAAAAAAGGGCTAATTGGTTATGACGCGGATCGGATCATCATCTGCCGCGCGACGAACATGATCAGAATCATCGCACGAGAAATAGTACAGAACACAACCATTCGATCAGTTCAACCACATCGTGCATTTGGGTGTGATGATTGATAGATAGATTAGATTGATAGATCAAAATCATTGATTCCTTCGGAATTCAGGAACAGCTGTCCAGGCAGCAGCATCAGCAAACCACAATGCCCCTGCAATGTAATACCTTCACTGCATGAACCGCATCACTAGTATCCAGAGATACGCCGGTAGACAAGACATGTCTTCACCAACTGCCAGCGCCGGTGGTGTGTCCAAATGATGGTGGCTTTGTAGATACTGGGTGAAGCCTCTGGGGGAGACCCAGTCTGATTAGGGAGAGATGATTCATCCCACTTTGATGGCGGACTGCATTCTGAGAAATCTGAGGAGCTTGGCTAGGGAAGTCAGCCTGACAACCAGGAGTTCAGCCGGTCACAGCCCACGCCTGTGCTTCCTACAGAAGAGTCACCTCATGTCCCTGTGTCTGCCTCTGACCACCAAACAAATCAAAGGGTATGATATAAATAACTTGAAAACAAATTTGCAAAATAGTAGTAGTTAAATGTGGGATGTATCAGATTTTTCTCACTGTTAATGACGATTTCCTGATTATCTGATAACTGACTGAAACCCCAGCCAGGAGCCGAGTGTTAGCCTAAATGACAATTTCCAAACACACACACACACTCACACACCGTTGCACTGGCCATGGAGGAGTTGCAGCCATTTTCATTCTAGTTACCACTAACCCTAAATCAAACCACTATAATCAATTTAGCCATGGTTCTTAGTCTGTCACCTGGCAGTGTTAATATTAAAGCAAATTTTTGATGAGGTGTACCACCCCTACCTCCATACCTGATTTTCATCCACTCTTCCTGTCAAGCGAGTCCTTGCAGATAAAGTTATTATGGTAGTGAAATCTAACAACTCTTTTATCCATGTGAGGAGGTCAAATAACAGTCTAGCTCCAGGCCTTTCCTCATTGGTTGACTGTATTACTCACCCAGTAAAATGCAAACCTACCACTGAATCCCAAGCACCTGTGACCTTGTTTCGGCCCGATGGTACTGTGATGTTGAACATGTAACAGTCTTCCGGCTGTGAACCCCTATCATGTACCACTCTTACCTGCCTTTGAATCTAAATATTGACTGTGGTGTATGAACAGGCAAAACGCCCTAATCATAGAAACTTGAGGAGTGCAGTAACCAAATCATGAAAATGATCTCGCCCAAATCCAGTGCCAGCATCCCACCCCTGAAGCTTAGCTGTCTCCCAACTTGATCATCTTGTAGACAAGTAATACTGTGGTTCACCACATAACTTTAGACCGTATTGCCCCCATAAAAAGCATAGCACAGCGCAAGAGGCGCCTCCATGGTCGAATCCCTGAACCTGTACCAAACAAAGCACAATGCGAAATATGGGTAAACACCAAACTGAGAATCAAGCCTTTAGCTCTATGCCTATATATAAGAAGGCATCCTCCGCCAGACCTGCCTATTACTCATCATCATTAATAGAGGAAAATAAAACAACCCTGGTGTTTCTTTTCACCTGTAGCCAGTGCGTATTGATTTTATGAACTTTAGAATGATAATCTTTTTCATTGAGACAAAATTCATCACTCCTGGTTCGCAACCAGCACTGATTTATCTCCCAAACACAGGATCCTCGGTTAAAACCCAATCAGACTGTTTTCTCCCACGGAATTCTGCACTTGTCTCAACTGCCTTTGGCCCAAACCTCAACCTGTCTTCTTAGACCCAACCAACTAGCTGCTGGTAGAAGTTTCTGCCTGAATTTGTACCTCAAAAATGGACAAGTGTAAATCTGTCCTATTAACAGGCTATGTGCCAGCCCAGGAAGGGGTGAAGCAGAATCAAAACCCTTCTGAAAGCCTCTCTCTCATCCAGACATAGCCAACCAGTAGACCCAGATCTAACCTCCCTTTCTTCAAGATCCTGGCGAAAGCAGCCAAAAACCGCCAGTGACCTTCATGGTAGTCATTTTGTGATTTCAGTCAGGCTTATCAGGCGATAAAATGTAGAGACAAAGAATTTGAGTTACAAATGATCTCCTAATTACATCACTGACTTTGTTTCTTGTACTTGTCTTGTTGTCCTTAGTGCTACTTTAATAATTCCCACTGACCATCACATCCCTTTTACAGAGACTGAGTTACACTCTATTGGGTGCTGTGAAGCAACCTCACTGCACTAAAACTGGTTTAAGACCCATCTATCTGATAGGTTTAGTTTGTAACAATCTCCCATGCAAGGTAGCAAGAGTCTGCAGGTCAGTGTTTGACCAGTTCTATTGACCGGTATATATGCTTCCTATAACATTATCGGGAATCACCCATAACATCCATTGTTATGGATGATAGCACAACTGCGCCATTGGCTCACTGAAAATCAATTACTAAACTCTGTGGCATGCCTAGACACTACACACCAAAACCAATACATTCACCATAAAACGGAAGGCTTTGTATTTTGGTCCCTACCTAGAAATATACTCTCTAATATGAGTTACATTAGATGGCATTGCCTGGCCCAGCCCACTTTAGCAACTTGTTTATCTTTGATCAGGATATGTCCTTTTAGCTCACACATAAAACAAACTTCTAGGACTGCCTCTTTCACTCATGACATTAAGTAAAATCAGACATTTATCCGTAAAGATGCAGAAAAACTAGTCTATGAATAGTCCTTCCAGGCTGGACTACTGTATCTATTATTACTGTACGTCTCTAACAAGTCTCAAAGACTGCAATATTCTGTGCCGCTGCACGATTATTCCATAGAACGGTAAAAGGAGACCATATTTCTGTGGGTATTTCCATACTATTCCCAGTCAATCTAAGAATAGAATTTAAACCTCCTCCCACCCATAAAAGCCCCATCATTAGAATTATTACCCCCAAGATCCAGATAGTCCCCAATTTCATAGGGGACACAGTTCCAGAATGCGATTTACTCAGGCCCCGAAAGAGCCTGTGAGTAGAATGGAGGCAGAGCTAGCCAGTGTCTCCACGGTGGGAACCTTCCCAGTTTTAGTCCAGGAGGTGAAGGCAATCCTCTGCACTCCTCGGAAGACAGGGCTCAAAACCTTCCTTTCTAATAAAGTTTAGAGAAGAAGAATAAATGCATCCCTAGTTAAAAGCGTAACAGTCAGATCTGATGGATGATGAAGGAAATACTTGAAGTCATGTCACAAGATCGGAATTATATCCGGGACAACCATTTAGTCACATATATGCAGAGGCGCGTCCACTGCTGCTTGCAGTACATATGTCTATCTCTTAAAGTCGTCCAGCTAAGGTCATGTTTTTTAGTAATGGTAGCCGCCCATGCTTGTCAAGCACTACTGGAATCCTCAAGGCAGGGTCTTGGCTGCTATCTTCATCTAAATCCATACACGCTTATCTTGGGGTTCTGAGGCTTGGGAGGAGTCAACCCAGCTGACATTGGGCAGTGGAGGCACACCGAGAGACTGCCAGTCTACGTCATTGTAGAAACAGATATGTACAGGTCGTAACAAAAGTTTCCGAGAACGACACAAATATTACTGCACAAAAGCTCATGCTCTTAGTCTATAATGGTAATTTAAGTACACTCAGAATGTTATGGTTGATCAGTCAACTGCAATGGCAATGGTAAAGTCCCTCTCTCGAAAAACATCACACCGGGTATCAGCCCCACACAGTGACCAGCTAACATAATTTCAATGATTCCTCCATTAACACAGGTGTGGGTGTTGATGAGACAAGGCTGAGACCAACTGTCACATTGGTTAGAAACAACAGACATCGACACTTTAAAAGGAGGATGGCGTTGACATCATTGTTTCTCTCTGTTAACCATGGTTACCTGGGTAAGGAAACACGCAGTCATCAGATTGCGCCTTAACAGGGAAGCCAAAGAAAGACAGATTAAACTTCAAAACAAATCATCCATCGGATTATCAAGAACTTCAAGGGAGAGAGAGGTTCAATTAGCCAAATAGCCCAGGGCTCAAGAAAGTCCAGCAAGCCAGGACCGCCAGCCAGCTGGGGTGACTGGCCACACCAGGGTGGCTTTGCCTGGGGAACAGGCAGGCTGCGTGAGCACCCTGCTGGCAGTGAGGCAAGACCTTGAGGAAGGCCTGCGCCGGGTGTTGTGCAGAAGTCACTTCCAAAAAACACTGTAATAGACTGATATTCTAAAGGTACAGGGTCAACTGAGACTAGGGGAAAGCTATTTTCTGACAGAATCCCTTTCCATTGTTTAGTAATTTGAAAAGTCACGCATTACAGAAGACGGTGAGTGCTTACCATCAGTCCCATCTCGAAACGCCAACAGGGATCCCGAGACCATCTGCAGGGGTTGCTTCAGTCAAGGGAGGGGCCTCACAATCTGCCTGCACCACAGCCATGAAGTAGGGAAAAATGTCTCCGAGCAAACTCTCCCAACCATCCAAGAGAAAGTTTATAGATGAACAGTTTTCTCCAGTATGATGGAGCACCTACAAAAGGCAAAAGTAATAAATCAAATGGCTTGGGTAAGAAATATTACAGACTGGGTCCAGTGGCCAGAAACTCCTAGATCTGAGAACTCAAAATGAACCGTGAGGCGGTGGACAAACAAAACCACAAAATTCTCCAAAGCATTGATTATAAGAATGGAATGCTATCAGCCGACCATCGTCCCAGAAGTTGATTGATATGCATGCTAGGGAGAACAGAGGTCTTGAAAGAAGCACAATACTGCAAGATGGACTGTTGCATGAACTCAGTGTAATTGTCAATAAAAGCTTTTGATACTTTGGTGAAATGTCGAAACTATCAGACAATTATAGAAAGATCTGACAAAACACCTAAAACCCTGAAGTATAGACTTGTGAAAATGTAATATTTAAATGGCCTCAAAACTTTTGGCCACCACTCAGATAAACATAAGCACCTAACCTGCAACCTACACAAAGCTCCCCGGGTCACCAGGGTTCAACCTTTTGAACCATCTTATGTGGGGTGGATAAAGAATGCCACTGCAATCACTATTCCACCCCTCATTCTTTTGATCAGGATCAGAGGTACAGAGAGATGACTTTTATTCTTCCTCTTTACGCCTCCTCAAGTAGGTCGCCCTGTCCATGCCAGTGAAAAGTTGGAAACTCCACTGACCATCTCTCTCCTGTTTGATAATGCTCAACAATTACTGGGTGAACCAGCCCAGTGACAAGTGATATACACACACACACACACACACACACACACACACACACACACACACACACACACACACACAGAGGTAGATATTATCAAAAGGCAACACAAAACCTCCTTAAATTAATGTAGTTACGTCATTGCAGTTAATGGTATGCTCAGGCACAATGTAAACACATGTTTGATTCTAGCCCTCAGTATAGCCAGTCACATGATCAGAAGATGCTCTTAATGTAAATGTTATCTAGTATGTTAGTAAAGACCAGGTTACACCCGCACAGCTTGTATGGTGGTAAGAAACAATGATGAGAAGCAATAAAATATTAACTAGAGTGGTAAAGCTTAACACGCCATTTGAGATGACAAGCTTATGATCAAGTGGAAGTGTCTTCAAATGACGCTAAAGCACAACCTCAGTGGGCGATTACATTATAAACTACAACAAAGCAAATGTATAATCAAATCACCTATGCTGAGGCAATTTATTCTCAAAATTAAAAGGCTTAAGCAGTGTTTTCCTGCTTCATGGAAATACATGGGTCTGACTCACGCACCAACAAGGGAATGGCGTCATGTTAGGTTCCATGTAATGGAACCCAGTTTACCACCAAGGCGCCAATCATGGACCCTTAAACGACCTCCAGTAACAGAAATGATTTTCTAGTCCCAGATGAGTGAACTGAGTCGATGCTAATGTCAACAGGTTCTGAATTACTTAACTAAATCATATTTACTGAACAGCAATGCCACTTTTTATCAACCATCGCTATAGTTTAAAGACGCTGCATTTATTTATACTCACACAGATGTAGTTTGCAACCGTTAAAATTTTTTTTACACATTTTAAGTTAGCGCCACTGTAGAAGAAGGATGGAGAGTTGAAAGGCCTTTGCTCAAATGATGCTAGCAATAACTGAGTGTAATCTTGCAGATTATGTATAACAGACTAACAAAGTAAATGCTATGGCGGAGTAATATTTTGCGATGAGTAAGGCGTGTTGTCATGTTGATTTGAGCATATTCTAAATGTCTTGTGATTCAATCACATTGTTCTCCGGTCGAACTATTGTATAACATGGACTTGGTGGTATGGTACAAACTACAGGCCAAAGAGTGCAGTGTCACAACAACTACTACTGTTGTTGCATATACTGACCGAGAGTTACATGCACCAGTTGTTCCTTTTTTCTGTATGTAGTATACAATCTTTTCAAATCACTTCAATCTTTGAAATGCAGTGTTTAAACCCTAATCGAACCAATAAAATCATCCTGTCAGCTCAACTATTCATACTGGTAGAAATAGTGGATACCAATTTCTACCTCAGTTCACTTAAGAATAATGTGAAAGGAAGAGTAATTTATTATTCAAAAGCTTATATCCAGTCACACATACGAGGTTTCATCCAAGGATTATGATTTTACACGAACATTAAATCATTACTACTAAAAAACTAAATGTGGAAATCACACATGTCCCAAAGTGATTTTATCCGTCATCAATCCTTAGCGAATCATATGTAGTTTGTCCGGTGCAACAGTTGAGCATAAGTACCAATTTGAACACTAGTTTACCTGCAGTGCATTTTACATATGTTGCTATACTGTGATGCTATGAAAACATTTTAATACAAATGACCAAAGTGAACTCTCCTTTAAATTAAGCTATAATTACTCCTATAGCTACAATATTAAATTCAGAAATTTAGCACACGACCCCCATAGCTGAGTGTACATCCTCTACTGAAAGAACTATATCAACAGCGATATTTACCACCACAGCCATGCCTTCTGGTTATCATATAGTTACTATAGTATTGGTCATTGCATCTATCCATATCCATTTTACACTTGAATAAACTGTGTTTCTACAATATGGGTATTAGGTTTAAATATAGCTTTTGAAATGTCATGAAATGGCACTCTTCATTTATATATCACAACAACTGAATATACTGAATTTGATTGGTTGTCTTGGTATTAAACAAGCTATCTGACTGATTTTATGGAAATTATTATTATTCTTTATTAACCTCTCACAAAATGTTCGAATTGATTAATTGGGAAGAATCTAATATTAGTGCGCAGTTTTGAAGTTGTAGCCAGGCTCTGTTCCTGCTATTTAGCCAGGCTGAGGTGATTGGCACACATAATCACCGATGGACTGGCTACCTGTCAACATTCTGCGAAGGGCCCCTGACAGGCGTTCATTGGGTTACCACCTATCAAATCTGTCCTATAAGGTGAGGTGGCCTAATCAACCAGCAGACAGCAGACAATTTGGTCACTGTAAACCACTGTAAAGGCAGATCTGGTCAATGGCCAGCCTTCTGCCATGAGAGTACAAAACCAAGATGAAGTGATGAATGCAGTCTCATATTGAGCTGCCCGAGAAAACTGGCAAGAAGTGCTTGAAGAACTTGGGAGGATCTCCTCATGTCATTCACCACAAGGAAGCTGCTATTTCCCAGCGATCACCAGTATCATGAGCAGCGTCAAAACAGCTCTCAGAGGGCTAGCATATCTAGTCGGCTATCATCTAACTCTAAGTTCCCAAACTGCACATACACTTGGCCGTGAAGACCCAGTGCTCAAAATCAAAGATGATGTGATGCTGATATGTATGTAGAGATTCAACTTAGATACTGTTAACGAACAATGAAGGATCGACCAAGCTAATAGCTAATGTTTGATCCTGCGCTATTGCTTTACAATCGTTACGTATGGCTGAAAAAGAAGAAGAGCAGTCGTTAGGTTGTATGTATATACGTATTTGGTGAATCCCTAACTCTTAACTGTTATTGACAAATTATGGCTAATGTGAAGAGATACAAGGTTCATGCTGGCGTTGGCTGACCTGATGCACTGTGCACAGTTTTGCTACCTGACCCAGCAATGAATCTAGCCTGGTGTCCGCATCTCTTCCACCAGCGGCCCACAGCTGGGGAGGAAAGCCGCTGGACAGTTCGAGAGTTGTGCTTCATTTAAATGTAACCTGATACGCCTAGACTGAAACTGCGCAGTGATACCTGTATTGTGCAGCCTGTGTGAAAAGCTGCTGATTCTGCCGCTTCGTGAAAACGTCAACAGTTTACAAACTCCGGTCCCAGTCAGTATGCGATCGTATTGGTCAAAACGTTCACGTAAAGATCTCTCAATGGAGCCCGCAAATACAGGCAGAGGGCTTAGGCACGCTTGAGTTAGAATGGAAAAATGCAGGTCAGGTAATTCTACATCTCATACCAAAAAGACACAAGTATATGCAGCTCTGCAGAGAAACGATAAGGAAGCTGTATAGGGAGGAAGAAATAACATGTGAATTGAACAAGAACATT